>JAQHUG010000124.1:2487004-2512521 GCA_028555095.1 Dicrostonyx torquatus
AGAGACAGAGAGGCAGAGATAGAGATAGAGACAGAGACAGGCAGAGACACACAGAGATAGAGACAGAGAGAGACAGAGACATACACAGAGATAGAGAGAGAGACAGGCAGAGACACACACAGAGAAAGAGACAGAGAGAGACAGAGATAGAGACAGAGACAGAGAGGCAGAGATAGAGACAGACAGGCAGAGACACACAGAGATAGAGACAGAGAGAGACAGAGACATACACAGTGATAGAGTGACAGAGACACATAGTGATAGAGACACAGAGACAGAGGCACACACACACACACACACACACACACACACACCCCTTTACACTGAACTGCGGACACTCAGGACAGGGAGTCAGAGCTCTGGACCCACACACTGGCCTATTGTAATGTTCTGGCCCCAGGTTTATTGGGTAAAATACTTCATTATTGTCATAGTGGTCTGTTTTGTGTTAGCTGGGCGATGAGGGAATGTAAATGATAAGACCAGTTGTTCTGGATTCTGAAATTCTGATGAAAGGTCTAGAGACCCACTTATTTTTGTGATTAATTTTTCTGATCTAACTAATTACTTTCACAACTTTCCTCCTGATAATAGGCACTTCTCATGTTTGGGTTAACTTTAAAACCTTAGCAACTATGAAGCGGAGACTCTTTAGAATCACGGCAGAGTTACTGTGTTTAGAAGCCTATTAGTAGGAGCTGAGCCCAAGGTTCTAACTTGTGTTCAGTTGCACCAGAAGGACGTTTGCTTTTTCTTTTTTTCTTTTTTCTTTTGTGAGGAGGAAAAGAGTGCTGCCAATCATGCTTACAAGAGCCTGATTTTTAAATGTTTGATTTGAAGGGTCTCCCAAATAATGACACTAAAGGTAGTATTTTAAAAGCAATGGCCGAGGTAGTGTGCTTGGAAAGTGTGTCTTGCTTCAGTTGCGGGGCTCTGAGAGTGTTCTAATGACTGTTTATTCTGCTGCTAGGTTCATTTTAACAAACAGACTCTCCTCGGCGCAAAACAAAGGGGAGAATTAGCAATTATCTGATTTATTTAGGCTTTGTAGAAAACTAGCTTGGACAAGTCAAGTCCTTGAAAATCCACTTCAGTGCCTGAATTAATTCAGTTAATTGTTTACTCCTTGTGTCTTTGTTGGGAACTGAAACCTAGCGCATTTGGTTTTAAAGAGAAGACTTCCAATGGCACAGGGGTGCTTCAAAAGGCCTTTCTTAATTAATTGCCACAGATGCCCCTGCTGGGGATTTAGTGGTTGTGTCCACGACAGTTCTCCCTTACAAAATCCCAGTTTTTACAAAGCATTTCCTATCTCTTGCTTCAATGGCTGCTTTGTTCCTGCAGAAAGGCCACGTCTTCAAAGGACTCCTCTAGTCCTGATGCTGCCACTAATTAGCTCTGTGACCTTAAGAGAGCCTGCGCTCTGTGTGAAGTGAGGGCCTTGGCAGAATTGTTTTCATTTCCTGGAATGAGCACCACTGGAATATCTGCAGCCCTTTCACACTTGGGGAAACTGAGACCGGAGGGTGCTCTCGGTCTCCCGAAGTCCCACGGCTGACTTTCTGAGCCCCCATGATCTACTTTCCAGTTGTTTCCAGTTGCTTAGATGAATGTGCTGTGGGGCCCTTCACAGAACAATGTAGGTTTGAAAGGTAGAAATAGCTACTTCCTACCATAATCCCTTCCTTTGTCCCCATGAGAGGTATGTCACCTGGATCTGCAGGGACACTTCTCACCTCCTCCTCCACTTCTGTTTTCCTAAGGATTCCTGAGCCATCAAAAGACTCGTGGCATCAGTTTCTTTTGCCTTTTATCGTGTGTATGCGTGTGTGTGTTGTACCATATATATGTGTGTGTGTTTATATGTAGGTTTTTTGTTTATTTATTTTGAGAGCGGCCATGGGCTGCCTCACCTCCTCAAATGCTGGGATCACAGACATTTGCCACCATGCCCACCCTCTATAACATTTCAAATAATTCTCATGTATCACTGGTATATGGAAAATGTGTGTATGTTAGAGGTGGGGGCAGGAAGACTATATATATAGAAGTTGGCATATAAACTGTATCTTTGGTGTTTTTTTAAAGATTGGTATTTTTCTTAGGAGGTGTCAGTAGGATCCATGAAAAGTTTAATAGTTAATTAAAAATTATTACTTCTAGATGGAGATTTGCCGTGGGATTTTCTGAGTTCAGTTTGTAAATCCAGTACAGCTTCACATATGATGGGCTGGCCTGTCCCACTGCTGTACTGAGAATCATGGTGTGCATTCTCATGTACCCTTTGGCATTCTTGGAAAGGTTTTGTTGTACAAAAAAATTAATTTGACTATTGATTACATTTTATACCTGTCTATTGCTTTCAAAGCCAACTAATTAGCTGTCCTTAGTATTATTTCTTTTTTAAGACTTATTTTTATTTACGTAGTGTGTGTGTGTGTGTGTGTATACAACATGTGTGCTGAGGCCAGAAGATGGCGCTGTATCCCCTAGAGCTGGGCCTAGAGGTGGCTGTGAGCCTCCCAATATGACTAGGTTCTGGGACCTAAACTCTGGTTCCCTGGAAAAGCAGGAAGTGTTCTTAACCACTATGCCACTCTCCAGTCCCTTTGTACTGTCTGTCATCAATCTATAAAGGTTCATGTAAATCTTTATGGATTGTTCCTTCCATTTATTATTTCAATAATTATTGATGTAATAATATCAAGCATTCCAGTCACACGAATAGTGTATTTAAAAACTTTATCATTCAAGTTAACAACTAATAAAATTGCAACTTCCCCCATTATATGCAGAGGCAAAGTGAGTCTGAGAGGAGTTGAATTACAAGTTCAGGGTCACGGGATTAATTCACTAGGGTGCAAGCGTCTATCTACCTTCAAATCTTGCATCCTTTGTTCTCAGGCTATGCTGTTCCACCAGTTACATAAGGCTGAACTCCACTGTGAGCAAACACTGTACCTAAAATTTTGGCCAAAACAAACAAAGGAAACAAAACGGGTCCTATTTTTTGTCTTTCTTTAGACATATTTTATAAGAATTAGTTGGCCTAGAAACTCTGTCATAAAGGGACTCTAAACATAAACCTTCCCTTTAAGAGTGAACTGAACTCAGGCACCCACCCCCACTGGTTGGTCGGACACTGCCTCTGTAATGCCAGTGCCACTCTCGGACATTCTGGGAAAATTTAGGATTCTGGGCTCCTCTAAAGATTGATTCCTTAACTTGTATTTGTCTGGTTAGAGGAATGGATAAGATGGATGAAGAGAGGAAATAGGCATCTTCTGTGCCGTCACAACCCATTAAGTTTGGCTTCCAAATCTATCCTTGTGTAGTTTGCTTGTCCAAGGCTCACATCCTAGATTAGGAAGGTACTTACTATTATCACCCACGGTGATTTCCATCTTTGATGAGAAGGGAAGGAGAGGCCAGGAGGAGGTCAAGTGACTTTAAGAAGCTTTTTCTTCCAACAATAATATGCTTTCTTCCCCCCTGTTGGCTGTCTCCAGTGTACTAGTCACCCAATAGCATTGCACCAATGGGCAGTGGCCTGGCCAGCCTCTTCCTTAATCTAGCCTTGTGTGGCGAAGGGCAAGGAGCAGAGAGAGTGGATGGATGGCCATCTACTTGGGGGTTAGAGGTTATGAACTCTGAGTATCCGTCCAAGGGCTCCAGCTTGAAACAAGTTTGCCCTGCGCATGAGCCAAGGGTGACTAAATAGCCTCTTTCCCCTTTGTGTAGATGTTAATGGTATGGGCAAGATTATGTTAGGATTCGGGGAGCCCAGAATTTGATCCTGGCTTGATTATTAACTTACTGTGTGACTTTGAACATGACTTCCACCTCTGGGCTTCAGTCCTCCCAATTTCCCACTCTAATTGGCAGCAGTGGTTGTTAAAAAGACATGTTTGGAGTCCATCCCTGTTTTATTGCCTGTATTTGCAAACTTGATTATTATTTGAGAGTCTCCCTTCCAAATTAATTCATTCAACAATTATTTCAAGTACATTTTGCTTATTTATTTTGTGTCCATGCATATGTGGCAGAGTGGTGGTGTAAGCACATGCCACATGTGTGTGGTGACCAGAGGACAGCTTGCTTGAGTTGGTCCTCTCCTTCTACCATGTGGGCCCTGCAGCTCGAAGTTGGGAGCTAAACCTCTTGATGCCATTCATCCAACTGATTTTCAATAAATATCTGCTATGTGCTCCATGCCGTGAAGTAGCCTGATAAAAGCCCACTGTTTTCATGTAACTAGCATTCTAGTCCATTTTCCCATGGAGTCATGTTTTATAGTGGAAACCCCAGGAGTCAGGCAGTTTTCCATGAGCAAAGAACGGTGTCAGTGAGCCGGCGGGGCCAGTGAGCGGTCTTCCTGAAACGTCACAAGTAATGTTACTCCGATACTTTTCATTTTGGAGGAAGAGACCCTAAACAAGTGTGTTGTATGACACTCGGTTGTTGCCAGACCTAGATGTAGAAGCCAAGCATGGAATCTGCTTGTGGTGGTTTATGCGGTGACATATGCTAATAAACCCGCTACTCCAGAGCTACATAGTGGTTCTAAGCCAGCCAGCGCTATGCAGTGACATAACAGGACCCTGTCTCTAATAACAACAACAAAACCTCCATTAAAACTAATCTTAAAACAGTACCTCTTTTCAAGATCCTCACAGCGACTTAGCTTTTCCACTTAAAATCTTGTTCTCTCTCTGTTTTTGACAAGGTCTCACTGTGTGGCCCAGGTTGACTTTGAACTTCCAACCTTTCTGCCTTATCCCATCCTGACTCCACACTCAATTAAAGCTTGTGATTCTTTATTTTTTTAAATATTTTTTATGGTTTATTTAACTTTATTTTATGTGCATTGGTGTGAAGGGGTCAGATCCCCTGCAACTGGATCTTCAGATAGTTGTGAGCTGCCATGTGGGTGCTGGGAATTGAACCCAGGTCCTCTGGAAGAGCAGTCAGTGCTCTTAACCACTGAGCCATCTCTCCAGCCCCATACTTGTGATTCTTTAAGAAGGCCATCAGTGTTCAGTTGTGAGCCTGAGGGCTGACTAGTGCTGTTATTACAAACACTCAAGCAAAGCAAAGGAGAGAACACTGTTTAACTTCATGGGCATCTAAGGGCTAGAGTGCAGAGGTGCATGTCCCTCTTCCCATTGTCAGTTGTTATTTCAGTCATTTACTGTCATTTTATTGACCAGTGTCCTACCTGTGAATGGTGCCATTTACTAAGCATGTACTCTCTGCCAAGTACTAGCCTAGGAGTTTTAATACCTGGTGTTATTTATCATCCTCCAGTAAAGTGACTTGTTTTACAGATGAAGGGAAGTATCCAGTGATTAACTACTCCAAGGTCATACAACTATTGGGTGCCAAGTTGGCACTGAGAGCAGATTGTTTGATCTTGAAGCCTGTGTGTTCACAGTTGGGTCTCTCTGCACAGTGAGCTAACAAGCTAACTGGCAAGATCAATCAAACACGCAAAAGGATCCAAGAACGAATTTAGCTGAATAATGGGTTGCTGTCTCAGAGTACAAAAGGAGGTCGGACAGGACAGCGGCACTTGGCTGAAGTCAGAGAAGGTAGTTCCTGGTCAGCAGATTAAATTCCACCAAAACCCATTTAGCTAGCTTCTGTCCCAGTGGTTGATGCTATCAGAGGCACAAGCTGGGACGACATCTGCCTCTTCTCTGGAAGTGTTTAACTCCCCGAGGAAGAACATGAAGTACACAGATCTTGCCACAAGGATTGTGACAAGTGCTAAAATGATCACACACCTTGGAAGGGAGGAAGTCGAGTTGAGGATCAGGAGGAGATGTGGGAGTCAAGACTTCATGAAATATGAGAAAAGAGTTAGGGAGGTAAGCAAGATGCAGGAGCATGGAGAGGAAGCTTCCGGAGCTCAGAAAGGGCAACCACAGGACACAGTTGAGGCCAGGCAAGCAGACCAGTTTGGTCAGAATATAAAGCAAGAGGTCTAGACGGAGATAAGGCTGGAAGCGTGGGTGGAGCCCAAGTGTGGAAATCTCTACATGCTAGTCCAGGGAGTATAGAAGTGGCAGCTGGGAAAGACAGACCACAGGTTGGGGGGGGGGATGGTGGCCCGCATTCTGGGGGAGTTCAGGTGGGGGCGGAGACACCATGCTGTGGAGGAGGTGGTAGCAGGAGGTAAAGGAACAAGTATAGTGAGTGCCAGAAATCTTGCAAAGGAGGAAGCAGAGGCTTAGTTTGGTAAGGATGAACTGACTATACTCTGTGAGGCTCTGGGCTATCAAGAAGGTAAGAGGCACCCTCAAGAGACGGAGGTGTGGTGGGGAAAGAAACACTGTGTGGATGGCTTCACCACCCTAGCAGGGTGCTCAAGAGTGTTAGTGATGCACGGGTCAGGGACAAGTACCTTTGCGTTGACATTCAAATAAACTCAAGCACATTCACTGTAAACCACCTACAAATAAATCGTTCCTGGGATTTACGTTCCAGGTGTGTTACATTCAGAGTTTCCACCTTTAAAGTTGACGCTTAGGCGAGGTAAGGTTTTCTTCACGGCTACCTAGTACTCCACCTCATTGTTTGCAGTGTGGGGTCACAAGCTGTGTTTTGGGAGATGAAGGATAAGAGCTACCCACTTTTACATTCACTCAGCAAGATAGCCAATGAGGTTCTAAGAAGCAAATTTCATACCAAGAGAAGCATGGTTGACTTAGGGAAGGTCAGATCAGCAAAGACAACAGCACTGAAGTGCTTCTGCCTTAAAGTCCTGCAGGGTTCCTTGGATCTGAAGGGCGTTAGGCACTGAACCAATCACTGAACACGCAGGGCAGTGGTGGCTCACATTCCTGTAGCACAGCACAGATCTATTTTAACATAAACTGGGTACTGCTCACCCCTTCTTCCTAAATGCTCAAACTAGGTCTCAGAATTATAAACATTACCTCGTCACACAGCACGTGGAAGCCACTGAGCCTGGACCTGCCTTCTGCTATGTCCCCTTCCCATGGCCAGTAGTTCAGGTTTAAGGGTGATGTTAGTTAGCCCCTGGACCAGGCTCCTGAACAAGGAGGAGAAGTAGGCCTTGGCAGTCTAGCACCCCAGGCCCAGCTCCTGGAGGTTATCATGCAGTTAGCTGGTCCTGTTATGTGAGCTGAGTCCTCATTCGGTGACTCAAGCTGAGGGTTTACAACTGTAGATCTAGCCGTCATCTTCTCTGGCCCCTCCTTCCTGTGAAGAAATAGGCTCTGGGTGGGATGTGATCCAGCAAGGGAAAAGTACAGAGATCCTGGGGAAATAATGCCTAGAGGTGAAAGGAAGGCCCCCTTCCTGCTCCTAAGGAAACCTGATGGTCTTAGTTCCTCTACTCAGTCTTCCCTTGTTCATCCTGCATCCACTGGTCTAGGCAGCCTGATGAGAGAACCCATAACTAGAGCCCAGGGCAGGGGTTGGGAGAGCCAAGGCAAGCCCGGCCTTAACTGTGGGGCCGGTGAGACCCAAGGGTTGTCTGGGACTGGAGGGGTGGGCATGGTGACAGATTAGAAGCGGGGCGTCGTCAGTGGGAGTGCCTAGGTTTGGGCGGGGAGTGTAGTGAGGTACCTGGGTTAGGCTCTTAGCACCTCGGGGACTAAGTAGGGGCGGGATGAGATTCTGTGAGGAGAGCGGAATCCGGGGGCGGGGCTCCCAGCGAGCAGGGGCGGGGCGGGTTCCGGCAGCAGCGGTTGCCGGGCTACAGAGCGGAGTGGCGGCAGGGCTGCTCTGGATCCCTGCTGCCTAGTGTCCGCACCTCGCACCGCCCTTGCCTCGGACTGCAATCGGAGCAGCTGGGCAGGACAAGGGAAAGGTAGGTGCCTCTGCAACGGGACTGCATCGCTGCGGGGCCCTAAGGGGGATCCAAACCGAGGGGAGGTGGATGCCTGAGGCAGGAGGGCTCGCAGCCCTCCCGAGGCGCACGTGCCGGGAGAAGCACCCAGGATAGCCAAGTCATTTGGGGGGCAAAAGCATGAGTGACAGGACTTAGCTAGGGTCTAGTCCGTGAAAGATGTGTCTGTAAGGCACACGTGCGTGCGTGTGCAGATCGCGCCTAGTCCACCCACCCTCTCACTTTCCAGCGTCCCTGGGAAGGCACTCGGAGCCCCCAGCTGGCGCCCACGCCCTACTGCGCAACTGCGGGGGGGGGAGGGCCGAAGGGGGACGTTTAGAAGATCCATCTGTAGCCCAGAATCACGCTCATTCCGTGCAAAAAGGATTGAATGCCGGAGTTGCTAGTACACATGAGCAGAGCATGCCATAGATTGGAGGAGAGGAGCCAGCTCTCACCGGCTTGTCAGCGCCCCCTTGCCGTTTCTTGAACTATGAGTTAGATACATTATATTCTGTTATTTCAGGGGTCTCTTCATGTAGCTCAGCCTGGCCCCAAACTTTTGTTGCTCAGGCTGGCCTTGAGCTGAATCCTGCCTTCGAGTCCTGAGTACTGGGGTTACCAGATGTAGTCTCAGGTTTGGCAGCATCCAAAACCTATTATCAGTTTTAATAGTAGTAAACTAACCACTAAGCCTAGGACTCAGTTGGTAAACAAAACTATAAACACTGTCGGGTATTTCTCTAAACGAAACAGTTTAATTCAGTTTATTTCTGAAGGTACGATTTTTTTTTTTTTTACTTCAGTGACATGTCCTTTGACAAGGCAATTTATACATACAGGAAATGGGTATTGTTAGACACAGCTTATGTAAACAAGAATTTATTTTTGTGTTGTCATTTTATGATTAACTTCTTGTATGCACAGGGAGGATTATATTACATTAGTTCAGGATTTGCTAGGAATATTTTCTGCCAAGAAAGACATGTATCTAGAGGGGTGAAGAATTAAGTATTAAATGTAGAAGACAGTTTTGAAGGATCGGAGGTATGGGTAACAAAAACAAAAATTTTCATGTTGAGTTGGTGTGGAAGGAACAAAATATAAAAGTGTGTTGTGAAAATATTGCCTTAGCATTAATGCCTTATCATAAGCTCTGTAAGTTCTTTTTAATCAATGAAAATGTCTTATGACGTCTACTTTATTATCAGGGCTGTATAACTTTATTGACTTTAGAATTTTCTTTTCCATGGTAGATGTTAACACATGAGATAGTATGCTAATATTTTCTATACAATTGTAGAAATTGTTTCTTTGTTGGGTCCAGGCTGGATTTTAATCTGAAGGCAACAGATAGGAACTCTTACGCACTGGAGATGGCAGTAACCACAGTATAAAATGCCTCCCAATAGACTTGTATGAGGCAGATTGCTAATGTGCAAGTTTTGTGTGTGTGTGTGTGTGTGTGTGCGCGCGCGCACACACACGCGTCTCCATGTAGACTTGCGGAGGCCAGAAGCCAGTTGAATATCTTTATTACCATTTACCTTATTCCCTTGAGACATGACCTCTCACTGAACCAGAAGATTGTTTTTTCAGGCAAACTACCAGATAGCTGTGATCCACTGTCTCCGATCCCCACACTGGGTTACAGGGACTTGTGGTCACACCTTGTTTTTTTTTTTTTTTTTTTAATGTGGAATCTGAACTCAGGTCCTCATGTTGGCAGAGCAAGCACTCTTACCTACTGAGCCATCTCCCTGACTCCTATAAAAATGTTTAAAACTTTCTTTAACTTTATTTTTATTTTATGTATGGCTGTATGTGTGTTTTGCTTGCATGTATGTCAGTGTAGCAAGTGCATATTGTAGTACCTGCAGAGGTCAGGAAATGGTGTCAGATACCCTGGGGCTAGAGTTACAGATGGTTGAGAGCTGCCATATGGGTGCTGGGAATTGAACCCTGGTCCCCCAGAAGAGCAACCAGTGCTCTTAAGTGCTCTTAACCACTGCTGAGTCATCTTTTTAGTCTCTAAAAAGAGTTTTTAAAGCCCTCCCAAAAGCCCAGAAAACTAATGCAGATGATGAAATGATTCAGAGCTTAATTCATGTATATTTGAGAGTTCAAATGAACTGTAAGCATGAAGACAAAGAATGACTTTTGACCGGCGTGTGACTTTGCATGTCCTCCTTAGTACATTAGTGTAATTTACTTATTTAAATCTGTGAGCCCAGGCTCACTTTAGTTCAATCCTCTAGACCAGTTCCATCCCACACTTAGCCACGGCACGGCCGGAAAGCTCTAAGCATCTTCAATCACAGAATTCCAAATGGTTTTAAATCTGACAAATCAGTATTGAAAACCATCAAGTTCCTCCAGTGCCGAACCCGGCTGACTAGGAATGTCCTCCTGGGCTAAGCGGACACTCCAAGCGAATGAGTCAGCAGCTGCCAGCGAGTGGGCAGAGGCCACAGAACAGTTAAGTACATGTGGCCCGCAGCAGGTGACTAGTGGATGTCCATAGGCTCCGTGAAGGAAACTCCAGCCGAAGGAAAAGACAAACGAGGCAATACGGACAGAATTGCCTCTGGTGAGCAGGCTAAGCATCGAGTTCATTCATCATACTTTATTTGTTGAAAGTGTTTACATTTGAACGTACGATGTTTAAACAGAGCTGGGCTATCTTCTAGTCCACACATTACAAATCATAGACTTTTTAAACTACAGGCTTAAAACTCAGGGTTTGAAAAGAAGAATCATCCATCAAGTCAGCAATTATATGAGGCTGTGATTATTGAGCTTCTCATCAAAAAAAAAAAATAATAAAAAGTTTAGAGGGGTCTCACGAGGAAACTCTGAATGAACAGAGACAGCCTCCGAAGGAGGACTCTTCAAATGGTATTAAGACCTTTTTGGAATCAACCCAGGCTTCCTTCCAAAATGAAACTTTAAACAGCTGTGGCGTATGGATGGCTGTGCACAGTCCTGGAACAACTGTGTTTGAGCACTTATGGCCAATGATGCTGTGATTGTTCTACTTGTATCTTAGGAGAACAGTCGATAAATTTCAGAAAAAGTACACCATTTATTATCAGTGTCTCTACTGAGTGAACATTTGGGAATCCTGACATCTCCCTAGAGCAAGCATGACTGAGTTTACAGCTCGAGAAATAAGAATTCATCTGAGAAAAACCCTGCCATGGGTTAAGTTCTGTTCAAACAAAGCAAACAGAACTAGAAGCCTGACAGTGGCCCTTGTTGATTTTGAACTTGGGAGAATTTGAATTGTTGCATTTGGCAGCAGAAAATCTTAACATTTGTGGAGTTTTTGGTTGCAAACGTTTTGTTATTTGGAAGAGAAATCACTCTCCCTTGCCTTCCAGTGTGCACATTGCTCCCAACTTCACACATCTCTGCAGGCTTCCTCCTAGGCTGCCAGGGATGCCGGCTCCCTTGCACTAAGGATTTTCTGAATACAGGGAAGTTAGGGTGAGATTCAGAATAGCCACCGGCTGAGGCTTATTGTCCTGCTTGAAAATGGTGTCCTAAATTGCTGTGTTTTCTTCTGCTAGCGTGTGGGACTAGCAGTACTTCTAAGACCCTGCTCCATTGTAAGCATTTGCATTTATCGCATGGGCTTCGTTTCCATGGCGATTTTTAGAAGCTGTAAGCTTATGGATTTGCTTTCGTCGCCTCCCATTTCTTGAATGTTCTATCTTATTGCATATTTTCTATACATGCATTTCTTATTTATTCTTATATATCTTATTTTCTATATACGCATATATATAGAAACATTCATGAGTTGAACCCTGCTTTGCTATGTAATGTTAGCATGGTTTTGTTTGATGAAAGCTTACCTGCTCCATTCACTTTATCTGAGGGTTAAGGAGTAGTTTTCGAGAGCTAGACAAATGGGGGCTGAGTGTGGTGGCTTGTGTTTATACGTTCTGCAATAGGGAGGATGAGGCAGGAGGTTTGCTGTGAGTTTGGCCTACACAGTGACACTCGACCTCAAAAACCAAAAGTAAAATAAAACAAAAGCAGAGAGATGGAAGAATAGAGAAAGCCAATGATTCACTCTGTCAAAGATTATACAGATTATTCTAAGCATCCCCAGAGGCATGCTTTGAGAATCTACCAGGTTCAATATGCAGATGGTTCTCAGATGCTACTTTTTGTTTAGGCTAGGATATAACTAACAGCTTCCCCTTCCTAAAGACGGTTGCTGCCTGAGGTTGATCATCCCTGGCCCAGAAATCCAGCATCTGAAATTTACCAAAATCTGAGCCCTGCGCCCAAGAATGAGTTTCTTTACCTGGAGTTTGTCCTTCTCCGGTCACTCATATTTCGGTCGTATGTCATCTTGGCATGTATTTTTCACTTACGTTATTTCATCCTTTACACAACTCTGAGAGATAAACTATTATCCCACCAGGTGGTGGCGGCACACGCACACCTTTAATCTCAGTACTTGGGAGGCAGAGGCAGGAGAATCTTTGAGGTTGGGATGGCCAGGCTACATAGAGAAACCCTGTCTTCATAAACAAACAAACAAAACAACAACAACAAAATATTATCCCTAATTTATTCTTCATGTAGCATCGATCAGGTACATACTTTATGTGAGTTACAATTCTGGACTGAAATGGATGTCCTGGCCATTGAGTCTCCAAACCCTGAGTGGGGGCAAACACGCATGGCTGGTAGGTGATGGGATGTGAGAAGGGAGGCCAGGCACACAGTGGAAAGAGGAGATGAGAAAACATGTGTTCTCACACGTGACAGACGATCCGTGCTTGGCTCTGGATCAGCTCACCTCAGTATGGACTCAAGGCTGACGGATTGGCTAATGTTCCAAAGGTGTCCTTCATAACACTGGAAATTGTTTTTAAAAGCCCAAGTTTTAGGTTTGGAGAGCTGCCTCAGCCGTTAAAAGCATTTGTTGCTCTTGCAGAGGATCTGAATTCAGGTCCCAGCACCCACATGGCAGCTCTTGTAACTGCTTGTAACTCCAGGATCAGGAGGCACCGGGAACATGCATGGTACACATTCATGAGTACAAAACACTCATATGCATAAAGAATGAATACATATAATTACACACACATACACACACACACGCAAGCATTGCCTTGGCTAAAGAAAGTGTTTGCCAGAGACAGGGAAGAGAAGTGAGCAATTATGAATGCTGGGAGGTTCAATCCAGGGTACATCATGCCAAAGTACCCAGACTACATTCATAGGGTTCCAGACCGTTGACAGTTAAGCGGGGGCAGACACTGTTTAGGGACTGCTCTACAGGTCTGCCGAGCCTAGCCAATTTAGAGCCCCCTGGGCATTGCTTTCCTAAGCTGCTGCTTCTAAGGCCTCTTTGCCATGTACACACAGCACAGTTTTTTGTTTTGTTTTTTTTTTTAATTTATTTTCAGCGAGCGCCAGGGTTGTGCATCTCCAGCACCTGTTCCATTTCTGTCCCTGCCAAGCTAGGCCAGTTGGGACACATCTGCATTAGTACCCATTCACACAAATGAGCAGGCTGAGTGACTTCATTTGTAAGAGCCTCTGCAGTGCAGCTGGCGAGATGTGGCCAGCCCTGCACTTTGGATTCCCGTACCTCCACATTCTGGCCTAGTTCTGATACCATTAGCCTGCTTGGTGACTATTTTCTCTGTACCTGTTCCGTAGACCTGGATGCTGAGTGGTTAGAAGGTGTTTTCAGCATGGACATTTTGATAAACTACAGAATCTTCAGACTTACAGACTATTATGCAGAAACAGTAATTTGTATTTCTGGGCCTTGATGAGTTAATGTGAGATACATAGAACCCTGAAACATAAATGCTTATTATCTGTCTTTGAGCCAAACCCTGAATGCTAAAGTTTTAAAACAATTTCTTCACAAATGGCCTTTTTATTACCTTGATTTTGTTTTATTTTAAATATTATTAACACTAGTTATTTCATTTTATTTTTCTTTTTGATGAATGCCAAATAATTTCATAAGGAATCTCATTTTTTCCAGGGAGTTCATGGTCACACTCATAACACTCCAGCAGTAAAACTGTTGGTCTCTAAAGCGCTCCTTGGCCAGGATAGGAAAGGCATAGAGAAGACAGTGATGCTTACTGAGCTGTGAGCTGCTTCCAGATGTACCGTGTTAGAACCGTCCCCACCCGAGACACCCATGACTCCTCATTCAAACTGGGCTGAGCGAGTAGAAAATTGATTAAATTTGCTGGTTTCTTACATACCTGTCAGCAGCTGTGTTGAAGCAACTCTGCTTTTCCCAATAGAAGAGGTCATTGGATGCAGCCACATGAGTCTCAAGTCTGCAGTGACATGGCTGTCTGTCTAAGACCCCACGTAGGGTCACCGGACAGGAATTTGATTTGTTTTCCATCAGTTATACTGGTTTTGACTTTGAACCTTTTGCCTGCTCTCCCATGATATGGAGGTAGATACCTACTTAAAAGCAAGGAAGGAGGAGTGTGCTTTTTATAAACACGGTACTTGGCCTTGTACAAGCTTAATTCAAATTAGTTCTTGTTCTCCACTGGCCGCACTGTGATGTCCCACAGTGGTCTGGCAGGGGACGAGCCTTCAAGGACAGTTGTCCCATGTGAGGTAACTTGATGCTCAATAAAAATGTCATGATGTAAGGGTGAGGAATAGTCACACATAAGTAAAATGAAGAGGAAAGGGAAGGATGTTTGGGTGGAGAGAGATTCAGGTTGGGCAGAGAAGGGAGCTGGATGAGAGATAACTATCACTATGGATGTATCTATGTATCTACAGATCAGTACAGCCCTCAGACCTCATCGGAGAAGTCTTTTTGTGCAATAGATGGCAGTTAACACAGAAATAGTTCAGTCTCTAGTCGAAGTATAGAGAACTCTATGGAGTTTCAAGGAAGACAGAATAGGAAAGCTATAAGAGCCAGAGGTGGGAACTGGGATGAAAAGTGTCTTCTGGAAATGATGGGACTGCCGTACTAGTGAACTCACAGCAGCGGGGCTAGCCTGTGCAAGACCTGCACAGGGGTCACACCATTCAATATTCCGGCATAGCCTCCACCTATTGCCAGCTGAGGACTCTTGGGGAGGGAGAGCTGGTTTTCTTTGAGGGTCGGTCCGCTGTCCAGTGGGTGGCTCCACAGCCATTAGTGCATGAGCAGCACAAATGAGACACAATGCATTACTTTTATTTTTAAAAGGACACAAAGTTGGGCGAGGTGAACAGTGGGAGTGGATCTGGGAGAAGTTAGGAGAAGGAGTGGGGTGGAAATATGATCAAAATGCATTTCATACATGTATGAAATCTCAAAGATGTAAAAATGTATTTTTTAAACACCATAACATGATGGACAAGAGTTGCTAATATTTGATATAGTTCTCATGTTCCAGAAGCCTCTCCACTGTGCTGGAGGGCTCCCTGTCCTGCTGGGATGTTTGGCTTGCAGGAGGCTTGTTCTCCACAGGCCAAGGGGCATGTTCTTGTTCACACAGCCGCCTTGTGATGCTCCCTGTTAGCAGTGGGACCAGGAGCCATGGCTGCCATTGATTGAAGCTTATCCTGAACTGGGCATGCTTGAAGCAGACCTCTAATCCCAACCCTTTGGGAGACTGAGGCAACAGGAGATGAATTCAAGACCTGCCAGGGGCAATTTAGCACAGCCTTATCTCAAAATAAATAAAAAAAACCAAAAACCTCACGGTTTGGGGGCAGATGGTTTAATGAGACCATCCACTTAGAAAGCAGGCACAACTGTATGTGTAATAATAGCAATACTGGATGGTGGTGACAGTAAGATCTCTGGGACTCACTGTCCAGCCAGTCTCACAAACCAACCTGCTGGCTGAGCCATCTCAGTAGCCCTGGGTCTCTGTACTCTGTCGGTGTTCCCAGCACTCACAGTGTCCCCAGAGAGCCTTCTGTTGATGGTGATCGCCACTGACTCGGGCCATCCATCCGTCTATTTCTCTCTCATTTGGTCTAAGTGCTTTGCTTTTGCAGGTTGGAAGTTTGAATTGCTTTTCACGCCAGCAAGCTGGGGATACAAGTGGGAATTCCACCCAGTGGAGACTCTCTCTAACAACACACTATCACTGAACCTTCCTGTAAAGTCACCTTCAGGCCACACATTTAAGTTTACATGAAATAAATGAAGTTTAAGTTGACTTGGTCCTCATGCCCAGCATGATATATCGCATGCTGTATGCACCAGTATCCCAGAGTCAGAGAAAATCTGGTATCTCAAACTCTTGTGGTCCAGGCATTTCATGTAAGGGATGCTCAGCCTGCACTTGCTTATATGTGTTAGTTTGTAATACCAAATAAATCACACACTTTTCTTTTGCTTCTTCTATAGTATTTATTTATTTTTATTTTTTTCGGTTTTTTTTTTGAGACAGTGTTTCTCTGAAGCTTTGGATCCTGTCCTGGAACTAGCTCTTGTATACCAGGCTGATCTCAAACTCACAAAGATACATACCCCTGCCTCTGCCTCTGTCTCCCAAGAGCAGGGATTAAAGACATGCGCCACCACTGCCAGCTTTTTTAGTGTTTTTAAGACAGGGTGTCGCTATGTAGCTCCAACTGTCCTTGAACTTACTATGTAGTAGACCAGGCTGGCCTTGAACTCATAGAGATTCACCTGCCTCTGCCTCCCAAATACTGGGATTAAAGGTATGCACCACTATGCCCAGCTACTAATTACACCTTATTAATTTTTAAAGAATCACACATTTTTCACATCTCAGGACCTGTGGTATATACTTCGGGGAGTGCAATTCATCTCCTTAACCCTCCCTGTGTGTCATTTCCCCATCTCTAAAAAATGATAGTATTGATCGTCTAGAACAGAGGTTCTCAACTGTAGGTCTCAGCCCCTTTAAGGGTTGAATGACATTTAACAACCCTTTCATGGGGATCGCCTAAGGCCATTGAAAAATACAGATATTTACATTATAGTTCATAACAGTAGTAAAATTACAGTTAGAAGATAGCAATGAAATAATTTTATGGTTGGGGTCACCACGACATGAGGAACTGTATGAAAGGGTCATGGCATTAGGAAGGTTGAGAACCACTGCTCTAGAAGGTCTCTGGAGTAAGCAAATTAGCATGCTAGAGACACACTGGTGCTTCAAAATGCTGTTTTGTTACTGTTTTTACCCTGTTGGCCCTATTCATGCAGGAAACACATACATACATAAATAAAATGGTTCTTTTAAAAAATACGTAATATTCAGTGCCTTGTGTTAGGGGAAATGGTGGTCATATCACCGTGTGAGAGTGCTCCCTAAGACTCTGAGTGCTAACTGTGTCTTTTTTCTTCTCCTTATCTTGTCCTCAGGGATAAACACATCTGACGAGAGCCATGGCTTCAAGGGTCCTGCTCGAGCAAGGGAGAGTGCTCCTCCTCACCATGCTTGTCCTAGGCTATTTGGTAAGTACACTCTTCTTTCTTTCATAGGAATATGGAGAAAGAATTCATATAGTGGTCTCAAGATTATGAGTGCCGAAATCCCAGCTCTCGAGGGCGAGGCAGGAAGATTGCAAGTTTGAGACCAGCCTGGGCTATGTAGCAAGATCCTTTCTCAAAACATTTACAAAAATAAATACTACCAAAACTGTTTTCTATTTATGAAATCATTGTTTTTTTAACTTTTTGTCAAATTATGCCTGCTCTCTTTTGTATTTAGGTAGTGCTGTTGAGTCGGGAAGTTTGCCACAGTGTTGAAATTATCATTTAGATCTAGGTAAAATCATAAAGTTAGTTGTCATGTCACTCCTCATGTTGCATTAGGTTAATGACATTATTTTGGGTTTATAAGCGTATTTCTATCATAATATACCCTAGAGCAGTGGTTCTCAACCCTCATGCTGAGACTCTTTGCTTGAGTTCCTTGTGTTGTGGGGACCCTCCAACCATGAAATTATTTTTGTTACTACTCATAAGCATGATTTTGCTACTGTTATGAATGGTAATATAAATATCTGATGGGTAGGGTATCTGATATACGACCCCTGTAAAAGGGTCGGTCTTTCAGCCGCCCCCCCCCAAATGGTCGTGACCTACAGGTTGAGAACCCCTGGCTTAGACACTAAGAAGACCATAAATTCTAAGCTGATTTCCAGGATCTACAGTTACTGAAGAAGTTGGAATAGCTGGTTGTTGTTTTGTGGGACTGAATGCAGGGCCTTGTGTATGCTAGGCACATATTGTGCCACTGAACTTCATCTCCAGTCCAGAACAGATGAAATCTCTTTGATGTAGTATTTGCATCTATAGTGAGGTCAAATAGTGTTAAAGACAAAGAAGTTTTAGTGGTTTTGAAAGTGTGACCCAAGGCCTGTGGAGGTATCCAGTAGAATCGACATTTATTTAATCTGGGATATAATAAGGACCTACAACTATAGAGAGAGCTGTTAACCTTGGAGACAGCACCCAAGGTCTTAGAAGGTGAAGTCAGTGTAAGTCAGCCTAAGACAGCCTGGAGCCTGAGTCTGTGAGGAAGCTTTGTAGCCGTGAGGAAGACTTCCTTTCTGGCCTTACAGTTGTCCAGCACTGAGTAAATGGCCTGGGACAGAGGTAGAATTTCTTTCTCAAGGAGGTTATATTTATCTGGGGCAAAAGGGAAACTTCTGTCTGGAGCTATGAAAGGTAGGAAAAAGGTCTTTTAGACCTCTATGCACAGAGGACTTTCTAGTTCTGAGCCTCCCATGGAGTCTCCTTCCCACTGGCCTGGAGGTGGAGGCTTTGACTGAAAGCTGGCAGACATGTTGGGAGCTCTCGCTTCCAGCACTGTGGTGTGATTGGTCATTATGATGTGTGTGACATGTAGATGTGACGTTGATGGAAGCTGTCCTCACAGAATTTCTAAAGACTTTTAGCTTTAATTTAGAGCAGCAAAATGGTCATCAACTAAGTTAATGAGGGCGTCCCTGCTTAGGGTAAAAGACTGAGCCAATGGTCTTCTGAGACACCATTAACAACGTTGCTCTGTTTATGACTTCACAAATGTTCATCCTGAGAACTTCTCAGTCAATAAATAATAATTAAAAAAAGAATTTCCCGCCTTCTTACATCTCAGCAGGTAATTGTTGGTTTTGTTATTTATAGATAGGGTCTCCAGTTGCTGTGATGACCTTGAATTGCTACACAGCTGAGAATGGCCTTGAACTGGTCTTCCTGCCTGGGTGCTTGGGTTGCCAGCAGATGGCCACACCCATATTATGTGGTGCTGGGGATCAAGCTTGGGTCTTTGTGAATGCTAAGCGAACCCTCCACCATTTGAGCTATATTCTCATTTTAAGATAACCTTATAAGTGTATTTTTTAATTTTTACTTAGTTGTTTTCCAACTTTTGTACAGGTTATTATATATTGAAGTCACCCTCCTCTCTGCTCTCCCTCTTCTTGCCTCCCTCCCTCCCATTTGTCCCTTATTAGTTTAAACAAATTCACTTCTATTTTCGTTTTTTACACACATATATATATATATATAGACACGATTTTATGTTACTATGAAAGACAACGTTATGTAGCTCAAGTTGGTCTTGAACTCTTTAGCCAAGGATGACTTTGAACTTCTGACCCTCCTCCTTGCACCTCTCCAATGCTGCAGGCATTCACCCTACCACCCAGGGTTCTAAAGTTCTAGGAACTGAACCCAGGATTTCATTCATGCTAGGCAAACAGTTCTACCAACTGAGCTACATTCCCAGCCCGATACTAAGTTTTTCAGTAGAACACTGTCCATCAATAAATAAGGGCCAGTGAGATGACTCAGTGGATAGGAACACTCGCCTTCAAGCCTGATGACTTCCGTTTGATGTCTGGGACCCACATGGGGGGGTAGAGAATGGACTCCCACAAATTGCCCTCTGACCTCCACTTGAGTGCTGTTGCATGAGCACTACATTTACACACAAATATGTAAATAAATTAATAGATGTTAGAAAAAGGCAAATAAGCACATATTTATAGAATGACAGTAACAATGTGAACTTGTTTTTAGTAGATAGATGTCGCTATATCAATTAAGCTAATGAATTCGGGGGAATTACTTACTGCCTTGTTTTTGATCCCAGTGTAATTTTTCTATGTAAGGTCTATGCTCTGAGCTAAAGCATACTGTTCAGGCCCAGGAAAGGCTGGATGGCAATCAGTGAGGATGTGAGTTTGGGTTCACACAGCTCTTCTGTTTGGAAGAGTCCAGAGCTGGCCATTGTCGTCTCTGCCACCACCCTCAGGAGGTGTGAGCTCATGGTTGTTTTAAAGAGGGTCTCCAAGTGAGCATAGTGCACCTGGAACCTCCGTCCACCCAGGTGGCAGTCCTTGGGGAGAGGAGGCACGAGGGTCGGAAGTTTCTTGAGACCCTGGAGTTGTTGTGATGGTCTGAATCGATCTCACCGGTGTATGCATTGTGTATGTTTAGATTCCTTTAAGATCGTAAAACGTTGGTTAGTTGCCTGGTTGGTTGGTTTTAATTCAGAAATTTTCAGGTAGTAAAAGCCCTGGGTTCCCTTTGGTTACTTCTTCATATATCATGTTAGAGATAACCAGAAAAGTAACAGATGGTAGAGTCATTAAGTCTAGAACAAGGGGGCCCTGCTATGGGATGAGTGAACATTCTCTGGGCTGAGAAGGATTTGTTACAGGTTGACTTGTCCTGTGGACCCATTCAGAAAGTAGCGTTATTCTAAAATCAGAAACTGAAGTGAACCCCACGCTGAGGCAGTTTTTGCTCTCAGTGTGTGTCATTCCTTTCTTGCAAGCAGCCTGAGGCGTGGAGCCGCAGATAACATTTTGGGAACCGTTTTTCTTTTCCAGTCATGTAAAGTGATGTGTGAAACCGGAGACTGCAGGCAGCAAGAATTCAAGGATCGGTCTGGAAATTGTGTCCTCTGCAAGCAATGTGGACCGGGCATGGAGTTGTCCAAGGTACATACCAAGTGCATGCGTGGGATACATACCAAGTGCATGCGTGGATTTACGCTTGAAAAAGCATTCCTTTAAACCAAATTCTTGTAGTTGCTTTAGTTAGACTCTGGGTAACAAGGCAGAATTCTTGGCTTATCTTGCTACTTTTATAAGATATTCTAGAATTCCCTGTTAATACTACTAATCCTTGTATCTGTAGATTCTAACAAGCAGGATGCAACAATTACCATTGACGTATATAACTTAGTATTTCACTAGTAGAATATTTTAGGGATTAATTGTAGAGAACCTATATTCTACCTAAACCTTAAAAGTTCAAACACAAATAACTAAGGGTGAAATAGGGAAAATAGAAATACTACCATTTTCTGGGCCTTCTTTTTCTTAAAGTGACCAGTACCATTGCTGGTCAGTCAGTCAGTCATGTTCTGAGTAGGGATGTATGAGGCACGCCAGGGTATTGAAGGAAGTAAGTGTTATAATCTTACCACTGTAAATGTCCGGCAGTCCTGAGAGAACTTTCGCGTGTGCATTTCCAGTCCTCGTCACAGCTGTTCATATCTCACAGTTTCTCCTCCTGGCCTCTTCAAAGATAAACATCCATTTGCTATTTTCTTCCATCTTTTGAAGATGTTACTAGCTGTGGGGAATCGGGGCAATGTTTTGCTCTCAATAAAGCATCAAAGCCTTCCGTTAGGAGAGAGACAATGGATCCTTGTGTTTATTGAAAGCCAGTTTGGGGAAGTCCTCTCCCCTGCAGAGCACTCTTAGGGAAAACCGAGTCTTATCGTTCATAGATTGTTGATCAATGATCTACAAGCAGCAGGAAGCAAAGAGTTATGCATTCCACGAGTTCCATCCTTGCGGGGGCTTTTCTTTCTGGTTGCTGTGTTGAGTAAGTGATGGCTCTCAGAGTCCTGACCTTATATCTGCACGGAAATGGTTTCCAGCTTTCTGACCGTGAATTACTGCATCTCACTAGAAAGGCTCTGGTCCCTCTTGGCTGTGCCAATGTTGATTTCAGATATAGGTTCTGCCTTATTGGGTAGATAGCAGGTCCTCTTGTCCAGGGCCAGCAAACAATGTCAAGTGCCCAGGCCCCCAGGAGGAAGTAGATGAGTCTCCCATCCCCTGAGAGCCTTTGCCTAACACCATGAAAAGATGAGTGCACTTCACGGATTCTGCGATGATAGACCACTGCTGAACTTTTATTCTCTTCATCCTCTGACTGTCGAGAATATAAAATAAATAGCTAGAGGATCAAACCAGAAGGCGAAGTTTCAATCACCTGGAAGTTTTTTAAATGAAAAAAAGAAAAAAAACTCATTCCACAGTCTCTGTCTGGACTGACCAGGAGCCTCTCTGCAGCTGAACAAACTCAAGGATCGGCGGGCTCTGAGATCTCTGAGAGAAGTGAGCCCTTGGAGGTCAGGCAGAGACAAAGAGTCATAATGCACTCCCTGCCTCACAACCTCTCCCTGGGCAGGAAGCCGGAACTATCATTGGCAAATTGCCAAGGCCTTGGGATGGAGACTAGGAGAATGTAGAGCTCTGGAGCCCAGAGCAGTGTGGGCTCAGGCCATTTCACCTCCAGGGGATCCGAGAGATGCTCATGATACAGATTAAAGCGAATTCCTCTCTTTCAACAAGGTGTGGGGGTGCCTTCTGAAAGAGGCCAGAGCAAGGCACTCTTGAGAAGACTGGCCCTTGGGGAAGCTGAAGGAATATCACCATAGCCTAAGTGACAGGGGAGATGGAAAGACCAGCGCCTACTCACTCTGATTATCCTATCTCAGAAACTATAGGAGAGAGAGTAGGGAGGGGTAAGGGTGAAAGTGGGGGGAATAGAGGAGGGGGAGGGAGAGAAATGGATGAAAACAGGAAATCAAAAGGGAAAATTAACAAAAAATTTGATTCTTCAGAAAGATTAAAAGAAAACAAAACAGGGCTGGAGAGATGGCTCAGAGGTTAAGAGCACTGCCTGTTCTTCCAGAGGTTCTGAGTTCAATTCCCAGCAACCACATGGTGGCTCCCAACCATCTATAGTTGGATCTGGTGCCCTCTTCTGGCCTGCCAGCACCAGAACACTGTATACATAATAAATAAATAAACCTTAAAAACAAAACAAAACAAAACAAAACAAAGATAATCCTCTAACCAGGCTAAGTGCGGATCTAGGAAATAGGACACATACTACAAATATCACAGGTGAAGGAGAGTGTCACTGCAGATCATGAACATGAAAGATTTGACATCTGTAATCTCACAGATAAAATGTACCAAGTCCATGAAAACCATAATCTACCAAAACACATGCAAGAAAATGGTCTCCGAAGACCTTTACCCACTGAGGAGATCCACTCTGTCATGGTTACACCAAGCCAGAACGAGCTCACCAGTTAAGAAGAGGATGCCCAGTCTCTCCTATAACACAGAAGCAGAGAGCACAAACTCTTACAGCGAGTGTTAGGCTAACAGCATCTACTATCAAAATCAGATAAGACAATAGCTCTCACGAACACGGACATGAAAATCTTCAACGAAACCGCAACAAGTTCATGCCAAGAACATTCCACTTTGTCCTGAGGATCTCTCACCAGGCAGGGTCATATCATGACTGTGTGGGATTTGTTCCTGTCATGCAAGGCTGGCTTAGCATTTGAAATTCAGTGGGTGCAATCCATCACATCAACACACCAAGGGAGAAGAATCATGTGTCATATCAGTGGCCATTTGAAAACCATTCCAAATGAAAACTCCCAGTAAAGCAGGCATGGAGGGAGAATTAACGTGGTAAAGAATACCACGTTACTGGAACAATTATATTAATATTTATCTAGAGGAGTTAAGAGAACTTGTGGCTGCACAAAGCCTGCACAGGGCTGACTACAGAAGCAACTTTACTCAGGATCACAAGACCTGCAAGCAATGCAGTTATCCTATGGTAGGTTAATGAGAGACCAGACCTCCGGGCAATGAAATATTCTGCCAAAAACTGATATCAAGGATGGCCAATGAAATGTTATTCTGCACCAAAAACAGATATCCAGGATGGTCAGTGAAATATTATTCTGTATCAAAACTGATATCAAACTATGAAAAGATGTGGAGACCCTTAAATCATACCATGTGACAGCTTGGAGATAGCAAAAACGGTTGGCCTTTGTCATAAGTCAGGGAAGGGTGGGGGGATAAGAGGGTAGAATACAGGGTGTCAGTATGTAGTTGACCACACCTGTAAAATGTACAACACCAGGACTGAACTCCAAGAGAAGTAAGTAAACGCTTCAGGTCATAGAGTGGCTGTCGCGGAATGAGTGGTCTGAAAGACGTCATTTAAGCACCAGAAGTTGAGAATGGAAGAGGCTGTGGAGGGGATGGGGGAATGGATCAGCTGATGTCTCAGCATAAAACTGGTCTTTAAAAAATGAAGTCTTAAGCCAGGCAGTGGTGGCACATGCCTTTAATCCCAGCACTTGGGAGGCAGAGGCAAGTGGATCTCTGTGAGTTCGAGGCCAGCCTGGTCTACAAGAGCTAGTTCTAGGACAGCTAGGGCTGTCACACAGAGAAACCAAAAACCAAAACAAACAAACAAAAAGAAATCTTGAGGGATGAGGAGATGACTCAGTTCATAGTGCAGTGAGTACAAGCATCGGTCCTGGCTTTGATCCCCTGGGTACCACATTAAAGAAAGAGATTCCTGGCATGATGATGTGGTGTGCACCTGTGACACCAGCACTAGGGCTGTAGGAACAGGAGGATCCCTGGGGTTGTCTGATTTCTAGTCTAGCTAAATCAGTGAGCTCAAGGTTTAGAATGGGACCCTGTCTTAGACAGTACGTTCCTGCGTGTATGAAGAGAATCTTCTAGACTAACTTCCGGCCTCTGCACATGCGTGCTCATTTCCCCACTCTCGAACATGTACACAGCACTGTGTTAAAACACTAACAAAATGAAGACTTGGTTGAGCATGGTAGTCTACGCCTGTAATCCCAGCTACTCAGGCTGAGGCAGGAGAATCATGAATTGGAGGCTAGCCTGGGTGGCAGATTCCTGTTTCAAAAACAGTATCAAATAAGAATAAACAAACAAGAAAAGCATAAAGGCTTTATAAAATGATTGCCAACCCATTTTTTGAGACTATTGTTTCTGTATTGAACAGCCACCATGAATGAGATACAGGATTCTTTGGCCTCATTGAATGAGCGGACGAGTAAATAGCATTCTTCCATTTTCCTCGATTTTCAGAATAATGAACAAAGTTCCTCTGACTGTCCAAAACCACCCCCTTCCCATCCTCCTTGTTCTGACTCAAGCAGCCTACTTCGGTCCTCATTTTCCCACCTTGCTCATTGGAACCTTCACTACACAGATCTGGACCCTCTGCAACCTCTGCTTCCACCCCTTTACCTATGTCAAGCGCTCTCTGTGCTTACCTAACTTGATAGGTGTGCTTGGCCTGTTAGAGATGTGTCTTTTGGTAATGTACACACATTCATCAGTGGTTTCATCTGCAATGAAAATTGATATGTAGATCCTACAACCGCAAAGTTAAAGAAGCAAATGAGGGCTGGAGAGATGGCTCAGTGGTTAAGAGCATTGCCTGCTCTTCCAAAGGTCCTGAGTTCAATTCCCGGCAACCACATGGTGGCTCACAACCATCTGTAATGAGGTCTGGTGCTCTCTTCTGGCCTGCAGACATACACAC
>JAQHUG010000124.1:2515331-2525343 GCA_028555095.1 Dicrostonyx torquatus
GCTATTGGCCATTCAGCTCTTCATTAGGACCATCGGTGTTTTAGACAGGCACAGTAACACAGCTTCAGGCAGTTAAACAAATGCAGCATAAACAAAATATAATATTTCCCAACGTTTCCTAAGTAAGAACTGTGATTGTTCCCATCTTCGAGATAGACAACAGCCACCCAGAAGTTGATTGATTTGTTGTTGTCATAGCTAGTCACCATGTGCCACGGTCAGGGTGATGCCAGGGTCAGGGTGGTGCAGCTACCTGGAGTTCAGACCTCTTTCATGCTGCTGCTCGAGTGGATTTCTGTCTAGTGGGTCTGTGCATCTTTCCCTCACCTTGGGAACAACTAGCCACTGTGGCTGTTGAGCATTTGCCGTGTGTTTAGCTAGTGCTGCTGAGAAAATAGACATTTAGTTTTATCTCATTTGAACAGTTTTCACTTAAGTGAAGCCCTTTGAGATCACTTTATGAATTGCAAGGTACAGCTGAGAAATCAGATGTCTTACAGAAGTTCTGACAGAGGACCACATTTTAAAACAGGTCTCCAACGCACACCCCGCTGACACCCGTGTATGACACAGAGGTGGAGCCACCTTGCCAGCTACCTGCTTCCCATCTTTCCTCTACACAAATGTCCTTGCCCCCACCTCACAGATAAGAACCCCCAGCTTGCAGTCTCTACCTCCATCCATTCCCCACCCCAGATGTTCCCAGCACCTGACAGCGGGCTCATTTCACTAGTTCTCTTTGGTTCCCACAGGTCTCTCCTCAAAGGTCGAAGTCTCTCTGCTCCTTCTGGTTCCCTTTGGTCACATAGCTTAACGAAGTCCCTGTAACTATATTTTGGAAAAGAATATATGACAGATAACTGAGCCATTGGGAGTCATTTAGGGGAACTTAAGCCTGTTGAGCTGTACACACACACACACACACACACACACACACACACACACACACACCCTTATAGATCTCTCTTTTGAAAGTTTCTAATATGGTTGAGAATGTTTTTTTCCATGTCAGAGTCAAAGCCTCAAAGACTGTTCACATGGCCCCTCTGTGGTACCTGCCAGGCACATGGGGCCATAAGCGTGATTGGGTGCCACTTGTTTTCAAGGCTCTGAGATACAGGGGAAAAGGGGGACTTCTGTTTGCCCAAAGTAACTACACTGGAGTTTTTTAATCCTTACTGCCTAGAATTCGCCAGCACTGGCCCCTCCCCCTCCCAGAGAATAAATGCCAGCAATGTGCTTTTAACATGACCGCCTCGCAGCAGTAAACCAGGAAACCAGTTTTTGCATGAACCACTTGAAGCAGGCTTCAAGCCTCTGGCATGGTTTTCAAAGTAAGCTTTTCTAACCAATTATTGGGATGACTTTCGTCAATGTAAAAAAAGGAACTCTTGTAAACAACCCACTTTCCCCACAGGGCGAGCAGCCAACTTTAGGTTTTAAAAAGATGTCTAATTTTTGAAAATGGTTCTCATTCCCATGAGTAAAGTCACCAAAAATTAGTGTAATTTTCAATTCCATATTTCAAAAAGACTCGCCTCTGTCTCTTAAGTCACTCCTTGTCTTCTTCAGTGCGCTGGTGAGCCAGTGTGCCCCGCAGAGAGCAGCATGTCCCCTCTTGGAATATTTCTTTAAAGCCCCCAACCACAGATTTGCACAGCTCTTGGTGTTGTTTTACCAAAGGAAATGAAAAAGCTGATTTCTGAACACGAGCCATATAAACCTAATTTGACATTTCCATTTTTCATACCCTTGATTTTCCCCATGAATAACATTTTTCCCATTTAAGTTTGGAATTTAACATTTCAACTTTTAAAGTTCAAAGAACCAAAGCAAATAACTTACTAGCTGTGCAAATAAATAGTGCTGTTAGGCCCAGAGGCCCTCGGGAGCCATTCCTGGACACAGAGGGTCTAGGAGGCCCCCTGCGGTCTGGGGAATGATCCTTCCTCTGTAGGTGGCACCAGCCCGCGTTTTGTTAAGTGTTGGCTTTGCAACATCAGAAAAAAAGAGAAGGGATTTAGGGACTGTCAGCTTTGAGTCATCTTGCTACTGGATAGCCACCAAGTGTGGCTTGAGAATCTTGGGCAGAGAGCTGCCAGCTGGGGTGGAACCTGAAAGGAAGTCTCCCAGGCTCATCCCACCCGGCACCGTGCCCTGCCTTCCCACACCCACGTTACCCAAGAAGACTCCTGGTTGACTGGGGAGACCTGGCTGCAGCCTTTGCGGGCTTAGCTCTTGAGAATTTATTTTCAGAGGGGAATCTTTTGGAAATATTGCTTTGAACAGCGTTTGCCCATCCGTTTGTTTGTTCAGCAAGCATTCCCATCTACCTCCCTGCACTGCTATGGTGGCTGCAAGGACTGAGGAGAGCTGGTATTAAGGGCTGCTTCCTGCACAGTGTCAGAGGGAATAGAAGAACACGAGGGTTCCTGGCTGCATGGCTATTTTATCTAGGTGTATATTTTCTCACTTGAGAAGCTTAGCCATAGAACAGTCTGCTTGGGTATCTAAGGATGTGTCAGAACTTCCTTCAAGCTTTTACAACACCACATTGTTATTTTAAAAAATAAAGTTGGTGGGGCATTTTATTTTATTTTTTATTTATTTTATACACATCGGTGTTTTTGCCTTCATATATGTCTGTGTAAGGGTATTGGATCCTGTGGAACTTGAGTCAGAAACAGTGTGGGTGCTGGGAATCGAACCCTGGTCCCCTGGAAGAGCAGTCAGTGCTCTTAACCACTGAGCCATCTCTCCAGCCCTTGGTAGGGCATTTTAAAGCCAAAAATAGATCCTTTGTATTTATGGGAGAACCCCTCTTAAAAAAGAAAACAAATCCAATTCTAAGTTCGAGGCAAGTGATGGGCTCACTCTCCTCTTCTTCCCTTCACTAACCCTGCATAGTCTTCTCACCCTCCTACCCTGGAACACGTCAAGGAGCATGCAGAGCTAGACAGTGGAGTGCTGAAACAGATTTTGTGTAGGGCCACCACAGCAAAGGAAGGACCTCAGAGCGGAATTGGACTTCACCGTGAGAGCAGCATAGGAGAGAGGGTTTTATAATGAATCTAGAGTGGGCAAGGAGCAAGGCAGGAGTCAAAGACTGGAAAAGCATGAAAATGATCATGGGATTTTGGTTAAACTGACCAGACAGGATTTTTACTAAGTCTGTCCAGAATGAATGCACAGGAACCACCCCAGGAGTGGTGTGGGGTATGAGGCCTGATCAGATACCGTGGAGAACTTTGAATTAAACAGACTTGATAGATCCCTTAGACAGCTTAGCTCTTGTAGCCAAGGCCCATCAAGGGCACTGCTCAGAGGAGCCTGCCAAGCATTTGACCTAGAGGAACCTTGTCAGAAACTAAACCCGAACACAGCTTGTGTGCCCTTATCTGCCTGCTGCAGAACGGAGTGTAGCTAGAGAAATTATTTCCTTCCGGCTAAGCATTATAGGAACTAGGATTTGAAGTTGTTTTCATTCAATGAACGATGATCTGATCAGTGTACAGGCAACTAGCCAAGTGTGAATTCCTTCCGTGCCCACCCTGTGGGTGCTGTGTGAGGGAACAGTACCAGCCAGGCACATCCCACCGCATCCCCACCACTGGTGCTCCTTGTCGCTCACGGAGCACTCCCCTAGACATGCCAAGCATGATGCAATGAAGAGCTGCAGAGCGATGCACAAGCCCGGACACAGGAACAAACCCATTGCTGTTTCCCTGCGTGGCAGGGATGGGACTTTAGGGACTGAGACAGAAGGTCCTACTGTTTAAGTTTTTAAGATGTTGTATGTAGTAGGTTTCAATTTACAAAGGAAAAAACGTAATCCCAAGCTAGGGAGCGGCACGAGTGTGCAGAGACACGGGTCATGCACCTGCCAGGATGGTGATGGTTGGAGGCTGGGTGGCGCCGTCAGCTGTTCACCTCGTTTCCACTTGCTCCATGGTTCTTGACCTCTGTGGAGAAGACTTCAAGGCATTGAAGCACCTGGTTTCACTGAATGAAATAAAAACATCAAAGCAGACGTGTGTATCGGGGGTAATTTAATGCTTATGTGCTGTTTATGTCCAGCCTGGATTACGAGTAATTGCGGCGCTCTGTGTTTATGGTGCTCTGGGCGTGTGACTGCTCCGAGAGGCTGCCCCAGCAGACGCTGCTTTCGTTCCACTTTCCAGTTAACTCAGTTCAATGTGTAGGGTTATACACCGAGCTACCATTAGTTTGTTAGCTTGTTATGAACTACGGCTTTTTAAAAATGAATTTAGCAATAATATTAGGCAAGTTTTCTAAGATTATTTTTGAAAATGACAAGTCTCAAAATATATTTTAAATAAAATTCTCCGCAGTAAGTTGATAGAGTTCCCAGGAGACTATATGATTCATGGGACTATATAGTTCATGAATGTTATCTTATTAATTTTTTTTTGTAAGACAGGGTTTCTTTATGGGGGCTTGGATGCCCTGCACCTTGCTGTGTAAATGAAGCTGGCCTCCAGCTCACAGAGATCCTCTGGCCTCTGTCTCCCGAGTGCCAGGATTCAAGGTGTGTGTCACAACAGCTGGCAGGGATATAGGTTTTCATTGCTCTAAACACAGCCCAGTGAAAATGGCTCTTGCTGTTACCTGAATCTGTAAGTTCAAACACAGTAAGTTGGTATCCATTAAGTAGATGTAAGTGTGAGGATCCGGAGCCAGCCTGGATTCCTTTTTATATGATTTAGTGTAGAATGGAATATGCACATGCCTGCACATATACACTCGCATGCACACACATACATGTACAAGCATGCTCAAGAGATGCTCCTTCTATAAAACACAGTGGGTATAAATGACACAACCGTATGGCATGAGCACACTGGTCAAAATGGTGCTTGTGTGGTACAAATTCTAGGTAGTCAGATTTTTCAAAAAGTGTAGAACATCTCCCTGTGTTAGAACACCCATTTAAAAAAAAAAAAAAAAAGATGAGACCCTCCAAACTCCTATTGGTGTTTAATTACTGTTTTCTGAGATAAAGTCGTACTATGTCGCCCTGTCCATCCCCTTCCGCAACCTCTTGAGTGCTGGAATTACAGACGCATGCTATTATGGCCACTCTCTTATTGATCTTTGTGTCCAGTTACATTATTGGCCTGGTTCTTCATGGTGGGAGGGGGTAGAGGAAATGATCTCAGCAGGAGCCAGGAGTGACAGTGGACTGCCTGGCAGGGCCTTGGAGCCAGCACAGCCGCCAGTGTAGACAGCACCATGAAACAACACTGCGGGTGCCTCAGCAGGGGAAGCCCAGTTCCACTGAATGATGGTGGAAATTTAGGGTAATTTCTTTTTTCACCATAAAATAGGTTAGGAAGAAAGTAGTATGTTCCAGGTAAACTAGAGAAAGTTGGGGTTCAGTAACCTAATCATGTTTCTCAATGAAGCATTATTGTCCTTCCCCCCCTTTTATTAGTCCTGAAGATTGAGCCCAGGGTCGTGCACATGCTAGGGAAACTCTTTACAAGACAGAATCTCACTATTCTGCGCAGGCTGGCCTGAGCTCACAGCCTTCCTACCCCCAACATCCAAATACACTATTAAACTTTAATCAGGAAAGTTGCTTTATTGGTTTGTAGAAAATCCAAAATAATAACAGCAATCGGTATAATTTGTTTAGTGGGTGCCCACTGTGCTTGATTTTGCTTTTATATGTTTATCCATTTATTCTTCAAAACAACCCCGTAGAGCAGAAATCACTCTTCCCGTCTCACTGAGGACAAGACTGAGGACCAGGGGTTCCAGGATAACTGGGCCAACAAGTGGCAGAGTTGGCACACCAGTCCATGCAGCTTTGGAGCCGGTGTAGGAAAAAGCATCCTTCTTGCTTCTTATTTCAATGCTGGCTTGCAAAGAAAAAGGAAGCCCCACTTCTTTGCAGTTCACACACACTCTCTCCTTCCTTTCCTTTCCCCTCATTCTGCCTCTCTCTCCCCCCTGCTCCCCTTTGTGTTGTGTTCTAACTTGTACACAGGTCTCTGACAGTCCTGGCTGCAAGGATCAAAGCCTGACTGAAATGCTCTGCTCTGGCTGGAGCTTTTGAGCTCCTCATGTGAACAATGTGGCACCCGCCCCCGAGAGTCACGTGTGCAGCTCTTTGATCCCCAGAGACGGTGTGGGGGAGGCCCCTCTGTAGGCAGAGAAAGCCTTTGCAAGCTCCTGGTGCTCTGAGCAGCAGAAGTGCTCCGCAGAAACATGAGTCTGTCCACAGCACAGCCACAGCCCCACACAAAGCCCCAGAGCCTGAACAATGGTCTCTGCAAAGACCCTCACAGTCCAAAGAAATTCCTTCTGAATGCCTATCTTTATGATTGTTCTCATTTCAAGGGAGATAGATGCTTTTGCGAGCACTGAATGGTAGAATTATAAAAAAAAATTTCAAAACGTCACAGATTACCGTGACTGACCAGGAGACAAATCTCTGTTAACTTGAAAGAAATTCTAACTAAGAACTAAGTTCGTTCTTTAGATCATGCGTGGGGTTTTTTGCATCGTTTTGTGCTGTCTATGTTTGTTTCAGGACATCACATAGGTGAAACACTGGAGATGCAGAGAGCAGCTAACAGCCTTGGCCACTCCAAAAATGCAAATCAGAACTGCTTTGAGATTTCATCTTACACCCGTTGGTTAGAAAGGGTAGATAGAAACAACAACAAAATAACAACAAACGCTGGATGTTGCTGGGCGCGGTGGAAGGGAGCACTTATTCACTGCAATTGGGTGTGCAAACTTGCACAACTATTATGGAAATCAGGGTAGAGGTTCCTCAAAAAAAACTAGAAATGGATCTAATACGTGATCTAGCTACACTACATCCAGGCTTCATCCAACTACAGAGACACTTGGTCATTCATGTTCACTGCTGTTATATTCATAGTAGAAATTGGAAACAGCCTAAATTTCTATCTCCCAATAAATGGATAATGAAAATATGACACATTTATGCAATGAAATATCACTCAACTTTTAAGAAAAATGAAATTTATAGGTTAACAGATGGCGTGAGAAACAGTCATCCTGAGGGAGGTCCCAGGTGCAGAAAGACAAACAGCTCAGATTTTCTTTCCTATACAGATGTTAGCTTTGAATTTTCAGATGTATGTGCTTCATTTAGAATACCCAGAGAGGCTAGAAAACTTGAAGAAGACATGGAGCTTTCAAGGGAGGAAAATAAAATGTCGTGATATAAAGGGGGAACTAGTGGATTGAGAAGAATTAAATGGGGTGGGGGCTGGGAGGGTAGGGTAGAGGAGGAAATATGGGGAGGGAAAACTAATGTTAAAGGCCTTTTGAAGAAATCAAGGAAACTTATTACTGAATGAACTTCCTAAAATGTATACATTATACACACACACACACATATATGAGTTTAAATGTCCCCATAACAGGAGGGACAGCAGATAATTCTATATTAGAAAATAAAAATCCTAGTGCAAGGAGATATGGAGTTGTAGGCCAGCTGGTTCCCACGAAACCCTAAACATCATACATCATGACCCTTGCTTATGCTCACCCTCCAGAACTTGGCCAAAAGACCCTCCTTCTCAAGACAGCACTTACTTGAATCAAGAACATTTGGTACTGACTGGGAGGATTCAGCCCGTTGGTCAGCATTCATATTGCCAAGGTGCTAGGCATGATATCAGGGGAGAAAAGTAAGCATCTTAGCCTGTGGGATACAATAAAGAAATGCCCACTGATGCGAGAGCAGCACGGAAGTTATGGGAGCAACCAAACACTCTTTGATCTGATTTGAGGCCTATGCCGTGAGATAGAACAATCCCTGGCACTGATAGCGGGCTGCGAACCTGAAGCTAGAGGAGTTACAGGCCAGGGGAAACCTACTGCTAGTATTCTGCCAAATGGACATATATTAAGATAACTCCTAGTAACAATGCTCTGCCCACAAACCAGTGTGCGTCTTTGAACTCTCCTCAGATCTGTTTCTTCATGCTGCAGATGGACGTCAACACAGAGACCCACACTGGTCAACATACAGAGAATAAGAGGTTGTGGAGGGCTCAGCCTTAAATGGGACATCTGTAACGTCCCCCTCCCCTCCAGGCTCAGGGGTCATCTTAGAAGAGGAGGCAGACAGACTGTAAGAGCCAGGTGTGAGGGATGACTCCAAGGAAACAGTAAGTTCAAAGGCAGCCTGGAGTGCCTAGTGAGATGCTTTCCAAAATTAAAAAGGAACTATGGGGTTGGAGACATAGCTCAGTGACGAGCATTTGCTCAGCTCATAGAGGTTCTGGGTTCAGTCTCCAACCCTGGGAAGAGAGAGGCCGATGGACTTTCTACCCTTCCGCTCCCTAAATATCTCGGAAGTGTGTGCAGGTACACCCCTGTGGGAAGCTGAGGCAGGGGGCTGTCAGTTAGAAGCCAGTTTGCGCTACAGAGTGAAGCTCTGTCTGAAAACACAAAAATGCATTTGAAAGACGCATAGTAACTGAGAGGACACCAGGTGCTGGGAGGCAACGCTCATCGCAAAGGGGACGGTGTTAATTGATGAATCCTGGGTTGATTTTCTCCTTTACCATGAGCTTCTAGCACAGGCCGTCCATCCTTGGTGTTTGTTCAGGTTTAATTTTTTGACCAGTAAGTGGTTTCATATAAAAATAAAGGAGGCACTTTATAGACAACTGGAGATTTTTCACTACCTGGGCCCTGTATTCCAGCATTTGGGGGTACAGATTAGAAGCTGAAGCCCTAAGAGATGTTACCTTATCCCTGCTGGGACATCCCACCTGCATCTGTGGCCTTCTCTAACGTGCTCTGCAAAGGTGATCATCTCAGTTCCTAAGCTGGTCTGTGTTTAAAGTCACTAGCACAGAGGTGTGCCATCTCTTCGTAGCTTTTGGCACAGTAGTGTCTCTGCAGGTGACCGGTGGAGGCTGGAGTCTCAGCTCCAACACCAGCTGGGTCACCCTGCATAAGGCCAACACTTCTCTAAAGTGCTGTCCCCTCAGGCAATGTCATCAGGGCAGTGATCCTTCTGTGGGAGTGAGTGTGGCTTTGGACTTTATAAGGCTCTCAAGGAGTAAGCATCCAGGAGAGCTAGGACTTTCCCCGTCATAATGAAGAGTTTATTGGTTGTGTTGAGTTTCTGTGCAAAGACACTTATATTTGGATTCAGTCCTTAGCAGATGTGCTGAAAATCTAAAAGCCCTGAATTGTGATTCTTTTCTTAACAGGCACTCTAGTGATGTTCTGGCTTCAAAGTTAGAGGCAAATTTTCCTTCCGGGGTTACCAGAGACTCGTGTGTTTCAGATAGGTGGCAGGCTGGACATGCTGAGTCCACCAGCTCCTGATTCTTCCCATACAAACCACATCCTCGGATTTTCACCCTTTCACAGCACATCAACAAAAGTACTGGGAAAACTGGACTTTGAGAACCAAAGATGTCACAGAGTGCACTTGTGTATGTGGCCAGGCAATGGGTGCCCTTGGGAAGCAATTCTCCTGTGGGAACCAATGTGGCAAGTGGGCTGGTGCTGTTCTCTGTGGGGTCACAGGTCTACTTCTCTGCCATACTGGCTGTGACAGCTGTTCTTGGTTATCAGTTTGGCAACATCTGTACTTAACTAAAACCCCAGCAGCTGGGCACACCTGCAAGGTATTTTTTTTTCCTTTATTAAATCATTTGAAGTGGGAAGCCCCACTTTTAATCCAGATCTTCTGAGGTGGGAGGATCCACTTTTAATCTGGGCCACATCATCTACTGGCAGCCTAAATAAAGGACTTGAAAGAAGGAAGTTTTCACTCTCTGCCTGCTTGCTCTTGCTCTTGCTGGCAAATCCGTTCCTTCACTGGCATTAGAGCCTACTTCTTTAGGAGTCTGCTGGATACTGAAGACCAGCGGAGATACCCAGCTTCGTGGACCGAACAACTACTGGATTCTTGGATCTTCTCTTGGTAGACAGCCATTGTGGAACTAGTTGGATCACAGCCTGTAAGCCATTCTAATAAATC
>JAQHUG010000124.1:2525453-2561961 GCA_028555095.1 Dicrostonyx torquatus
CACACACACACACACACACACAAGTTCTGTTCCTTTCAAGAACCCTGACTAATACAGATTTTGGTACCAGAAGTGGTTCTAGAGCAACAGAAATATACAGATGAATTTTTTAAATATCCAGAGTAAGCTTTCCAATATGCCAACACCTACAGCTCCAGAAGCCTCTCCTGTTACTGAAGCCTCTTCTATAAGCTCAGAGAGTATTGAAAGCCCATGGTATGAACTATTTTATAAACTTAGGAGACAACTGTGTTTGATTGTCCTGCTTCATTAATGGTGAGAGGCAATGGATTTGGTGAGTCCATATATAAAACTTTTAACAATGTGTGGAACAAATGGTGATAATCATTAGTTGCTCCTAGTATTTCTGGATAAATTGGCAAAGGAAAAGAATGAAGTCGATGAAAAGATTAACTAGCTTCAAGAAGACAGTGAAGGATGACAGTGAGCTCAGTGATACAGCTGACCTGCTCCAGATGTGCAGTCTCAGTGTGTTTAGACTAGAGGAGACTCTTCCCTCGGGCAGCCCCAGAGCTCAAGCTGCAGAAAATCAAACCGGAACCCTCATTATAGGGTTGGCTGAATTACAGTGAAAATGCAAATCTCAGCCTTGGAAGGTGTCAGCTGGTAGGGGTGAAGGTGAGCGGAAGGACCCCGCTGAGGGTTTATCTCAACCCGAGGAAGTAGTCTCTCTCCCCTCAGTAGGAGATGTCCCCCACCCCCACCTGAGGAAATACTGCCTTTCTTTTGGCTGAGGAAATTAATCCTGCATTGTCTGCTAAACCAACAGCGACTTTCCCTAAAGAAAATAAATACCCATCAAGACAACACCAATACCGATGTTCTTCAGGCACCAGTAGTCACCTTTAGACATATACCCAGACTAAGGTCTAAGCAGGTTCCTAGAGGAGATAGGAAGTACACTCCACGAGGAGGTGTGCTAAAGAGCGTAATGAGTTTACTAATTCATTGAAGCAGAAGGCTGGGGAATGTGTGTGGGAATGGATTTTAAGGGTGTTGGGATAATGGTAGAAGGAACATAAAATTGGATCAGGCTGAATGTCTTGATATGGGCCCACTAAGTGGAGATTCTAGGTTTAATATGGAAGCTTGCAGTTAAAAAAGATGTCAGAAGTTTGTTTGACTGGTTGGCTGAAGTATTTATCAAAAGATGACCTACTGTTGGGAGTGCCTGATATCCCTTGGATGAAGGATTTAGGCCTCAGGGAAATTGCGAGGCTAGGGTGGGTCCGCTGTGTGAAATCTAATCCTCCACGATGGGAAGCCCCAGAAGACATGGCCTTCACTAATCCTATGAGAAGCAGAGTCCTGAGGGGACACCAGCACATCTGAAGAGCTTTGTCACCACCGTTTTCCTTGTGCCACACCTTAGTGTTGGAGATGGTGTTGCTCAGTTGGATAAATTAAATACAATTGGACCCCAGATATCAGGGGCCAGGTGGCGGTGCTGAGTTGCCAAAGGCAAGTTAATCATAGTTTTAGTGATGGGCAGCATAGACAAAGCAATGCCCATAATAGCCTGGCCCATAACGGGCAAAGTGACTTTCATGGTGGCCTGACTGGTATGGACTTTGGTATTGGCTAAGCAGTCATGGTGTTTCCAGGCATGAAACAGATGAGAAGCCTACAGCATTTTTGTTTAACCTGTATAAGCAGAAAAACTCTCAAATAAATGAAAGAAAGGCCACACTGGGAAAAGGGAGTCTCGGCCTTTAACCAGTTTCCAGAGTTGAGCCTGCATGCAGACCCAGAACTCCTTGGTTGAAGGGACAGACGGGTTCTCCTGAGAAAGGACCTTGATAAAAGAGCCTCTCTGCAGCCTTCCCCAGAGGGACCCTTAGCCTTTTACAAGGACAGCCATACACTTGGGGCAAGGAAAACAATCGGACTTTCTGGGATTAAAGACACGTGCCACCATGCCTGACTAAGATTAATGAAATTTTGGCTAAATTCTGGCTCACAGTAGGTTCAGTAGTCCTTGAACTCATCCTGTGGCTGTTTCTTCGGTCCTGGAATGGATAATTAGGAAAGATACACTTTGAAATTGGCAGAATTCTCGCATTGGTTCCCTGACCTGTGGAGTGAGGGCTAGTATGGTTGAAGAGGTTAAATAGAGGCCTCTGCCTTAGAAGCTAGTGAATAAAAACAACATTGCACCCCTGAAGGAACTGTAGAAACCCGTGCCACCATCAAGGACTTGAAAGAGGCAGGAGTGGCAGTTCCCATAACATCTGACGCTAACTCTAACTGGCCAGTGCAGAAAGAGCGATCATAGAGAAGGCAGTTGAGTATTGAAAACTCAATCAAGTGGTAACTCCAATTGCAGCTGCCGTACCAGATGTGGTGTTTTTATTGAGCACATTAACACATCTCCTGGTACATCGTATGCAGCTATTGATCTAGCAAATGCCTTTTCCTAAGTACCTGCCCATAAGGATCACTAGAAGCAATTTGCTTTTAGTTGGCAAGGCCAATAGTATAACTTCACAGTTTTACTTCAAGGATAGCTTAACTCTCCTGCCCTATGTCTCTTGACTTAGAAGGGATCTTGATCATCTGTCTCTTCCACAAAATATCACACTGGTGCAATATAGTGACAATATTATGCTGATTGGACAAAATGAACATGAGGTAGCAACCACTTTGAACTCATTGGTGACACATACATGAATCAGAGACTGGGACATAAATCCAACTAAAATTCAAGGGCCTTCTACCTCAGTGAACTTCTTAGGAGTACAGTGGTGTGGGGCATGAAGAGATAGTCCTTCTAAGGTCAAGGATAAGTTATTGCATTTGGCCCCTCCCATGACCAAGAAAGAAGCACAACGTTTAGTGGGCCTGTTTGGGTCGGGAGATAACACAGTCCCCACTTAGGTGTGTTACTCCTATTATACCCCATATACCATATGACACAACCCATACACCAAGCGACACAGAAAGCTGCTAGCTTTGTGTGGGGCCTGGAACATGAGAAGGTGTTCAACAGCTGCTGTGCAGGCTCCTCTACCACTTGGACCATATGATCCAACAGACTTGATGCTCAGTGGCAGATAGGGATGCTGTTTGGGGCCTTTGGCAGACCCCTCTAGGTGATTCACAAAAGAGACCTTTGGGCTTTTGGAATAAGGCTCTGCCATCATCTGAAGACAATTAGTGTCTACTTAAGAGACAGCCCTTGGCCTGTTACTGGGCTTTAGTTAAAACGTTTGGCCAGGCAGTGATGGCGCACACCTTTAATCCCAGCACTCGGGAGGCAGAGGCAGGCGGATCTTTGTGAGTTCGAGACCAGCCTGGTCTACAAGAGCTAGTTCCAGCGCAGGCTCCAAAGCCACAGAGAAACCCTGTCTCGAAAAACAAAAAACAAACAAACAAAAAAAAACAAAAACGTTTGACAATGGGCCACCAAGTTAACATGCAACCTGACTCACAAAGCCAACAAGTAGAACATGCAGCACAATCTGTTATCAAATGGAAGTGGTACATATGCAGTCAGGTCTCAAAGGCATAAGCAAATTACACAAAGAAGTTACCTAAATGCTAATGGTTTCTACTCTCAGTATAATGCTGTCTACATCCCAGAATGCCTCTGTAGCCTTATGGGGTGTGCCCTATAATTGGTTGACTGAGGAAGAGAGGATTGGGGCACGGTCTGCTGACCATATACAGGCATTGTCCAGAAGTGGACAGCTGCAGCATTACAACCTTTTTCTGAGCGACCCTGAAAGACACTGCCTAAGTGTCAGGACTTCGGGCAGTATACATGGTCATTCAGTTTTTTTTGGAAGGAAAAATGGCCAGGTTTGTGATTGTTCACTGATTAATGGGCCATAGCCAATGGATTGACTTGGAAAAAACATGATTGGAAAATTGGCGAGAAAGACATCTGGGGAAGAAGTATGTGGCTAGATCTCTCCAAATGGGCAAAGGGTGTGAAGACACTTGTGTCCCATGTAGATGCTCATCAGAAGGTGACTTCAGCATAGGAGGAGTTCAATAATCAAGTAGATAAGGTGACCTGTTTTGTCGGCATTCAGTCTCATTCATTCATTCTTGTCATTGCCCAATTGGCCCATGGACAAAATGGCCATGGGGGTAGAGATGGGGATTAGGCATGGGCTCAGTAACATGGGCTTCCACTCACTCACCAAAGCTGACCTGGCTACAGCTGCTCCTGAGTTCCAGATCTACCAACAACAGAGACCAACAACCCCAGATATGGCACTATTCCCCAGGGTGGACCAGCCAGTGACATGGTGGCAGGTTGATCACATTGGACCACTTCCTCGGTGGAAAAAGCAACACTGTCCATACTGGAGTAGATAGATATATATTACAGAATGCCTTACCCACTGTCATGGTATTCCACACAGTATTGCTTCTAATCAGGGACCCCACTTCACAGCCAGAGAAGTCTGACAGTGGGCCTCCAATCATGGAATCCATGTTCCCTACCATCCTGAAGCATCTGGCCTGATAGAAAGATGGAATGGCCCTTTGAAGACACAGTTACTAATGGGGTGGCACAGCCTGAAAGGCTGGGGCAGTGTCCTCCAGAAGGCGGTATATGCTTTGGATCAGTGTTTAATATATGGTATGGTTTCTTCCATAGCCAGGGTCCATGGTTCCAGGAATCTAGGAGTGGAAAAGGGGATAGTTCCACTCACTATCACCCCAGAGACCCACTAGGAAAGTTTTTTTTTCTTCCTGTTCCCACAACTTTAAGTTCTTCTGGTCTAGAATAGAAGTTTTGGTTCCAGAGTAGGCAACCCTTCCAACGGTAGACACAACAAATGTTCCATTGAGCTTAAAGCTCAGACTCTCCCTGGCCACTTTGGGCTTCTGATGCCCTTAAACCAACAGGCTAATGGTGTAGGAAGGTACTTCTGTATTTGGGTTGCTTTCATTGGTTGAATAAAGAAACTGCCTTGGCTTTTTGATAGGGCAGGCCTTAGGTGGGTGGAGTAGACAGAACAGAAGGCTGGGGAGAAGGGAAGTGTGGAAGACGCCATGTTTCTCCAGCCCAAGATGGACTTTGGTTAGACTCTTCCTGGTAAGCCATGACCACGTAGTGGTACACAGATTACTAGATATGGGTCAAACTAATATGTATAAGAGGTTAAAACTAACGGTCCAGGCAGTGTGTTAAATGAATCCAGTTTGTGTGTAATAATTCCGGGTATAAGCTAGCCAGGGCCAAAAGCAGGCCCATGGCCAGGAGCTGGGCACCAGGAACATGGCCCACACTCCTCTCAGGTACTGGGAACACAGCCCACACCTCTTACTACAGGCTAAGAAAGAAATAACAGTGTTAAAAGGGGTGATTGATCTAGATTACCAAGGGCAAATCAGATTGCTTCTCTACACTAGAGGTAAGAAAGATTATGGTCTGGAGTGCAGGAGATCCTCAGGGATCCAGGTAGAATGAGGAAGAGCATGGACCTTCAGGGATGAAGGTGTGGGTCACTCCCCCAGGAAAAGAACCAAGATTTGTTGAGGTACTTGCTGATGGTAGAGGAAATACAGATGAATAATAGAGGAAAGTAGTTATAAACACCAGCTGAGGCCACGTGACCAGTTGCAGAATTAATGATTATGGTTGACATGAATGTTTCTGTCATATTTTGCTAGGAATGTGTTTATACAGATATTCGTGTTCTTCCCTCGATTTCTTTATCATGTAATGTAATGTCAGTCAAGAAAATATCAGTGGTTATCATATTTAAGTTTCAAGATGCCAAAAGAATGACCCTCAAGGACATTGCCACCTATCCTAAGGTTTATTATGTGTTTGTGGTTTATGAGGAACAGTTACATCATATTAGGTATAATTACAACCTGATGAAATATATAATGCATTTGTGATTGTACATGGGATAGTTATATCATGATAGGTGTAATTATGACCTGGTTATTGTTTTCATTTGGAAATTATGCAGGCCATAAGGAGATAAGGTTGTGTGTCAAGTTCACAAGGGGTGGACTTGTGACGGCTATTCTTGGTTGTCAACTTGACTGCATCTGGAATTAACAAAAAAACCCAAGAGGCTGGGTACAACTGTGAAGGGTTTTTTTCTTATTAGATCTTTTTAAGTGGGAAGACCCACTTTTAATCCAGATCTTTTGAGATGGGCGCACCCACCTTTAATCTGGCCACACCTTCTGCTGGCGGCCTCTGTAAGGACATGGAGGAAGGAAGCTTTTGCTCTTTGCTCGCTTGCTGTCACTTGCACTGGCAAGTTTGTCCCTTCATTGGCATCAGAGCCTTCTTCGGGATTCTCGCGTATACGGAAGACCAGCCGCGACGTCAGCCTCGTGTATCATTGAACAACTAGTCTTGAATACACACCTGCAGCCTGGGTTTTATGCTACATGACAGTCATGTTATGTGATTGCCATAGCTTAGGTTGCTCTTGAACCTGTGGAAGTTATCATCTGTGTGCCAAAGAGCCTTTTATTTCGTTCATCCCAGAAACAAGCCAATAAACAGTGCAGTATACCTGACGCTTGAGGCCTTTAGGTGTTTTGTTTCCTTTGTAGGACTAGGGATTGAACAGGGCATCCTGACGCGAGGCAGGCTCTCTGCTTCTGAGCCACAGTCCAGGCTCAGGCTGGTAACCCCTTCGTACCACTTCAGCTCTCTTTGAACAGATAGATAACAGGCCTTCTGGTGACAGAAAATGTTCAGCCAGTCAGCGTTTTAAGGCTTAGGAAGTCTCTCCCGCAGCAGCCTTTATCTTCTGAAGCTGCACCGCTGATAGTGGTGTGCTTATTTTCTGCCTTGGTGAGTGAACAAGTGTCTGAATGGCCCACTGGCCTCTGCTTCTGAGCCGTCACATGGCTGGCTTAATTAGGGGGAGAAGAAAGTGCCACGATTCTGCCCTAATGCCCCAGTGGGAATCCGGGAGGCCTTTTCTTATGCACATGTTCACCGCCTCTGGCATAAAGTGGAAGGCTAAGGACACTTGGGCAGGCCACAAGAGAGATTATCAGCCAGGGAAGACACATTTGAACTTGCTGAAGGGCCGCCTTTGTGCCAGGGAAGGCGAGCCTCGGTGGGTCTTCTCTATCCCAGCAGCCTTTTCTTTTTCAAGCCTGCGAAGTATGAATAGCTGTCTTTTACCCACTAATCCCCGCAGGAATGTGGCTTCGGCTATGGAGAGGATGCACAGTGTGTGCCCTGCAGGCCGCACAGGTTCAAGGAGGACTGGGGCTTCCAGAAGTGCAAGCCATGCGTGGACTGTGCGCTAGTGAATCGCTTTCAGAGGGCCAACTGCTCACACACCAGCGACGCTCTCTGTGGGGACTGCTTGCCCGGGTGAGTTGGGCCATTTCTTTGTTATTTAATGAGATGTTTCCCAAGATATTTCTCCCGTTCCCTCCAAACTTGAAAACATTTGGAACTTCTGTTGCATTCCATCTGCGGCCTCTGAGCTTACTCTGTTCCCGGCACTTGTGACAAAGCAGAAGAGCAGTCACACTTACAAAGGGGTGTGCCCTGAAAACCGAGAGTTTCTGCAAACTGGTGCACAGAAGCATTTAGACAGATGGACGAAGGGAATGCCCTGTGAGCTGCAGCAGTGGGCATTCCCTCAGTCGCTGGAATAGGTCAGAGGAGAAGGTGGCAGAGATTCCTGACATGCGGCGCTTGCATCATCCTGGTTTAATCCGGGTCAGCAGAATCTTTCAACAGGTAAGAATTCTTGCCTCCAAGCCTGCTGACCTGTGTTCAAACCCCAGTGGAAGGGGAAATCTAACTCCCCTCAAGAAGTCCTCTTGCATGCATGCCATGCCATACCACCCCCCCCCCCCCCCCCGCCAATAAACGCTTGAGATAAATGTCTGAAAAATACCATCTCACAGTATTTTTAAAGAGAGACAGGGCTAAGGCTGAAGCTCAGTGATTGTGTACTTGCTCTGTGTGTGCAAAGTTCTAGGTTCAGTCCTGTACCCCATCTCGCCCTGCCTCTGCAGAGAAGCCCAGGGAGTCCCAGGAGGAGAAAAGAGTAGAATAGGATTGGAGTGAAGACCTTCCATGGACTCCTTGACATGTGTCCTGGGTGGTCCACATGTGTCTAGGTAAACGCATCTCTTGTCACAGGTGGGACTTACCAACATTTCAGCCTGCTCTGTGACTGTCTTTTCGCTTTCTGGATGGTGTCTTTGAGGCATGAAAGCTTTTTATTTTTGAAGAAATATGGCATACCTTTTTGGTTTTCAGATGTGTGTTTGGTTTTAGACTGCTACTTTCACAGCTCTTTAGGTTCTGGGTCTCTGCAGGGGGAGTCACCTGACTCACCATATTCTCACATATTCTTTTTTTTTTTTTAAAGATTTATTTATTTATTATGTATACAACATTCCTTCCATGTATGCATGCATGCCAGAAGAGGGCACCAGATCTCCTTACAGATGGTTGTGAGCCACCATGTGGTTGCTGGGAATTGAACTCAGGACCTTTGGAAGAGCAGTCAGTGCTCTTAACCTCTGAGCCATCTCTCCAGCCCCCTCACATATTCTTTAGACACGAAGAATTCCTGCAACTCAATAATCCAAAAAGACAATTTAAAATAAGAATAAAGGCTTTGAGTAGATGTTCTCCAATAGTAAAAGCAAATGGCGAATATGTAGAAAAGCTACTTGCCCATAGGGAGCCACAGATCTGAACCACACCCACTCATACCCAGCAGAGTAGCCATAGAAGAAAAGACAGGCAGTTACACGTGATTGTAGGTTGTGGGGAAATGGGAACCTTCCTATGTGATCGATGGAAATTGGTGGCCACATTAGGAAACGAGCCGGCATTTCCTTAAGGAATTAAATACACAGGTACCATAGATTCCACAGCTCTATGCTTGAGCATATAATCAAGAGCTTTGCAAAACGTTGTGCCTACAAAAATCAGATACACTGATGTTTGTAGCAGCATTGCACACAATAGCCAGAATGCTGGGGCAACACTGCAATGATTGAACTGGTCCCCTCCAGAATTCTGGTGTTGTTTTGTGACAGGTTAACTTTAGGCCTCAAAGCCAGAACTGGTTCCTGACGGTGTCTCACTCCTGAACTGACTAAGAAGACAGGCAGGGCAATATGTCCCTTTCTTGCCCTTCTACCACGAGGACACAGTGCTTCTTCCTTCATGAAGGTACAGCAGTAAGGCTGCCTCTCATGATCTCTGTCTCTGCCACCTAGACCCTGGGAGTTGCGCTTCCCGCCCCATGAGAAATGATTTGTTTTTTGTAAGTGACCTAGTCTGTGATGGTCTCTTAGAGCACACTAGAAGGGCTTCAGACAAACCTAGATGTCCACCAGCTGATGAGTGGATAAAAGACATGGGGTAGTTCTGAACAATGACATACTGCTCAGCGATAAAATGGAAAGAAATGCTGGCACCTGGTAATGTAGATGGTCTGGTCAGTGAAGGAGGACTGTCACAAAAGGCTGCACATTAGGTGGTAGCAAATCTGCAGACATGGAAAACCAACCCAGGCTGCTTGGTCTCAGGGTCGGAGAGCACCGTGAAGGATGGTAGTGGTTAGAAGGTTTGTTCTAGGGGTGACAAAATGTTCTAGCATCAGTTGTAGAGATAGTTACCCAACTCTACAATAACACCACTGGCATGCTGCCCTTTCAGTGGGTGACTTATATGGTATGTGAATTATGTCTCCACAAATCTATCATTTAAAAATTAAACTAACAAAAAGTACCATAGTTTCCAAACTCCAAGTAATGAGCGTAGATAGCAGTACTATGGGGATTGTTCTTTTGTGTTGCTTTGAGACGGATCTTGCTGTGTAGCTTGGGTAAGCCTTGAACTCCCCATTCTCCCACCTTTCTCTCCATACTGGGTGACAGGCACGCACAAGCATGCCCAGCTATTAAGAGTTTCAGTCTTATTCAAGCCTAATTGAAGAACATGCCTGGAGCATCTGACATCCTCTATAGCCTGTGGTACACAATTCTGTGATGGAAGCATGTCTATGTGTGTCTTGTTTCTGGAGAATGGGGCTGAACTGAGGTCCCAGGAATGCAAACCTATGCTAGGCATCACTCAGGAGACTGTCAGGAAAGCAGGACCCGGGGACTTGGTTTTTCAAAACAGCCTCCTGGGCTTTTACCAAAAATCCCACTGGGGTGTGCTGTGCACAACTTAGTAATTCTGTTCCTTGTGTGTAAGCCCACCCGTTGTCCACTTGAGTCCAACCCCTTACTTCCCACAGTGTTAATTCATTCTTTAAGCAGATGCTTAGATACTGGGAAGTTGTCAATGAAGAGACATTTGAATGCTGTGTCACAGTTTATTTATACGATTAGTTTAAAGTTACATCCTTTCAAGGCGGCATTCATAGACAAGCAGGTGGTAATTCTACACTATTTTAAAAGTACTCCTATGGTTTGACTAGCTTTCCATGGAGAAGGCAAACAGCTGATATATATTTTGCAGACAGCAAACTAAGGAAAAATTGAAGTATTTCTGGCTTCTAAGCCAGTGCTGTCAAGATCATGTTGACATGGTCTTTGTCATTTCTCCACCTCTGCCTCCTCAGCCTCACTGCCTCAGTGAGCGCAACCAGTGCTGTGATTCCCGAGGCCACACTCACAGGAGCCATCTGACCCCTTTGTGCCATGGCGCTCTCTCTCTCTCTCTCTCTCTCTCTCTCTCTGTGTGTGTGTGTGTGTGTGTGTGTGTGTGTGTAGATAGCTGGCTTCAGTGCCCACAGGCTAAATAACGACAAAGACCAAGTTCTTTGGCTTTGATATATGTTCATCATCTTTCTGCCAGTCACTCACAAGCTATCATCTGAGACCCTTACCCCTGCAGTGTTGTTGGAGGGATGCATAAAGCTCCTAGTGGATTGCCCAGTCCAGCGTAAACACAGTAGACACTAGACAGGGTTGCCCATTAGTGGCCTTGCAACCAGAATGCTTTGCATGGCTGTGTCCTGCTTAGGTTTTTTTGGGTTTTGTTTTTATGTTTTTGTTTGTTTGTTCACAGTTGGACACAATCTAGAATGTTATCTTGGAAGAGGAACCTTAACTGAGATGATGCCTCCATCAGATTGACCTGTAGGCAGGTCTGTGGGGCATTTTATTCATTAATGATTGATATGGGACCCATCCCACAGTGGGTGGTACAGCCCCTAGGCAGATGTTTGGGGTGTATAAAGGCCAAGCTGTGCACATCACAAAAAGAGAACCAATAAGCAACACCTCTCTGTGGCTTCTGCATCAGCTGCTGCCTGCAGACTCCTGCCTTGGTTTCCCACAGTGCAGTGATAGACTGTAGCTATAAGCTGAAATAAACTCTTTCCTCCCCAAGAGACTTTTGTTAATGGTATTTATTGCAGCAGTAGCGAGCAAACTAGAAAAGGTTGTTTACATCAGAGTGACAGCAGGTCTCACATGGCCTTCCTTTCTCTTCAGTGGGGAACTAGAACCCAGGTCTGAAAGCACAACCTGCCCTCTCTAGCTCTTCAATGCTTCTGCTGGCCATGCCATTTAATGAGCTCTTACTACTAGCTGGATACTTCCTGTGGGTTGTACTGTCACCAAGCCTTGCTACAAACTCAGAAGGAACATTGTCCACTCCTTACAAAGAAGGAAACTGGTCCTTAGAGTGATGGCTGATGCCTGTAGTCTCCAGCTTGTGAGTAGAGGGGCAGGGCTATTCCCCCAGCGCTGTGCCTCCTGCTTAGGTAGGTGCCCGTTGAATGAGGAAGTCTGGCAGGATAAGGTTCAGTTCATCTGCCCATTCTTTGTCCCATGCCCCTTCTATGCTCAAGTTTTCTATCAGCTCCTAGCTCTTGAGAGCTTCCCAAACTGGCTTGTACATTTTCTGTCCTCTTCTATTGCTCAGATCCTGTCTGTAGGTGACTGTGACATTGCTGATGAGGTCTGGACTCGTAGGCTGACACTTCACCCTGTCACTGACATTTGTGCAGCTTCAAATATGGGGTCACGGCTGTGGACTGCTGAGCAAGGTACACTGTGGCCTGGCCAGTCAACCTGAACCTGGAGTGCCAGTTTGAACAAAGCTGTCTCCGAGACATCCTGCATCCATCATCCATCCTGTGTGTGGCAGAGTTGAGCCTTGGCAGGGCTGGAGAGATGGCTCAGTGGTTAAGAGCATTGCCTGCTCTTCCAAAGGTCCTGAGTTCAATTCCCAGCAACCACATGGTGGCTCACAACCATCTGTAATGAGGTTTGGTGCCCTCTTCTGGCCTGCAGACATACACACAGACAGAATATTGTATACAGAGTTGAGCCTTGGCTTGACCGTGGCTCACAGGTCTTAAGCCAGGGCGCTGTAAAACCAGAGCCGGCTGTGCCTTAGCTCTGCTTGGTAGAACAGCTCTCCCTGGTGGGAATGTGCAGGCCCCCCACAGGGTTTCTTAGGATGGCGTTTTTCAGTGTCCACCAGACTAGCCAGGCTAGCTTAGATTGAGTTCAGTGAGAACTGCCTCCTCACAATGCTGTCAGTGAGTTTTACATCTGTAAGATGTGTTTGCATGACACTTTTCATTCCACAGCGAGTAAGCAAAGGTCAGGATGGGTTTGAAAGCCAGGAACAGATTTACCATCGAGCTCCAGAAACCAGTTTTTTTTTTTTTTTTTTTTTTTTTTTTTGGTTTTTCGAGACAGGGTTACTCTGTGGCTTTGGAGCCTGCGCTGGAACTAGCTCTTGTAGACCAGGCTGGTCTCGAACTCACAAAGATCCGCCTGCCTCTGCCTCCCGAGTGCTGGGATTAAAGGTGTGCCCCACCACCTCCCGGCCAGAAGCCAGTTTAACCAAACCTTTTATATAATGAATGTCTGTGTTCCCTTTTATTTGTTTCATTTTTAAAAATGTGTCTTTCCTACCTGCATTGGACAGGAAATGCAGTTGCAAATGTTTCTGTGTCCCAAACTGTGGTACAAACTAAGAGAGAGCCAGGTGGCTTAGTGATGGAACATGTACCTAATTAGCAAGGAACAATGGCTGCGCAGACTCCCGAGACCAGAGTTCCATCGTCAGAACCCACAGTCAAAAAACCAACCCTAGCGTGTATGTGTAATCCTAGCTCGATGGAACCTGTGTGATGAATTCCAGGCTAGTGAGAGAAATTGTCTCAAAAAACCCAGAGTGGAAGGAACAACACTGGAGGTTGACCTTTGACCTCAACAGGACCATGGACAACACAGTAGGAAACTGTGCCACTTGTAATGGGAACAAATCTAAAACTGGATAAACTGGATCAAATCCCGGCTGCATTCAGTGATTGGTCAAACTTCTACTTTGATTTGACTATGAAAATATGTTGAAATATCTGATACAGCGCTTTCCTACCAGATTTTCATAAAGTTACTCATTTACGGGCATATAAAATTTACAAAGAGGAGATTGGAGAACTCATACTCCCTTGTTTTGAAGCACAGTACAAAACTACAATAGTCAAACATGTATGTGTTGGCACAAAGAGTGATAAACAGGCCAAAAGAATACAAGGGGAGCCTAGAAGTCAGCCCTTGCAGATGGGGATTTTTGACCCTGGTACCAAGAGCAGGAAGCGAGAAAAGAACGGCTTTCCCTGGAAATGGAATTGAGAAAAGGGGCATCTACATAGAAGCAATGAACCTGGCCTCTTGCTTTCCGCCCTGCACACAAATCAGCCTCAAATGAATTAAAGATCTAAGAATAAAACCTAATGTTACAGAAATACAAGAAAAAAAGCACAGGAAAAACTTCATGACCCTGGATCTGGGGAAAGTTACTGGATGTGGCTCCAAGGCACAGGCACCAAAGTGAGGATGACACATCACACTCGAGAGCTCTGGTGCGACAGTAGAGCCACCGTACATCATACACCACACATCACACACCATACACCAGCAGCGCAGCCAGCAGACAACCGGTGGAATGAAAGATAGCATCTCTATAGCATGGACTGGGGAGATGCCTCGGCTGATAACGGTCTTGTCTTGTAAGTATGAGGCCCCAGGTTTGAGCCCCAGAACCTGTATAAAAACTCCAGGAGTAGCGGCACATGCTTGTGATCCTAATGCTGGGAGTGGATCCTGAGGCTCATTGGTTAGTCAGCTTAGCCTAACTGGCTAGCTCTTGGCCAGTGAGAGACTCCTCTCGAAAAAAAAATCAGAAAAAATATTTGCTGATTATAACTATCTGATAAGGGTTAATTAATATTCAAATATATAAAGAACTTCTATGACTCAACAACAACAAATATTAAAAAACCTGATTTTAAAAGTGGACAAAGGACTGTTTGGAACAAAGCGTTGTTCCTAAAGCTGATCTGCAGTCCAGCACACAAGCCTATGTGAAGATATTCACATCACCGGTCTTCAGGGAGCTGCCAATCAAATCACACTGATTTGACACTTCATGCTCATTAAGATGGCTACTGCCAAACCAAACAGAACTAAGGAAAATAAGGATGTTGTGGAGAGTCAAGGACTGTCTGCTATGCACAGGTGCAGGACTGTGTGGCCACTGGGGAAGCAGACTGACAGCAGTCTTGACCAGCAATGCACCTCTGAGTATGTACCTGAAAGAATTTAAAGCAGAATTCTGAAGCCTTATCTACACTCATGTTCATGACGGCACTGTTCACAGTCTCCCAAAGGAGGAGCCTGGAGCAATGTCTGTACACTCGTGTCCATTACAGCACTGTTTACAGTCTTCAGAAGGAGGAAGAAGCACAGTGGTTCACAGACAAATGGATAAGCACCACATAGCATGCACCTCTTTTTCCAGGGAACAGGACACAAGGTTGCTTGGCCATATGAAAGACGTTAGTCTCGTCACATGCTCCAGTATGGGTGACATGCTATGGAATAGGCGAGTCACAAGCAGATGATGCTGTAGTTGCCATTTAGATGAGGTGTGTGGAGCTGTCACCTTTACAGAAACAGAAGGAAGAGCAATCAGGGAGCTACTGAGCCTAAAGCAGGGGCCAACGGGACCAGAGCCTCAGCCGGGGAAGCTGAGGAAGCCTGGCCTCGGCTCTACAGGTGCCTGCAGGCAGCACTGTGCAAGCATGCACCTAAAGCTGCTTGTGATGGGAAACTTGCTGCGGTGTGGGTTTTGCTGCAGCAGAAAGATGCATATAAAGGTTTGTAAATAAAGGGAATAGATGCCAAATGTGGTGTCGCACATTTTTCTTTTCAGCACTCAGGAGGCAGAGCCAAGAGGATCTTGAGTTTGAGGCCAGTCTGGTCTACCTAGTAGAACCCTGACTCAGAACAAAACCACCAGTGGTGAAGGGAGATTTCTTATTTAAATGTGCCTTGTTAGAGACTGTAATGTATATCCAGGGTGGTGGCACACGCCTTTAATCCCACCACTTGGGAAGTAGAGGCAGGCGCATCTCTGAGTTCCAGGACAGCCTGAGCTACACAAAGGAACCATGTCTCAAAAACCAAAAATAAATAAAAATGTGATTTTTTTTATACTTCCATCCAGGAAACTATCAAATAGAATCTAATTTAATATTGGCAAAAATCTATAATAGTTTTTTTAGTATAGAAATTTTTTTTGTGTAAAATAAAAAAGTAATATCCAACACTCTCAACAGCAGACTCTAAAGGCACAAAAGTACATTTTCTAAAGCCACTTAAATAGAGATAGATCGAGTATCAGAATTGAATGTAGACATTATTTAACATTTAAAAAATAAGAAATTCCCCTTGCCGTAAGACTGGTTTGATGTCTGTGTTTTCCCTAATAAGCAAATAGATAGATAAATTTAAAAAAACCCAGTTACCAAAATAATTTATTCAAATAGATCATGTATTTGAAAACCATCATGCTTGTGAGGCTGGAGATGGAAAAGTCCCGCCATGTTTGAATGACCTGTAAGTACTGAGTAGAAGACTCACCAGGAAGGGGTTACATGGGCACAGTTCCCAGGCGGGGCCAGAGGAGGCACCGGCGCTGTTAGACAGTTAGGCAGAAATGTCCAGAGTTTTACTCAGTGGCTTACCAAAGAATCTAGGAATTCTGGGTGCTGTTTTGTTTTGAGGGGTCTCCCTGCATAGCTCTGACTGGCCTCAGTCCTCCTGGGTTTACAGACATGCCAGCACATGGCATGCTCACCTGAGACCTTTTCCAACTGTTGTAAAGTTTCCAGGATTACCAACCTGCTCACAATGCACAGCAAACTCAAGGTCAGAAGCTAACACACAGGGTAATCACTAAATTGCCAGTCAAGTGGCAATGACAAAGACATTGGTTGTAACTTTAAAAAACCAGGACTCAGAAACTAGAGGTTTAAAAATAGAACATGAATACGTGAATACAGTTTGGTAGACCTTAAAACTTGTTTTCTTTTCTCTCTCGACCGTTTTCACTTTTATTTGGTCCTAGGGATAGTACGGGGCCTCTTTCTTATCTGTCAGCGTCGACCCCTACATCCCCCACCCTGTGTGCATTTGTGTGTATACACTAATCTTTCCCCTACTTTCCAAACAAAAATGATGTATTTCCACATCAGTTAGCAGTCATTTGATTATTTAAGAGTTTAAGCATTTAAAACCAGTTTTAGCTGGGCATGGTGGTGCACACCTTAACTGCGTACCCCCCCCCCCCGACTCAGGAGGCAGAAGCAGACAGATCTCTGTGAATTCGAGACCAGACTGGTTCCAGGACAGCCGCCAGGTCTACACAGAGAAACCCTGTCTCGAAAAGCAAAACAAACAAATTAATCACATGAAGACTTTGGTTTAATTATGGATAATGTTTCTTGCCGTTTGTCTAGTTGTAGCATCACTTTCACAGTGGTGGTTTTAAGTTCGTCCTTGTAGTTTCATTTCTGTAATCATAATTGTAATGGTCTGCTCTGTCCCTTTAAGAGACAAGCCACACCCATCAATTTTTAATTTGATGCTGCTCATTAGCTATATTGTTGATGCTTTATGTTTCCTTTTAAATAAATTTAATTTATTAATTTATTGATAAAGTTTTGAATGACTTGAATTCCTACCATCTAGAAGCAATCACAATTAATAGTTTGTAACACCCCTACAAACATTTCTATTGAAAATACATGTGCTGTGTTTGGGCTCCTAAATTTCAAATGCTATATCTAGTACTTTATTTAAAAGGTGTTTGTGGTTTAGGTTATGACAGATTTGCCAGAGCCCACTGACTTCTCACCCCTTCTCCAGCATCCCACCCTAATTGGGACGTTCTGTGTAGGGAACCAAATCTGTGCAGTGTCCACCATCTGCCCAGCCTTTGGGTGCCTCACTTCACCAAGTGCTGGTTCTAGAGGCTACTGGTGACCGATGACATGAAGCTCGGCTACAACAGCGAGCTTAGGTGACACCAATAACCAGGACTCTCTCCTTCCTCTTCTAGATTTTACCGGAAGACCAAACTTGTTGGGTTTCAAGACATGGAGTGTGTACCCTGCGGAGACCCGCCTCCTCCCTATGAACCGCACTGTGAGTGATATGCCAAGTGGTAGCAGGCCTTTCAGAAACCCGTCTCTACCATGGGGCTCCTAGTGTGTGCTCTTATCCAGACACTAGCAGAATGGAGAGCCTCAGCCAACAACAACCTCTGCTTTGCATCCCCCAGGAAACAGACACTTTGCATTGCCATGCCCTGTTTCTTTGCATCCTTCCTCTCAGATGCTCAGTGTAGGAGACCTGGTTTCACTGGGCTGTCCAGGTGCTAATCCCCAGCTATGCTACTCTGACCCTGATAGGATCACCCAGGGCTGTCTGCCTTTCAGAAGTTCCTACTAGGATACCCTTGCCCTCCATAACATATTCCCCGCACTTCCTGTTCATTCATTCTTTTGTTTCTCTCACCTATCAAGTCAGTGAGGAGAGAGGACTCATTGTACTTGTCCTCGGTCAGGGCACCAATACAGGAGACACTTAGGTCTTTGTGTTAGCATTAGTCCTTTTGACCATTAGCTTTGTGTGTTTCTCCCCTTGGAAACAAGAGCGTTTATTGTGTTCCCAGCCTGCCTGGTGACTGCTCACTGTCTTAATGCTAAGCAAAGTGGATGAACAAACACCACAGGCAAGGGATGGGGTCAGCCAGCCAGGGGTGAGGCACGGTCTGCTATCCCAGCAGGGCTTACAGCTGGGCTTCACTACACAGGAAAAGCTATGGCCGGGCAGCGGGGTGGAGGTGCATGTCCCCCCTGGCATCTACTGGCACAGCCTTGCTGGAATCCTTGTTAAAGTTTCCAATCCATGGTATCTGCCCTCTTGCTACATTCTGTAGCTAAACTTCCTTCCAAACAAATTGCGAGTGTCTGCATCCTTTGATAAGGTCCCGCCGGGAGGGCCCTGGAACTTTTACGCTCCGCCTTCTTATTTCCTTTACGAAAATACAATTACTTTGTATTCTTCATTTGAAGGGACAGAAATGCAAAGCAAGCAACAGCAAAACAGACCGTAGACTCTAAGACTCTGCCGTACAGGAGCTACCAGTGGGCCCTCTTTATGCATCTGCACGTGACACATCCTATTGCCAGTTAAAACCCAAGGACCTGGTCCTGCTCAACCCTTTGTTTTAGCAGGCAGGCTCATCTGTCACTACTTGTTATTAAACAAATGGCATCAGCACAGCCCAGGTTAGAGCTGGAAAGTGCTCAGGTCCTTCCCTCCCCCACATATTTAATGTGGTGGGTTTGATGTAATGTAATCCCCAGGCTTTGGGATGTTTTGCCTTTAGGGTCCTAGCTAAACTTAGGTAGCATGAAAGGGCTTTTGAACACAGAACTCACGTGCAACCTGCATGTCTTATGAAGCCTTTGGTCATACAACTTGGAAAAGACGATTAATTAGTTTAACATATAGAGATACATATTTCTCCATGTGTCAAACTTTCTAGAAAGTAAAGAAAAATATTTGTGAAGTTGGAAGCGCAGCAGGCCCAGTTGAGGACTTTCACATCTCAGATGGAGAGAGCCTGGGGTCTTGGTGAGCTTCATCTGTCAGAGAAGTTTGCTGTCTTTGGCACCCTCCTTGGGAATTGGTCCAGTGTTGGACTAATCTCCTCAAAGGAGATCTAGAAGTCTTTGGGGGAAATTATGCATGGCGCCTTGTGTTTTTATTTCTCCTCCGGGCTTTTCAATTTATCCACAAAGAGCTTCTTCTTCAGTCCCCCTGAGGGGTTCCTGTGCCCTTGAGCATCCTGGCTGTGGGAAGTAGGCGGCCTTCAGGCTGCCTCAAGCAATGGGGTTTGCTTAAACTGTGCGGTGGGTGTGGAAACAGGCTCAGCTGGGGCTTCCAGGCTCAGATAAAGAGTTGTAGTCCCAGGGACCCTGGGTACTAGATTGGAGGAGGGTCCCAGGTCCCTCCCTTCTCTTTTTCAGAACAAAACAAAACCTGGACTCACACTGCTATTGGTTTCCAAAGGCTGTCAGTTCATTTCCTTTTAAACTTGGTTTTGTTTTCTTTAAAAGAAAGGGCGCTTGACTCTCAGATCACTGAGCATCGCATGTAGAGATGAAAGTCTTAGTATCAACTCAGGCATGGTGACTCGCCTGTAGCCTCAGCACTCAGGAGACAGAGGCAGGGGGATGGCCTTGAGTTTGAGGCAAGCCTGGGCTATAGAGTAATGCCTTGTCTAAATGAACTAACAAAAATCAAAACCAAAGCAAGTCCTAGTATCTTTGGACACACAGGCACTCAGAAGGGGCGGGGTGTGTCAGTCTCTGCATAACGGCAAGCCTCCGGCTCACCTGTGCAGGGTAACAGCAACATGGCTAGCAGAGACAGACTCGGCCCAAATATTTCTGTGACACACTGCTCTGCAAGGCTAATGAATAATATGTCGGAAAAGCCATACCTGAAGTGGGGAAGGGTACACGCAGTGGGTTCCCTATGGGGAACCAGAACCCAAGGCTTCACACATCCTCCTGCTCTCCCACCAGGCTCCATCTCCAGCCCCTCCCTCTATCTTTTGGAAACCCGTACAGGTAGGAAATAGACCGGAAAGAACTTCAAAGTTCTGTGTTCGGCTTGCTGAATTTCAGAAAGCTCTGATGCTAGAAACGTGTTGTTTGGGGGACAATGGATGTTTCCCTTTCTTTCTTTCCCCTTAAGCAAACAAAAATGTTCACTAAGTTCAATTTTCTTTTTGAAGTTAATTTTTGAAATGCCTTTGGTTTGTTATATAAGAAGGCCTCAGAAGTTCCCATTAGAAAACCATCACTGTTTAGCGATGTGGCTTATTAGCATCAACACGAGGAGCCGGGACCCAGGAGCCGGAACCTTTCCTGAGTGCTGAGCCACGCACAGCCGCCAAGCCTGCAGGTCACCACAGCTCCTGCTTTGCTTTCTCCCACACGCAGGGATTTATCTGATGGCTATGACTTTAGATTCACGTGGCTCGTTACACAAAGCACTCGAGAACAAAGCAAACATCTAGTTTAAACACAGTTGTGCTCTGGTGAAAGCCGCTTTGAATCATTTCTAAACCACTTCAGCCACACAGCAGCATTCCCGATCGAATAAACATTACTCAAAAAAAAAAAAAAATGCCACAGATGCTTTACTTCTCAGCAGACCCAAGGCAGGATTTAGCTCTAAAATGTCTTTGGTGCTTTCTTCTCTCACCTTACCGTCCCAAGTGGGTGCACATTTGATACCGTCAGGACAAAGCCTGCAGCTGGAAATTTTACAGAAAGTGCCTATGTCAACATTGCCGCTGTCAGCCCCATGTTTCAAAGTCACCCAAGCACTACTACCAATTAATGCTATTAACGACCTGGCCGAGGGGCTGTGGGTGGATGGAAGTATCTCTTGCACAGACTACATTGTTATGGGGGTTCCCAGCATGCATCTGGTGGGGACTGGGAATGGGAAAGTCAGGGTTCTTCAGCTATCAGCATATCAAAGAGTAGATTGCCCCTTTGTCCTGTCCTTTGCTGGTTACCTATGTCAGAGAGATGTGTATCCGGACACTGCCCTAGGAGTGTCCCTAGGCACACACTCAGGGCAGGAGGAGCTAAAGGCAGCAGGCAGGTGAACTATAGCCTGGACAAGGCAGACCGGCACAGAGATGGAGTAATATCTGGGGCTTGTGGCACTGTACTGGACACGAGTTCTCTTAGTTATATCCCAAACCTACTCCCTGGGTGTAATTATTTCTCTCGTCCAGGGAGTAAACAGAGTCAAAGTGCAGCCCCAGCTAGAGGACCACACTGCCGGCCGGTCAGAGGACCGCACTGCCGGCCGGTCAAAGCTGGGGTCTACTCTGCCCTCGCCATCACTTTTCACACAGGAAACCGTGATGTCAGTGTTAACAGTCAACCGTCAGGCTCAGGGATCACACTTTGGAGGGGTTACTTAGTTAGGTTAGCCTCTAGCCATGCCTGTGAAGGATTATCTTGATCCAGTTAACTGAGGTGAGGAGACCCAGCTAAACACCAGCCTTCACCTGCCTACCTGGGAAGTGTGACCAGCTGCTTCTGGCTCCCGCCACATTGTCTTCCCCGCCATCATGGACTGTACCCTCAAACTGTGGAACGACATAAACCCTTCCTTAAGCTGCTTTTATCAGGGTGTTTTGTCATAGCCAGAGAAAAGTAACTATGACAATAGGGAACAGTCACTTCTTTCTTGTGTTTAAATTACCTTGGGGTGGGGCACAGGCTTAGCCTGTAAAAAAAGAAATGTCTGTGTAGGCAATACCTATTTATAAATTGATTTTGCCATCTGGCACCGAGCCCTGTGATGTTGGGCAGGGCTCTGCCACTTATTCTGGCTGCAGTCTCACTATGTTGCCCAAGTTAGTCTTGAACTAATTGCAAGCAATTCTCTTGCCTTAACCTGCTGAGTAGCTGGGCAGATAAGCCTGAGCTACCAGGCTCCATTTTAGACTTTCTTCATTATGCAAGTGGGCTGTGGAGAGATTGGTTCTCTAATGACCAAAATCTCCTCCATCTCCCATCAGGTCTTGCCCTGTGCCCAAAGCTGTTCATGGGCCACTCTAATTTTATTAGTGTTCTTAAAACCACTGCCTGTACTGAACACCACACTCTGGATAGTCCCTGTTTCCTCCACTAGGAGAGAGCTGGGGTGGCTCAGTAGGTAAAGTGCTGGCTGAGCAAGCATGAGGACCTGCGTTTAGATCTACAGCACCCACATAAACTCTGGAATTGTAACTGTAGCACCAGAGCCTGTGGGGGCCAGATGCCCCATCTAGCAATCTGTGGACTCCAAATCCAATTTCAGTGAGAAAAATAAAATGGAAAGTGACAGAGGAAGACACTGAAGACCTCTGGACTTCAACACGCACAGACACGTGCAAGTGTGACTGAACACACCCATCGATCAGAGAAAAATGGCAGTGTGCAGATGCAGGGGAGATGCCCATGGTGCAGTGTCCTCCATGCTACAGTAGTGTGTGGATGCAGGAGAGATGCGCATGGTGCAACATCCTCCACACAACAGCAGTGTGTGGATGCAGGAGAGATGCGCATGATGCAGTGTCCTCCATACGACAGTACTGTGCGGATGCTGGAGAGATGCCCATGGTGCAGCAACCTTCACACTACAGCAGTGTGTGGATGCAGGAGAGATGCCCATGGTGCAGCATCCTCCACACGACAGTAGTGTACAGATGCAGGAGAGATGCCCATGGTGCAGCGTCCTCCACANACAGTAGTGTACAGATGCAGGAGAGATGCCCATGGTGCAGCGTCCTCCACACTACAGTAGTGTGCGGATGCAGGAGAGATGCGCATGGTACAAGGTCCATCATACTACAACAGTGTGCAGGTGTAGGAGAGATGCCCATGGTGCAACACCCTCCACACAAGAGCAGTGTGCGGATGCAGGAGAGATGCCATGGCACAAGGTCCTCCCTCCACACTTGCTGTGTGTACATTTCAGGGTTTTGTTTCTGCTGTAGCTTTTTGGTGAGTTTGCTAATACTTAGGCCAGATTTTCCAGGACGCTTACTGGAACTGTGATCCACAAAGCCAGTGTGCACTAATGAAGGGCTCGGCTTATTAGGGGTTTTGAAGTTGTCTCTGGTCCCTAGACCAAGACACACTGGTGTCCAGCCAGGTCACTGCTGGAAAGAAGGCTGTTTGTGGAGCCTCACTGTGGTATTGTGTGGGGGAACAGTTGAGTATGGCTGTGTGCTTTCAGCAACCCATAGAGGAAACTGCTCCCAGAGATGTCTGAATTTAACTGACTCTCATCTCCTAAATGGATCCTGTAAGATAGGGAAGATGAGGATAAGATCAGAACACAGCAGAGGCAGCACAACCTTGGCGTAGGGGAGACAACTTAGAGCATTATCCTCCTGACCTCATCTGAGCAGACTCCCCACTTCTTCCTCTTTGCTGGTCTGTTAAAGGTACCACTGCCCATGTAGTAAAAACAAACCCAGACACCTACACAGCCCCTATCATTACAACCCTCTCTGCAGAGGACACTGTTCGAAGGCCTCCCTTGAAATCTTCTTTTCTTTTCCACACTAAGGATCGAACCCAGAGCCTTGTACATAGCAGGCAAGTGCCATACCACTGTGCTATGTTCCCAAGTCTTAGTATTATGAGACACTGTCTTCCAATATAGCCCACGCTGGCTTTAAACTTGAGATCCCGCCACCTTTGTCTCTAGAGCACTAAGACTCCAGCCCTGTGCTATCACACCCAGCTATGTGCTTATCTTTTGTGGTAAGAATCACCAAACTGTGAGGGAGAAGAAGGCTCAGGAGGCAGAGAGCTCGAGAGGTGGATGCAGCCAGAAGGCAGGGACAGACCATGAGCCATCGTCAAGCAAGGACTCTTGATCCCAGAGCAACCCAGGAACCCGGAGCACACTGTCATTTTGTGACGTTTGGTGAAAAACAAGCAGATCTAGTCATCATAATGGCTGACCCTTGAGGTCAAAAGGCTGGGGAGGCGATCAAATGACATTTGTGGGAGTCTTTTTCTTCCTTCTGTTTTATTTATTTATTTTTATTCATTTTTTTGAGAGTCTCACTCTATAGCCTAGAGAGTGGTTCTCAACCTACCTAATGCTGCAATGCTTTAATATAGTTCCTCATGTTGTGGTGACCCCAACCATAAAATTATTTCATTGTTACTTCATAACTGTAATTCTGCTACTGCTGTGGATTGTAATGTAAAGATATCTGACATTTGACTGCCAAAGGGTCGCAACACACATGTTGCATACCATTGACCTTGACTATCTTGGAAGTTGTTCTGGTCCTTCACCAGCCTCCCCGTGCTGGGCTAGCACTTCACCAGCCTCCCTGTGCTGGGCTCACACTTCACCAGCCTCCCCGTGCTGGACCAGTGCTTCACCAGCCTCCCTGTGCTGGGCTCACACTTCACCAGCCTCCCCGTGCTGGACCAGTGCTTCACCAGCCTCCCCGTGCTGGGCCAGCGCTTCACCAGCCTCCCTGTGCTGGGCCAGTGCTTCACCAGCCTCCCCATGCTGGGGCCAGAGGTGTGAGCCACTATACTTTCATCTTTGTTTGCTGATTTTTGGTCTTGGTCATGCTTAGGATTCTGGGTAAGCGCTGTATCTAGCAGCACCCCACACGGTAGCTTTTCCAGGGAAGCTGGGGACTGTTGCAGTTCCGTCCACATGTCCTGGCCTCTCTAGAGAGCTGCTGCACAGTTGCTCTGTGTGGTTGTGCAGCTGTCTCAGACTCGTGCCCCTCAGTGGCTCCTTGGCCGTGTGTTTCCTCAGCTGTACGTATCAGAAAGTGTTCTAAACTCACACGTTCTGCCACCATTCTTTTCTCCCAGTAGAAATTTGTAAATACGAGCCGTCAATTTTGCCTGCTACCAGTGGAAGAAAGCTAGATGTTCTGACTAGATCACACCATCCCCTGAGCCTGGAGCCACTTTTGTGGGTTCCTGTCTGCCCAACTCTGGAGAAGGGGAGTATCGTTCTGAGAAACGGGCAAATCAGTTCTTACCCAGCCCCCAGCACATCTGCCTTCTCAGCTTTTACCCTCAGTCTCTGCTAGACATTTAAAGCCCATGGACTGATTTAAATATTTGCTCATGGAAAAAATAAGCTGCATCTGGTCAAAGGGCACTGCTAAATGGAATGAGTTTTAGATGAAATGCAGCGTATTTTAAAAACAAGGAATGAGATCTGGCCGGCCCATTTCACTAAGCTGTGGAGTTTTTAATGAATGAACCTGTGATCCTCGAGTGCCCAGGAAACACTAGAAAGAAGTGCGTGGGAAGGAATGGAGAAGCGAAGCCATCAGCTGGAGCGTTGAGTGCAGCCGCAGATTCAGGGCCCGTACAGGTGGGACTCAGAGGTCAACCTTTCATTCTGAGCGTTTATTCTCAGGGGGTTGTTGGTATGTGCCGGGGACCCCTTGCATTCTCGTGGGGACCAGGTTAGGTGGCCTTTAAACTTGGTGTCCTGCTACTTCCAGGCCCCCTGAGGAGGGAGCTTAACCCAAGAAGTTTTATTTTGAGGAGCAAATGAAGAAAGGACCAGCAGAGTACAGCAGAGCAAATCCCTCTTTATTTCAAGAAGGTGCCAGAATCCTTACTGGCATTTCTCAGCCTGCTCCCTGTGTTCCTCGTCATGTGGAAGAAGAAAAGGGATTCACCTGGGGTCTGCCTGATGACGCACAAGTGCCCAGCTCAAAACTGCTTCTTAAGTGAGCTCCCAGATGCCAGGATTGAGTCATTATAAATCACAGTGTGGCTAGGAGCGAGGCTTAGTGGTGCGGTGCCTGCCTAGCATGCGTGAGGCCCAGGTTCTATTCCAGATCTGTAAAAATAAACGTAGGCCTGCCTTGTTGTCCCGGGGGATTGCAGTGTTCTAGGGTGAGCCTCCCAGCCCTGGATCCCAGTGACCTTGGATGCTTAAGCCTCTTGCACCAACGGTTCGGTATTCCTTTAAGACCCAGGCACCTCGAGGTTTGAGTCAGCCTGCATGGCTCGACTGAACTATTTTGGGATTAATGACAAGGAGAAGAAGCCTGTACATGTTCAGCAGTGTTTCAGAGTCTGTAATTAACACGGCGAGAGGCCAGCCAGCCGTGTAATGGAGTCCCTGCCGAAAAATGCTAGGCCAAAATACCCCGCAGGCCGAAGAGGATATTAGGCCGCCAGAGCTGGCCCAGGCCTGGCATCCTGTGCCTGTGATTGAGGCACTTAGGAGACCCTGACCACAGGCCTAGCCCCTCCTCTCTAGAAGAGAAGCTTGAAGTTGGATGTCAAGCAGGAATTAATTCAGTTGGAAAGTATCTCCCCCCTGAGTCTTTAAAACAATGTCCTAAATTCTCTATTTATTTTGAGCATGCCAGAGAAAGTATTTTAAGAACTCACAAGAAGGGTTTTTATCTATACTGTGATTCGCGGCAGGTGTCTTCCAAACACACCTACATACACGCACACAAACACACGCTCCTAGACAGCGTGCCGGCGGCGCTGGCGGGACTTGTGCTTTTCTTTAAGGTCAGCGGCTCTTTAAAATTCCTAGGGGTTGCTGCGTCACCCAGGGTGCACGCTAAGGGATGGCTTTCAAATGCCAGGATGCAAAGTAGCCTATAAAGTGTGGAGGAAAAGCCGAAATGCGGAGGCCTGAGGACAGAGTCCCACCTGCGACAGGCAGAACCCACTCTGTGGAGGCTGCATCCCAGTGTGAGTGACAAAGTGGCGTGTAGACGAGGAGGTTGGTCAGGATGGGAAGACTCCTATGAGTAGGGCAGTGTTAGCCAGAGCAATGGCGGAATGAGAAGACTCCTGTGGGTAGGGCAGTGTTAGCCACAGCAATAGCGGTCATTGAGAATAGACTTCTGGGAGCAAGGGAGGAAGCAGGGACTTAGTATCCTAATTAAGCAGATATGCCCAGTTCGTACAGTAAACACATGTGCTTTGAGGAACAGGCTCTCTGTTCCTTTCTCAAGTACTGCTAATTAATTTAATTAATGCAATTTAATTAATTTAGCTTAAATAAATGTCACTCGGCTGACTTAATTACTGGTTTGACTCTAAGAACATAATAATCTTAGTTAATATAGCCAGCCCTCCATATCTATGGATTTCACAGTTGCAGATCTACCACCCAACTAGGGTGTCAAAAACATCGTAAAGACATGTTTCTGCATAGAACATGAACGGGCATCTTTGTTTTGTCATGACACTGTATGCTATCCATCGGCCTTTACCCTGCATTGGGCCTCCCAAGTCATGTAGAAGATGCGTGTATGGTCCAGGAGGATGTGTGCGGCTCATGAAATGTTACCTATTTTAAAAGATAATTGAATATCATGGAGTTTTGGAATCCAGAAGACAAAAATAAGTCCTGAAGCAGAGCTCCCAGGACACTAAGGGATAATTACCCACCCCACCCCATCCCTGACACAGTGGAAATGACAAAGAACAACATTGGATTAATTTGAATTTTTTTGTTTTGTTTTATTTTTTGTTTTATGGTTTTGTTTTGTTTTCTAAATTTGGGGTATTTTGTTTCCTATGTGTGGTTCTTAGGTGAGAATTACCCCCCATAGTCTCAGGTATTTCAACACTTGGTTCAGGTTGATGGTGCTGCTTGGGGAGGTTTTACCAGAAGAAGTGTGCCCTGGGGGCAGGCTTTGAGAGTGAAAACCTTCTGCTACTTTCATTTGCTCTCTCTGCCTCAGGCTCGTGGTTGAGAAGTGAGGTCCCAGCTTCCTGTCCCGGTGGCTTCTCCACCATGATGGTCCCTTGTCCCACTGGCACTGTAAGCCAACATAAACTCTCACGTAAGTTGTCTTGGTCCTGATGTTTTGCCGTAGCAGCAGAAAGTGGCTACTACGCCTTTGCTGTGGTAAGATGTCTTGACTAAAGCAAGTCTGGAAGGAGTTCTTCGGCTCACAGTTCTAGAGTTCAGTCCGTCGTTCCGGGGAAGCCACCGGGACAGGAAACTGAGACAGTCAATGTGTTACATCCACAGTCAAGAGCAGAGAACAGCAGGGGACTTCCTGCTTGTGTTCGGCTCAGTGCCTCCTGCCATGAGATAGTGCTGGTCACATTCAGACTGAGTTCCCCACCTCTATTAACCTGTTTAAGAAAAGCCCTACAAGCCTGCACGGGCCGGCCCTATCTAGACAGTTCTCACTGAGACTCCCTTCCCAAGTTGATTCTAGACTGTGTCAAGGTGACAGTGAAAACTGAATATCCTCAAGAAAAACCGCACATCGGGAAGAGGGTGAGGAGAGTTCCCATCATACTGTGTGTCCAGCAGCAGCAGCAGTGTTTTCTGTGGTTTAGGCTGTAGGGATACAGGTAGACTCCTAAAAACACACCCAGGGGAAGTCCTTGGTCAGCTCTAATACAAGCAGGCATGCCACCTGTCTTTTCATCATTTGTTCGTCCTCATCATTTGTTCGTCCTCAGACTGATGTAGAACAGTGCCTATTCGATGTCTGTCTCCGGTGGCCACATCCACACTCATTAGAGTTGTGATTGAGTCTTGACCCTAACACCTGACAGACAATTCCATTTTTGTGCCCCTGTTTTTCTTGTACCAGGTGAAGGTCTAATAGCTCCAAGTGATAGCAAAACATGGATTGAATTTTCAGATTCACCCCATGTCCTAAGACTCAAAAGAAGTGCTTTGTCCAACTTACTGCAAACCTCTTTGCTCTTTCACCTAAATCCTGTTGGTTTTAAAGTATAAATGAGTTAAGCCCAGGAGCAGTTCTGCTGGGATGGAAGGCGGCAGAAAACATTCTCCAAGTCTAGATCCTTCTTTTCCCCTAGACTCAGTCAGAAGTTTTAAATTATGCACAACACTTATTTGGGAGGGAGGTGCTATAAATAATTTAAGTACCATCAAATGAAAATAATCCCACAATTTACTTCATTTTAATTACTACCCACCTCACTAATTCATGATCCTAGGAAGATTTCTGGGGCTTTAATGTGTCTGCCTCAATATGACACCCCGCCCTCCAGCAAGGCCCTGCTTTCCAAGGGCTGTGGTGGCACGTGGCACTCCAGGGGTTAAGGAGAGTGCACACTTAGAGCTAGGAGGACAGGGCCCGGGTTTCCCTTGTTTCAGTTCCCAGATGGCCATCCCGCCTCTGTCCCTTTGAAGTCCTATTTGAGCTTCCTGTTCCTCACCACAGATGGTCAAAGCCGTGATGGATTTCGCTTTTATGGTGTCTTTTCTGTTTCTTGATGCAGAGTTTCAAAGCTTCATTGTTTCTTCGGGCAAATAAACACCAAGAGGCTTCTAGGTGGGTGGGTCATAAGAAGAACAAAACATCCTTGAGAGCAGGAAAAATTCTTTTAACTTTATTGCGTTTGCAAAGAAATGCTGCAGATGATCAGCTGCTGTTTGATGGCTTACGTTTTTCCAGCGTTAATTATAGTGTTTATGCTAATTAAAGTATCAAGTGGAATCCAGCAAGTGCTAAAGAGAAATATAGAAGAGTGAGCTGTGCTTTTGGGACAGACTTCCTATGAAGGCATAGGACTGGCATGAATTTGTGATCATGTACTTGAGAGAAGAGAGGGTAAATCAGGGACCAACGCCCTGGCAGGAGGGAATGAAAGAGACTCTTAAGGCTTAGTAATTTGGTTTAACGAGTCTGCTAAAAATCTTTATTTTTTAGCAATTGAGATGTAAGCTACTTACTATTTCAGTCATAATAAATTTTGAGACTGTCCTAATTTTTTATTTTTGGCTTAGGAAAAAGAATAAAACTGGATTGGCCAGAGCATAGTGCTTCGTGCTGAGGGTGTTAATTCTATCAGTTGACTTTATGGTGTAGGTGTTGTTTATATGTAGTAGAAGGAGTGGGCTGCGTCCCGGCCGCCTGGCTAGCTTAACCTCCAAAATAACCATACAGAAATTGTATTAATTAAATTACTGCCTGGCACATTATATCTAGCCTCTTCTGGGCCAACTCTCACATTTAGATCTAACCCATTTCTATTAACCTGTGTTCACCAAGAGGTCATGGCTTACAGGGAAAGATTCAGCATGTCTGACCTGGCAGCTTCATGGTGGCTCGGCTCTATCTGCTACTTTCTTCCTCCCAGAATACAGTTCTGTTTTCTCCACCTATGTAAGTTTTGCCCTATCAGGCCAAGCAGTTTCTTTATTGATTAACCAATGAAAGCAACACAAATACAGAAGGACCTCCAACACCATTTATACTTGGTGAATCTACTTGGGTGCCAGTGAGGAGCAGTTGGGGTGCCTGAGACTGCTAAAACCTGCCATGAGAGGCCAGTTACATAGTTAGAGGGGATCTACATGGAAAATAAAGATCTTGGCTGGACAGAGAAACACACCCATGTCTACACTCACCAAAGAAACACGCCTGTGTCTGCACTCAACAAAGAAACATGCCCATGTGCCTATACTCACCAAAGAAACACGCCAGTGTGCCTACACTCACCAAAGAAACACACCCGTGTGCCTACACTCACCAAAGAAACATGCCTATGTGTCTACACTCACCAAAGAAACGCACCTGTGTCTACACTCACCAAAGAAACGCACCCATGTTTACACTCACCAAACAGAGATTGGTTCTTGAAAATCAGTTTTAAGACCCCAAAGATCAATAACAGAAGTCAGAAAACATGCCTGGCTGTGTTGACGAGGCCAACTAGAAACGTCTATGTTGACTTGACTGTACACTCCCAGTTTACTGACAAGTGTGTTGTTGCAGACAGTGAGCTGTGGGTCTGTTTGTTCTGTTCAGGTGGAAACAGCATCTGAGACAAGACTAACCCTAACCCTAACCCTAACTCTAATAAAGGTCCTCAGTGTTGGCATTCTCGAACACATCAGTGACAGAAGCTCAGGGCTGGACTTTCAGACCCCACGGCCCACAGCACAAGGCCTAAAATCTGGAGGCTTACAGCTCCCAACTTTAAAAGCCAGATACTTACATTCTAGGTGCTCAGGTCAGTGCAGACTCTGGGCTCACAAAGCCAGAGACTTATGGCTTTCTGCCCCTAGACCACAAGCTTACTGTTCCAAGCTTTCAAAACCAGAGGTTTAAGAGTGGTATAGATGACCAGGTCAGAGTCGTATTGTTCTGGGCTTTTAGTGTCAGTAGAAGCACCCAGTTAATGTTCTAGGCTCCCAAGCTTCAGGTGTCAGGACCCCAGAGTTTTTAACTGTGGTGGCCCTCTGCAACCCTCCCAGTGTTCAAGGCCTGAGGGGCTCCCCATCTCGATGTCGTGGCCTGTTGTCTCCTATCGCCTAGGCTCTCCAGTTTTCTGTTTTAGACTTCTCTCTGGAGTGTTTCCATTGCTGATGAGCACCCATCCCTGCTGGGATTGAATCCCAGGCTTTCGTGTGCTCTTTATGAAATTAGCTCCTTCACTCTACCAGTGAGAAACACACGTAGGCAACTCCACTTAGTATTGAGGCCAGTGTCACAACACCAGGCGTGATGGTAGATTTGAATGCTTAGTCACCAGGGAGTGGAACTGTTTGAAAGGATTAGAAGGATTAAGAGATGTGGTCTTGTTGGAATGGGTATGACCTTGTTGCAGGAAAAATGTCACTGGGGGTAGTCTTTGAGGTTTCAAAAGGCCATTTCTCTCTTTGCCTGATGCCTGAGGATGTAAAGTTCTCAGCTCCTCTCCAACACCATGCCGGCCTGCCATCCTCCCTGCCATGATGATGTTAAAGTCTGACACTGTAAGGCAGGCCCCAACTAAACACTTCCTTTTAGGAGAGTTGCCCTGGTCACAGTGTGCCTTCAGAGCCCTAGACCGGTGACTAAGACACCAGCGGATAGTCGTGCACAGAGGAACAGTTCCAGACTGAGAATTAATCAATACACAGACAGAAAAGGGCGCAGGTACTTGTGCACAACTTCCTACTTCCCCCATTTTGAGCTTCAGACGTGCTTCAAGGCAGCTTTTTGCTGAGCCATCAGGGAAGTTCTCTGCCCTGGACCCAAGATTACAAGAATGGGGTCGTTACATGTCATTGAGGCTTATCTTGGCTACAGTGAAGTCTCTCCATAACTGCTACAGGCTGTCTGAAAACAGTCATGAGTGGAGGAAGGCCTCCCGAGAACAGCGCCATGGCTTCAGCTGCAGCCACAGCTGCAACGGTTTCTGCAGCTAGCACAGTTTCCTCAGAAACATCCAGGAAGAGTCCATACTATTGTCCAGTCACCAAGGGTCAAAGTGGCTGCTTGATTGGCAGCTCCCCAGTCAAGGCCACTGGATACAAGGGAAGGGTCAGCTGTCTGTCAAATGACCGGGTGAGTTGGCATAAAGGCTTCGGTCATTTGAAAGGAGGTACATCAAAGGAAGCTATCATAAAGGTCATGTGGCGAGGCTCAGCCGAACCTCACAGTGCAGAGGCCCTAGCCAGATGCCCGCAGAGAGACCTGAGCCCGTCCTTGATTACTCACCACTTCCTTGATTACTATAATGTATCCAGCCTTGATTGACAGCTCGATTCTCTCCAGCTGAAATTAAAAGGTAAAGTCGAGGAGAGAAGGAAACCATTGGGTAAAGTATCCTCACTGTTGGATGTAGTTTTCACGTATTAGCTATCTTTGAAGATATATGTGCTTCTGTGGGCCAGGGAGTTGTCCAGACCTTTTCTCCGCGTGTTTTTTTCCCCTTTCTCTCCCAAGTACAACAGTTTCTCTCCCTGTCATTAACCCAGTGTGTCAGAGATGTGTGGCTAACCACTCTCAGTCCCCACCTGCGACCTGATTAACTTGCCCACAAAGAGAATTATCATGCACTTCGTTTTACTGCTTGCTCCCTTTGCACACTTGAACAGTGAAGTAGACCTGGACGAATACCCATTTACGGGATATGGATTTTTCTCTGCCTCTTTTCAGACTCATGTCCATCAGTCCTAATCCATTTCCTTTCATATCTGTTCTGCATATGATTTAAATGCTGCCATTTTTGCTTAATGTTTACGTTTCTATTTATTTGTGGTTAATCATTCCAAACCATTAAAAGGCAACCCTCTAACCAATCTAGATGGATGACCTGCTGGATGCTAGCTTGTACCTGTGTTATTTGAGCCCCGTTTGACCTCTAGTCTGCTGTGACTGGCTGAGACTGGGAACTTGGTGCAATAGCAGGTTACAGTCGCTCTACACATCAGGTTAGATTGTGGTTCACTATTACAGTGACATTAGGTCACATTGTACAGGTCATGGCCTCAGTGAAACTAGTTCTGTTTATTGAGTACATCTCTACACTTTGGGAAAGGATCAGAAATCTCATATAGAAATTATACCCATGTGTAACACCATCATTCACACCGAATCCTCTGTGTAAGTACATTGGTCAGCTTCTTGTCACTGTAGCAAAATACCTGGCTAAAGGAGCTGAAAGGGGGAAAGCCCCCGTCCCTTGGTGTGGGGATAGCAGGGTGGCAGGAAGTCCACATCCATCTGAGTGGGAAAGGCGTGGTGACAGAAAGTCACGTCCATCAGTGTGGGGAAGTCATGGTGACAGGAAGTCCACATCCATCTGAGTGGGGAGGGCGCAGTGACAGGAAGTCCATGTCCATCAGAGTGGGGAAGGTGTGGTGACAGGAAGTCCTCGTCCATCAGTGTGGGGAAGGCGTGGTGACTGGAAGTTCACATCCATCCGAGCGGGGAAGGAGTGGTGACGGGTGCATGAGACATTGTTCACATTATGTTTGCCATGGGGAGACAGACAAATGAATTCTGCCTCTCAAGTCTCTAGACTCTTTTTGTCTAAGATCCCCCAGCCTGTGGGATATCATGGCCACACTCAGGGTGGATTTTTCCACCTCATTTTAACCTCTCTGGAAACATCGTCATAGATGTACCCAGAGAGCACATGTCTCAGGTGACTCTCCATCCTGTCAAGCTGACAGGGAAGAATAGCCTTCCCAGCAAGACCTTCCCAGCAAGACCTTCCCAGCAAGCTTGCTTCCCTTGAATGAGAAGTTTCACCATCAGGGTTCCCTTAAAGATTTGGCAGGTGGCCCTCACTAAGCTTGTCTGAACTAACTCTGTAACTGAGATAAATTCAAGTGCTCTGTTGCCTTATCATTTCCATTCAAATAATCCTTAAAGATTGATTAGTTTGCTAAGTGTTATAAAGTATCGCTTGATGTCACTGGATAACTTCGGTAACGTTATTTGTAGTAGTATCCATATTGTTTACAGAAAAGTCAACCTTCAGAGCAAACACTCTGGCTTGTTTGTATCATTAGTTTTGCTTCTTAGTTTTTCAGGGCTTTGGAGATGTGAGGACCCAAGAACAGACAATTCCCTGCAGCCCATTCTGTCAGTTCCTGGATGTAGCCGACAGTCTTGCTTCATTTGATCTCACTCTTTGTGTGAGTTGTGTTCCCTATAGAGGTAGTTTCATTTGAATTTACAGGGACCACAGTCATCAAACTACATAATAATTATAGTGTCCAGTTCCAGATACTGAGGAGAATGCATGGCGATCTTATAGAGACAGTGCCTGTGTTGGGAACCGTGCTGATCCCTTGAGAGCAATGTCCCCTTAGGATCTAGAGTCTGGGTGCTCACAAAAACCCTACTAGACACTGATACTTCTTGATTTCATTAATAAGGAAACCAAGGCACGAGGTTACCATTTTCTGGTGATAACACAGGAAGACAATAAAAACGTTAAGGTTCAAATACAGAACTTAGTTGCAAAACCCTCAACCCTTAAAGTGTGCAGCACACACCACGAAAATTTTAAGGCAAAAAAGGTGGCAAGGCTAAAGGAGTAAATGTCAGCTGATGTCACACGTGGACTGATGGAGGGAGACTTCCAGATAAATCCCTTTAGCTTTTTTCCAACTCATAATTATTATACATGTCTGTAAGGTACCATGCGGTGCTTTGACTTGTGTCTGTTGGGGCCGTCTAAATTGTACAGACGTTTTCCTCTGTGTTTTCTCGGGAGCAAATGCTCACCTTGATTAACAAGCAGCACTTCGTATTTTCACAAAATCTGCCCCCCAATTCCCCATAGTCTTATCAGCCTTTGGGGGTACACACATTTGCTAGTTTTCTTCCTTAGTAAACCCAGGTGCCATGAGCACAGCTTTAAGATGAGTTTGAGGAGTCTTTGCTCCGCCAGCCTGCTTGTTCTAGATAAACAAAGGCAGCTTGGAGCCATCAGGACCCTACCTCAGGTTCTTGGCATCTAAAGCACAGGTAAAGAGAGCAGTGTCTACCAGAGCAACTGGGATGGACAAGCAGGCTCTGCACTTCCTTCCTCCTCGTGGGAGATGCTCCGGTGTGGCTTCTCTGCTTTTGATGTGCACTTGGTTCAGAACAGTGCTGGGCATGGACTGGAAACAGCCCTGAGAGTGTTTGACAACAGCGGTCTGAAGGACAGGGTGAAGTTTGCTTCTGCTTCATGCACTCAGCTGTCTGTCCTAGGTACAGGCTCAGAAGCTTGGCTGGCCAAGTCTCAGCTGCTAGTAAGCAGCGATGTCAGCAAACACACACACACAAAATCACAGACAGAAAGACAGACAGACAGACAGACAGACCGAATGATTTCTTAGGGACAACATGCAAATCTTCTATAACCCTTTTGTTGTTATTCACTTGGAAAATGATGCTTTTCTGGTTAAACTAGCTTTACAGATATGGATGGTGATAACGATTAAAAATTTCCACGTAAGTTTTGTGATATAAGTTTACTTCCAAATCATGTTTTGGTTCCCTGTATTTAGGTGCACCAAGTCACCTACGTGGGTTGCCATTTGGTGGGGACTGCAATCAGCTCTAGTATCAATAAATTATCTGGTCCTCTGAACAATAGCAAGTCTCCCGATCTCCAAATGTTGGATGTCTTCCTGTGTACTTTGCACTCTTAAGTGTTTTTTTTTTTAATGGTATTTTATAGTCTTCATTGTACAAACATTGGCGCCATCAGGGCTCTGCTTCAGGTCCCCATGGAAGGAGCAGTGTGGATCTAAGTGCTTTAGTCTTTTTGATGACTTGCAAACAGAATTGCTCTTTTCTTTTTTTTTCTTTCTTTCTGTTTGGTTTGTTTTTAAACAGGAACACTCTATGCCTAACAGACATCTACATGCCTCCCAAGTGCTGGGATTAAAGGCGAGCACCACCACACATGCCTTCATTTTTTTTGGTTCATTGCTAACACTCTGTAAGATATAACAGACTTTGCTTATTTATCTGTATTGGACAAATCTGTTGAATTCTTTTGTTCTTTCCCATCATTTTTAGCAATGTTTGTGGTTTTCTGTATACAGTCATGTCATTTGCAAATAGAGATGGTTTTCCTTCTTCCTTACAGTTTGGAGGCTAGTTAGTTACTTAGTTAACGGACTAGTTAGTTAGTTAACTGGCTAGCTAGTTAGTTAGTTTTCTTTTTCTTGGTTAATTCCTTCAGCCAGGTTCCAAATATTATGATAACTGGGTGAAAATGATGACATTAGATGCTCTTGGCTGCTTAGTTTTTAAAGAACTGTTTTCCTCCCCACATACAATATTAGCTGTGCTATGCCCTGAGTGGGTTCTACCATCTTGAGGAGGATTTTTTTCTCCTTTTTTTTT
>JAQHUG010000124.1:2565546-2600318 GCA_028555095.1 Dicrostonyx torquatus
CTTTGTTTTCTCTTTTTTAAACTCAAGTTGTTTATTGCTTTAAATAGTATAGCTTTTGCCATATTCTACAAATTTGGGAACATTGTATTTTGATTCATCTCAAAATTGTTTCCTATTTTCTTCTATATCTTGTCTATTTAGAAATATATTGTTAACATAACAGATTTTGCAAAATTTTCCATTTTCTTTCTTCCATGCTCTCTAATTTTATTCCACTGTGTTTGGAAGATATTTTGCACAGTTTCCGGCCATTTCAGATTTGTTGTCACCCCCTCTGTGGCTGTCTCATACATACTGGAGCCTGTTGATCCCAGTACTGTCAAACACCTTCCACTCTCTTTATAGTAGAGTCCAGATTCCTCACGGGAGTTAGTAAATTCCCACATGACTTAGCTCTACCCAGCTGCCCTGACATATTTCCTTCAACCCCTGGTCTCATTCTTGTTCAGGAAGTATTTTTGACTGATTTATCAGATAAGCTTAGCTACTATAATTTCAGTAATGGATGTTTTGAGAGCATGTGGAGCAACCGCAGTATGTTTGTGGAAAGTTCTAAGATATATTGAAAAAGCTTGTGTTTAAGTGCTCTCGGCAGCATTATGAGGGCTAGCACAAAGGTCATCAGACGAATGAACAAACCTATTCTGGCATATCAGGTCAGTGAAATACTGGTCAGCCATTAAGAAGGAGTGGATTCTGATACATCTAACCCGGTTGATGAGCCTTGGAAATATTGTTAAGTGACAGAAGCCATACACAATGACCACATACTATCATGTAATTCCATTTAAGCAGAAATACATGGAATAGTTGATTTTATAGCAACGGAAAGCAGCTTAATGCTTGCCAAGGTCTGGATGAGGAAGTGCTTGCTTAGGGGATGGGAATTTGGGCGTATGTTGGAGACAAACATGTTCTGGAATTTGCTAGGATCGTCACAGAACATGGTGACTATACTCAGTGTCTTTGCCGCAGAACCTTGTGCATCTGTCGTTACAGTGAGAAAATGAGGGCCAGTGAGCTGGCTCAGTAGAGAAAGGTGCTTGCTGCCAAGCCTAGAGACCAGAACTCTGAGTTTCTTCCCCAGGACCCACATGGTAGGAGAGGACTGACCCACAAGTTGTCCTCTTGCCGTTACTTGCATGACATGGCATTCACGCTCAGACACAGCACACACAGAGGCAATAAAGTAAAGGTGAAAAAAATTAAATCAAAGAAGACAAATGTTTGCACAGTTTCAGCTAAAATAGAATTGTATCACTTCCCTCCTTCCCTTTCCTACCTTCAGAAAAAACAATTTCTAAAATAAAAATATGGCTATAGGTAGAAAAACAAACATAAAAATCTTACTCTGAAATAATGTCTCTATCAGTTCCAAAAAAAAAAGAGGATCAAAGTCTAGAATGAAGAAAATGTAAATGACTACGGCTTATGTTCATCCATAGTCAGAATGCTCGGTATGAAGTTGATAAAAACGCAGCTATTTTGTTCACTGGCAAACCGTGGCACATCTGGACCTCATATGCTGAATGTTATCCTGGTTGTTTTTTCACCAGCTGAGATTGCTCTGGGGCTCTGCTCTTCTCCCACTAAAACAGCAAGGGTCCTTTGTTTGCAGGTTTGCTTATCATTAAAGAGCATGGCTAGAAATATTCATCATCAGGTTCTAGTTGTGCTAAACCTCTGTTCAACTCGGAGTGTGGCTGTTGATGAAGCTGGAAAGTCACAAAAGCAGTGGAATGAACTGTAGCTTATTCGAAACATAGCTAAAAGTAAAACCGATAAAACATCGTAAGAGGTCTGTCTGCATTGCACTTACATTCCAGAGTTATGACTAGAATTGCCGATGCCAAACGTGGTCATCAGCAAGGAAGAGTACTGACGCTTCCTACCGTGCCAGAGTTTGCAGAGAGATCATCTCACACAGCGCCAACCTAGATTAGCATCTTCATGGCCTAACACCCTTAGAAACATATAAGGCACTGGGGAGATCCTGAAAGTAATAGCCCAGACCCAAAGCATCACTAGTTCTCCATCGCTGTTCTTTCCCACTGTAGTCACAATACTGATCGGCTTACGTAATGTGCACTTTAGGAATAATACTAGAAGTGGCAGTTTAGGAATAATACTAGAAGTCATGTGTTGTTTCTCATTTTAGCAAAGTTCAGTAGCCTCTTTATTCTTAGGGATAAAGTGAGTTGAACTTGAGAAACCATATTTGTGCTTGATATTAGGTCAACCCACAACGTATATGTTAGCTGACTAGAATTTATCTGCCAACAATCCCTTACACTGCAGTTTGCATATATGTTTTAGTCTAAGTGGTCGCGAAGAATTTAATGTAAAAACACTTGCACTGGCCGGGCATGGAGGGATGGATTGCCATTTAAAATGCTGCCTACAAAAGCAGCAAACTTGAGGCACAGAGTTTAGATCCCCAGAACCATAGAGACTCTGGGTGGATGTGGCCGCCCACCTGAAGTTTCATACTGGAAAGGGGAGGCAAGGGATCCCTGGAACAAGCCGGCTAGCTAGACTAGTCATGTGAATGAGCTCTGAGAGACCTTGCCTCATTGAGAGCAATCCAGGAAGACTTCTTCAGTGCTCACACATACGCACACACAGGTATGTGCACATAAAAATGTTCTCTCTCTCTCTCTCTCTCTCTCTCTCTCACACACACACACACACACACACATATACACACATGTATGCATGTATACCACGTTCACATGGAAAAGGAAGAAAAAGGCTTAAGCTTAAGAATCTGGAAAACCTAAGTCCAAATATCTACCCAACTTACCGATTATTTACATGGGAAAATGTTAGTATTCACATATGGCTTCCGTAAGTGTGAAACCCTTACTGTGGAGCATTCTAGCACTTAGCAAGAGAGGTCCGGGGCTGAACCAGTGCTGCTAGCTGTAAGGGTCTTGATGGGAACTTGAGAAATGCTTTGCAGAAGATGATCGTGGGCTCTCATTAGCAGCTCTCTAGACGACCTCGCCATTTCTTCCCTCCCCATGACCTAGTGCGATAGGGTCGGGATAAGGAGATGTTAATATGCCTCATTTGAATAAAACGGTGTGAATGCTTATTGGTTCCCTAAATAATTATCTTGGCACCGGATTTGCTTTGGTTGGATGGAAGACATGACTTCTGGGCATTTCTTGTAGATCAGCTGTCATTTTCTGTGAGTTAGTAGTTAGGATAGAATTTGGCATCCCCCTCCGCCATGACCTCTTGAGTTGTCATTAAAAGGGGATGTTGAGCTTTTGCTGGGTGTTCATTCTGTGGATGAGGTCATGATCTTCAGGGTTGCATACCGATCAAACCAAGCAGTCCTTGCTCTGTCTCCCTGCTCATGGTAAGACTGTAATGGCGACAATGAAGCTGCTCTTTGTAAATATAACAAAGACTGTAAAGGAAGCTGCTCTCTGCTGGAGCCGTTTCCATCTGCACCGCCACCAGGCAGGAGGGTCTCAATAAACAATCTCATCTCGTTGACCTACAGGGCCTCATGGAACCAATGCTTTGGAGTACTCAGGGGCTGGCGTGTCTTCAGCAAATACTCCTTTGCTCAGCTGTTCAGCAAGAAGCAAGGGTGTGCCAGAATCCCTTGGAGGCAATACCAATAAATAGTAAACAAGCTTAACAAGAGCCATTGCCTTGTGTAAGCAATGTAGCTAGCTAGGGAGGAGGCCAACTTGCTGTACTGAAAAGACTCAAAACTATGTCTGCCAAAGTAAAACAAAAGTTTTGGGCCGGGGAACATTTCTGCTGGGTGAGTTCAGAGGACAGCTTCCCACCCTGGTGCTGGGCCAGCCTTAATGGTATGCCTCATCCCTTAGGTATCTTGCTTTGCAGATTCCAAGGTCCCATTGTCCCCCATCCTCCCCACCCCAATCATGCATCACCCCAATGAGGCTAATTGGGCTGAACTGCTTGTGTGAAACCAGTTCCTGTGAGGAGTGGGCTGATTTGCCCATCTTGGGATGGCTCTTTCTCTTAACAGAAGAGAACTGACTGGCCTTTGCATAAAAAGAACAGGCTGCATTTCATCTAAGTCTGCATATTAGTTTGTCTAATTTCTCACAGGTATTCAATGTGTTTGGTGTTCTTAGGGTGGGGAATGGTGCACGTCTTTGACAGCCACGGTTGGTCCCGTCTGGCAGCAGGGCAGTACTTTGATTGCTTAGGTTGGTCCTTTGAGGAGTCCTCAGCCACAGCGTGAGAGGAATCCTTCCCTGTAGCTAATGAAACAAACCTCTTCCACTCCATTTTTTTTCTTTTGGACTTAAAAAAAAAAGTAAGAAAATGGGCTTTTTAAAGCAGGAGTTTGGGGGCTGTTGAGAAGCTGATACTGAGTGTCGGGTTTCATGGCTTCTGTGACCTCTAGACTATGTCGGTACTGCTATGGAAGATGAGGGAAGGCGACAGCCGTACCATTTCCGCAGAAGGGATGGCTTGCTGTAATCCATACAGACCGACACGGAGAGCTTTCTGAATGGTTTCTGAACCATACCGTGTGTTGAGGGCTGTGTGCCCCTAGTGTTATGGGGGCAGTGGGTGGCATACAAAGCATTTGGGGATGCAAGGTGCAGGTGGAACATGAAAGGGGGTGGGATACTTGAATACCTTCAGACCTCTCAAGTTGGTTTTCTCCACTTCTATTCCTATTGCGTCAAAGCAATTGCTGAGGATAGATCCACCCGCTTCAGTGTGTTATGTCCAGACTGCAACCCACAGGCTGGGCATAGCCAAGAATAACTCTGAATGGGGTCCAGCAAACAAACAAACAAAAACCCATAAACTTGCTTAGTGACTGCATTACACAGTTCTGGAATGGGACCTTAGTGGGTGACAACACAGTGTCACGATGAGATAAGGTTGGATGTGCCTGGAAGCTTTTCGAGTCCATGCTTGCACAGGGTGTTCTGACCTGTCCCTTCCTGTCACTTTCAGGTACCAGCAAGGTGAACCTTGTGAAGATCTCATCCACGGCCTCCAGCCCTCGGGACACAGCCCTGGCTGCTGTCATCTGCAGCGCTCTGGCCACTGTGCTGCTAGCCCTGCTCATCCTGTGTGTCATCTACTGCAAGAGGCAGTTCATGGAGAAGAAACCCAGCTGTAAGTCCACCCTATCTTCCCCATCTTACTGCGAACTGGGTTTGTGAGCATTGTCACACAAGAGTTCACAAGAGACCTGGGTAAGACAAGTGTCCCCCACTATTTAGGATCCAAGGCACAGGAAAACAGGCCTCTGCAGGATTTCCGGGCCGCATACTGATGCTGACAAGGGTGTGATGTACCCAGGCTACAAGGCAAAAATAAAAATTATCTATACATTCTTATATTATATATACATTAACAAGTTATTTTAAAGTGTGTGTGCCTCTGTATAAGAAGAAATAGGAAGCCCTCAATTTGCCATAGTTCATCTGAACAAGTTTTTAAGGTTGCGGGGGCCTGATAGCGTATCTGTCAAGCCATCTGCTCCTCACTTTCAGCCCATATGCAGTAAATTATGTGGGCTCTGTTAGGAAACAGTCTGGGCTGTAACTTGGCGGTAGAGCGCTCACCTAACATGTGCAAGGTCCTGGGGTTTAATCCCCAGCACACAAAGAAATGTGGAGATCAGCGGCTGGAGAGATGGCTCCGTGGGTAAGAGTACTGGCTGCTCTTGTCGAAGAAGGTTCCATTCCCAGCATCCACAAGGCAGCTTGCAGGAGTCTGGAAGTCCAGTTCCAGGACATGTGATGTCTTCTCCTCACCCCCATGGGCACCAGGCATGCATGTGGTGCACAGACAGACATGCAAGCAAAGCACCCTTACACACAACAAAATACAAAAGTTTTAAGTGTGTATGTGCATGTTTGTATGGATGGATAATGGCGTAGGCTTTGAACTGGTTAATTTTGCCCACTGTAGGCTAGCAGAAGTTTATGATTAAGTTATTCTAGACCAAGCACTAATGTTTGGAAGATTGGCATACAGAATGTCTTTATTTTGCAGTCGGTGTCTTGGGGTAAGCAGAAGTATATAGAATAATGGTGTTGACTCACAAAAAATACAAAATGCCAGGCTTCTTAGGGAGAAATGTTAACTATGGGTCTCTCCTTTCCCCTAGGGTCTCTGCGGTCACAGGACATTCAGTACAATGGCTCTGAGCTGTCATGTTTTGACCAGCCTCGGCTCCGCCACTGTGCCCACAGAGCATGCTGTCAGTGTCACCGGGACTCAGCCCAGACATATGGTGAGCTGGCCACGAAGGGCCCAGAGGAACCAGGAGTGCAGAATGGGACTGCAAAGCAGGACATTGCCAAGTCCAGCTCTTATTCTTCAGAACGGGTGGCAGCGGGTCACAGGTTGATTTTCCAGTCATAGCTGATCCATGTCCGTGACTCTCTTCTGCCCCACATTGGTCTGAGTGCTTCAGGTCTCTCTAGTATTAAGAAAACAGGAATCTCCCAGAACCCGGGACTGTGTTAGCAGCTGTCTAGGCAACTCGGCCTTTCTCATTTGGAGTCGGTTTCACTTACAGTCGCTTCTGCCTGCTGTGTAGAGGTGGGGCTGAAATCCTTGGGCATCAGGCAGGGCTACTATTGCTGGGATGAAACGCATGACCAAAAGCAGCTTGGAAGGAAAGGGTTTATTTGGCTTCCATATCTGGGGCCACAATCCATCAAGGGAAGCCAAGACAGAAACTCAAATAGGACAGGATCCTGGAAGCAGGAGCTGATGGCAGAGGCCATGGAGAGCTGCTTGCTCCTCATGGCTTGCCCATCCTGCTTTCTTATAGAAGCCGGGACCACAGCCCAGGGATGGCACCACCCACAATAGCCTGGACCCTCCCCCACTAATTAAGAAAATGCCCTACAGGCCTGCCTACAGCCCCATCTCACAGATCCATTGTCTCAAGGCTCCCTCCTCTCAGAAGGCTCTGGCTTGTGTCAAGTTCTCATCAAACTAACCAGCACACATTGATTACCTGGTTAGTTCAAACCGATCACTTATGTGACTGGTTTCAATGACTTTGTGAGAAAGATGGATGAGGGATGTCCGCACCAGGCTCTGGCCTTGCCTGCCTCTTGGTCTGTTGCTGGAAACAGTCATTAAGAAGAGTTGACCCAGGTGGAAGTGTGCCTCTGACCCAGCCAGGCAAAGGTGACATGGCTTTCTCTGCCCCCTGGCTCATTGGCATCAACCTGAGGTTTCCACTTCATGTCCAGCCCCAGGCCTCAGCAGGTGACCTCCTGCACATAAATTCACATGGCTAACAGTACTTCTGGTGTCAGTCTGGCTCAGGAGCCCTCTCAAATGTCCTCAGTTTCTGGTTTGTCTGAGTATAGTGCCTTATGACAGAACTAAGTCATTTCTTGGACACTATTATCTGCTTTGAGGTACTCATACTCCAGGCTGGTTGGACTGGCCTCTTGGAGTCACCCAGAGTCTCTCTGTAATGCTGCAGAATGGACTGTCTCAGTCCTGTATGTCACACATAGAATGAGACCCCGTCCCCACCTTCCTGACGGGTCTCATTGTGCAGCCCAGGCTGGCCTAAATCCTCCGACCTGCTCCAGCTGTGACGCCCACGTGCAGTAGTGCCTCTGTATCTGAGGTTTGCCTCCCTCCTTCTGCTAAGAAGTCACCCGCATGGAATCTGCCACCTTTCCAAGGGGACCCAGACTTAGCTGGTCTGAACAGGAAGGTTCAGGAGGAAAGCCCTGGGCCTCACGCTTTTCTGCCTTTCCCAGGGCCTGTTCACCTGATTCCGTCCTTGTGCTGTGAGGAGGCTCGCAGCGCTGCCCGTGCGGCCCTTGGCTGTGGGCTGCATTCTACCGCTACCCTTCAGGAGAGGTAACTGCTCCTCTAGTCCACGCTGTCATACTCCTGTTTGCGTATGTGTATTCTCCTGGAGTAGCAGCTGTGTGGTAGACTGTAGAGATCTGCTTCCTAAGCGTTACCAACGACTCCCGGCTTCCAGGAACCCAAGGGGTTGCAGGGCCTGAGGGTGCCGATAACCTGTACTGTTTTCGGGTGCCTTTCTCCCCACCTGCTTTCTTTTTGTCTTACGTTCATGTTCATGACATTTCTCTATTTTCACAAAATTTTGTTTTAAAGCACATGTGCGTGTTTCTCTGTGTAAGTACATACACACAGTGCAGGTGCCCCCAGAGGCCCTCCACGTCACATCCCCCTGGAGCTGGAGTTACAGGTGACTGTGGGTCTCCCGATGTGGGTGCTGTTCTGAGCTCAGGTCCTCAGGAGCAGTGTGTACATGTGCTTAGCTGCTGAGTCGTCTCTCCAGCCACTTCTGTTCCTGACATTTCTGTCAGGTCAATATCTCACTAGCGCACTGTTCTAGAATAATAATCCAGAGAGCTTGGTTAAGACCTAAGAATATGCAGGTATTAGATATTGGATATGCTTGTGTAAATTAAAAATACATACAAAATCACTTTAAGGTCAATGGAGTAGCTGCAGCCACACTGAGGGAAATTTTTGTTTGTTGTTTTTTTTTCTTTCGAGACAGGGTTTCTCTGTGGCTTTGGAGCCTGCACTGGAACTAGCTCTTGTAGACCAGGCTGGTCTCGAACTCACAGAGATCCGCCTGCCTCTGCCTCCTGAGTGCTGGGATTAAAGGCGTGTGCCACCATTGCCCAGCCACACTGAGGGAAATTTAAAGCAATAGTTAGCACTGGAATTCTCGGTGTGTTGGTTTTGCAGCCTTAGAGCTGCAAATGCTGAAATGCTGTTCTGTGGCAGTGGTTTCTGTCAACTACACAATACTCACAGACCTTGCTGATGTGTGTTCAGAAACACGGCCTCGGTGGCGGACACAATGCCAGCTTTCTTCGGGTCTATCTCCCGTTCCATCTGCGGCGAGTTTTCTGATGGCTGGCCTCTGATGCGGAATCCTATGGGCGGCGACAGCTCTCTTTGTGACTCTTACCCTGAACTCACTAGAGAAGATATTAATTCCCTCCATCCAGAAAATGAAAGTTCAACATCTCTGGATTCCAGTGGTGGACAGGATCTGGCTGGGACAGCGGCTGCAGATTCCTCTGGAAACTTCACAGAAAATACTGGCTCACCTAGAGTCCGGGAGCAGACCCTAGCTCGTGATGTTCAAAGGACTCCAAGCCAAGGAAGTTGGGAAGGCAACGGCAACCTGAACCTAGCCATGCCTACATCCTTCCAGGTAAGACAGCGATGGGTTTCAGGAGACCTAGCCCTCTCTCTAAGTTCTCATCTGGGAGAGGATTTACCTGGGCTAGCTTGGCCTTCACGATTATCAATATTTCCTTAAATGCATTGCTAGCAGAAATGACAGTGAGAGCTCTGTGTAGCCAGGAGAGATTGCTTCCTGGTCTGATTTTGGTCCATCCCATAATTTGCACAACACTGATGACAAAGGGTAAGAAAGAACTTGAGAACTCCCCCCAGTTGTGCAGAAACATGTTGAGAGCTGCTGAGTAAAACTTAAGGGCCAAAGAAAGGAAGCTGCCCAGAGCAGAGAACAAGCCCCATGTCTGCCTAAGGAATGGCTAGAGTACAGTACTCCACAGGAATGGGTCCTGCCCATTAGCACCAAAGCCATCCACCCAACACCCTGTCAAGCTTCTCCTAGACATCCTGAATTCTCTGCAGAACAAGGGCAGTTGGCCTGCTACTGACTGATAGGTTTTCAGAATCATGCTGGCTACTTTTATGTCAACTTGACACAGCAATGGTTATTTTAGAAGAGGGAGCCTTATTTGAGTAAAACCCTCTGTGGGTTCTTGGTGCTTCAAGAAAGCAGGCTGATGAAGTTATTAGCAAGCCAAAAAATGCATTTCTTGATTGATGATGGGTATGGGAAGGCCCAGCCACCCTGGATGGTGCCACCCCTGGCTGATGGTCCTGGGTTCTATAACAGAGAAGACTGAGCAAGTCTGCTCCAAGGCAGTAGGCAGCACTCCTCATGGCCTCTGCATCACTTCCTGTCTCGGTTCCTGTGCATATGAGTTCCTGTTCTGACTTCCCTGGATGATGTACTTACCACAAGCTTTTGGCCATGGTGTTTCATCACAGCAATAAAAACCCGCAGAAGAATCTTGCAAGAAAAGGAAATCACCTTTCCTCTCTGTTTTACAGTGCCAAAAGAAGCAGGGTGTGGTTATAGGTATAGGTTACACCTATAATGTAAGCACTTAGAGGTAGAGACAGGATATGCAGGAATTTAAGGTCGGTCATCTTTGGCTACATAGCAAATTTGAGGCCACCCTGGGCTACACGAGCTCCTGTGTCAAGAACACATGTTTGCATGCATACTTAGCTTCTATATAAACTGGTGTCTTAGTTAGGGTTTCCATTGCTGTGACAAATGGGAGTGTCCCAGTGGCTTAGGGAACATTGCAGAAGAGAGGCGGAAAGACTGTCAGGGCCAGAGTATCAGAGTTTGCTGTGAGACTGTGTCTCCAGTCACATCAGAAGCTGCACCCATAGATCTCACCACCATGACTGCCCAAACATGGGGAGAACAAGGAGGACACTAGCAAGCATGCCAAACTGCATGGGGAGAAGCCTGTGAGGCCTCTCAGCCCTACACAAAGAACTTCAGGCAGCTGAGGAAAGCAGGGAGTGGGAGAGGTGGTCCTCAGGGCACCAACTGATTGTCCAGTACCAAGCAGTCAGCCCTGAAAACATACATGCAAGTGTCGTTATATGGGCTCAACAGGCTCTTTAGGAAAATGTATGCTTATACAAATGTATATTTGCATGTAATAACAATGAAAAATAGAGACCATGAATTTGAAGGAGGTGCAGAGGGGTATATGGATGGTTTTGGAAGGCAGAAAGGGAAGGGAGTTAAGTAATTATAATTTCAAGAAAGAGAGAAAGAAAGGAATAAAGAGAAAAGATAAGACCCACCATCTTCAAAAATCAACTTGGGGAAGAAAGGATTTTTTTTTTAGCTTTACTATCTGAGGTTGTACTATGTTGCTGAGGCAGTCAGGGCGTGAACCGTGAGGCAGAAGCTGGTGAAGGGGCCATGGAGGAGAGCTGCTGACCTCTCACACTCAAGCGGCTTGCTGTTGTATAGAACCCTGGACCACCAGCCCAGCAGTGACACATCCCACAGGTCTCTGGACCCTCTCACATCATTAATTAAGAAAATGCCCTACAGGGTTACCCATAGGCCAGTGTGTGTTGGGGGTGGGGCATTTTTACTTCCCAGATGATTCTAGCTTATGTAAAGTTGACATCAAACTAGCCAGCACAAATGGCAATAAGGAATTACAGCCCAGACAATTATCACCATCTACATAAAGATAATTTCAACCCAAACAATTGTAAGAAGGCTGTAATTGTATATAAAATGAATCCAGGAAGAAAATATGACTTTCAGATTGCACATCAAAACTTAATGGTAAAAAAGTTTTAACTTCCTAAAATACGTCATCTTACAATCCGTAGCTAATCCAGGTATATCTAACTATAGCCTTCTAAATTCAGAAAAAAGCATGGCTAGAGTGTAAAGCATTTTAATAGCTCCTCATTTGAGCCCCTTTTGAGTCCATTCTAAGAGATTCTCTGATTCTGAAAAGTACTTTCTCTTCGAACACTTACTGAATCTGTGACAGTGAAGTCTCCACACATGAGACCCTCATGGGCGTGGCAGCCAAGTGTTTAACTCAACTAATTTTGCTGTTTTCTAGCTAGTGTGTTTAAAAAGCAGTTCACGTTCCCTTCTGAGAGGCTCATTTTTCAAGCAGACGACATCTGCTTCTCATAAAGACTTTGATGCCAAGCCAAAGGAGGTAGTACACACTTGTAATTCCATCACTCAGGAGGCTGAAGCAGGAGGGTCACCATGAGTTCAAGACCAGCCTACAGTATGTAGTGAATTCAAAGTTATCTTGGGATACTTAGCAAGATCCTGTGTTTTTTAAAGCCAATAAAATCAAACAAACAAACAAACAAAAAGTCGATTTCAGCATCTATTAGAAACCAAAGCACGGAGCATTTAGATAATTCTGTCCATTCCTTAAGTTTGTTACTTGTTGGCTCGGTTCCGTAGCATGGGCTCATTTGGAATTCAGAGAGAATCTTACTATCTGGGAAGCAGCCCCAGCCTTTCAGCAAGCGCTGTGGTCTTCCCGTTGTGGGAGGCTGCGATTTCCAAAGCATGATGAATGTGTTTGCTACACCAGTGATTTTACACACTAATGTTCCTGTGGGGCCTCTATTCAGGACGAGTATATAGGTGTGAGAGCCACCTTTGGCCTCCATGCGTGCATCTCCCTGTTTGCATCTGTGCAGACAGGAGCAGAGCTGAGGGATGTGGGGTGTCAGTTGTTGAGATATTTGAGAAAAGGAAGCTAGTCTGTTTCCTTTTTTCTTGATAATTTTGCAATTTTCAAAATTTTTGTTTTTAATTATTGGGGCAGAAAAGCACATGTGGCTATCAGGGGACAATTTGCAGGAGTCCCTATGGGTTCTAGTGATTGAACTCCATGCGTGGCAAGTGCTTTACCCATGAGCTATATTGCTGGCCCTCTTGGTATTAGCTTCTAATGTCAACATTGATGTTGATATCAGGAAGATGGCTCAGCAGGTAAAGGTGCTGAGCCTGGTGACCTGAGTTTGATCCTTGGGAATCTCCTTAGAGGAAGGAGAGAGCTGACACCTGCCAATTGTTCTCTGACTGTCGTGTGCACCAATGGCACAAGCATCCCGTCCCCTCACCACACATACACACTGAGAATAAGAAACAGCAGACAGATAACCCAATAGGAAGGAACAGAAAGCTAGAGGAGCTCTGAGAGGACCCCCGGTTTTCCAATCCCGCTATCTGCTTTCTGAATGTGATAAAATGAGGGTGGCGTGCTTCCCGCAGTGACATCAGCATGATTGTTACTATAGCAGCAGTTGGTCAGCATATTTGGTAGAAATTGCTTCCCAGCGTTCAGACAGACTTCAGACGCCCTGGTTTCTAGATGTCTCTTTACCTGGAAATGTTTTCCTTAGGTTTGCCTATGTTCCCAGGCAAATTAGTGATGAACACATTGCCACGGGGCAGTGCGTGAGAGCAAGGTTCTAGGCCCTTCCAGCGGCATTCAGCTGGTCGATGCCTGCTCCCTTTTTGAAGGGAGGCTATACTTTCTGTGATCCAACCCCTTGCCGAGGGTAATCGTCTTAAGAAGACTGTCTATTCCAGGGGGACCATTAAGAGCCATCCTAGTCCCTCTGTCTTTGCAGACGTCCACCTGGAGTGGAAGACTGAGTCTCTGTGACTAAGGTGACAGCTAGGGTGGCAATGTTCACTGGTCACCTTCGTTTCTGGAGGTCATGAATGACTTACCTACAAATGTTTTCGGAGGCTTCGGGACTGAACCGGTGAATGACGTTGATGAGCAAAAGAAATGTTTTTGTGTCACCGTGATTAATATGGTTAACATTGTCATTTTTCAAGTACTCAGCACATACCAGTAATTGTGCTGTTGCAAAACTGTTTCTACTTCCCCAGAGGACTCGGTATGGGATGCTTGAGTATGTGAGACTTAATCTCAGTAGCTATGCACAGTCAGTTCTAGAATGACCACATGGCAGCTTTAACGGAGAAGACGCCATTTTCTTCAAGCCCTTCCTCTGTTGCTGTTTTAGGATGCCTGAAGGCCATCTGCCTGAAGTGGAGGTGTGGGTCTGGACACGCCCGTGTTGAGAGGCTTACAGACTGAGCAGACTTGACCTCCTATGGCTTCTGGAAGCAATAATAAGTCAGAATCAAACTGGCAGCATTCCCAGCCTTTCAACCAGTTGCTTCTGAGCCAGCCCAGCTGTAAGCTGAAACCCCAGCGAGAAGCAGAGGAGAGACCATAGTCGGCCTCAGGACCTGCACTTCCTCCCCAAACAAGAGCCTCCGCTGAGGGCGATTTGAAGGACTGATGGGAGGAATGTGCTGCCTGCGAAATTGTGGGCACGGCAGGACCCAGCCTGGCTCCGACTTACGTTATGGTGAATGTGGTTTCACAAGACCCAGAGTATAAACTTGCATAGACATTCTCTTACAGAAATAGCCCATTACCCTACGAAAAAGCTATGGTAGATTCCCTTCTTAGATTTTAGGTAGAACTCTGGGGATTTCTATTGGGAAAAAAAAAGTTACTTTCTCATCGGCAATATGGTACACAGCAGTGGTTTGAAGGGGTTTTGTAGCCCTGCTTCAATCGTGGTTTGGTGAAGTTGCCTGGCCTGCCCGTTATGAGCAGCTCATTTGGCCTCTTCCTCATGAATGTGTGACGCAGCTGACAGGAGAAGAGGCCTGGCTTCTGGATGTGTCTGAGTGTGGTTAGAACACGGCACAAGGGGATGAAGGGGAAAGGGCATTACCCTTCTGCTCAGACCACCCTACTAAGCACGCCTGAAGCCTGGCTGTGCATGCTAGGACTGGTGACTGGGGAAACGCGTGTTAGGTCTGCACTGTGCAGAGCTTACAAGGCCCAGATTCTTATATAGAAAGGAGATATTTATAAACATAGCAATCTGTGACCTGCACCTGAGCTTATACACACCCAACGTGCTACTGAAGGGTCCTTCAGTGAGAATCCAGTGCATATTAGAACCAGACGTGGAAAAGTGTGGTTGGCAGACAGTTTGGGGAAGCGCAGGCTCCCTGGTGCCATGTATCTAACCAAGGTGGGGGTGTTCTGTAAGGTGTTCCATCTTCTTCCATGATGGCATTTGCCTCCCAGAACAGTCTCTAAGGTTAAGGAAGAACTAGGGCTAATTTTTCTCTTCAAATCTTTGCCTTATGGCTTCCTTGAGCAGGATTTACTTGGTTTCCAGTTTGAACTTACATCATCAGATCTGACCTCTTCCTCTCACTGTTCTTTTTGCTCTCTCTGTTGAATTTACGCTTTGAAAAGAGCCAGGCTGTGAGCATCAGTGTGATAGAACTCACCAGCAGATCTATTTTGAAGATGCCCTGTTTAAATCAGGCTCCTTTACCCAACACAAAAGCCAAACATTGAGATGCTGTCTTCCTAGATTTTTTTTTTATCTTCTGTCTCTCCCCATGGTTTTCTCTCTTTATAAGACATGAGTAAAATTTAATGAGCCCTCTTTCTCCGGTCTCTCTCTATTCATTATTATAGCCTTTGATGTGTGTCTTCAGGCTTGTTCATATCTATTGCTTCTCATGACATCTGTTCTTTCACCAAATGTAGGAAGAACGTAGAGTGTTTCATCATAGTCCACATCTGCTTTCATGTCCACGTGGTGCCCAATTGGCATTTTGTTTGTGTGTCCCCAATCCTTGTGAGAATTTGGCTTTAGGAAAGTCATAAAACATTTGGGATTTAACCAGCAGACTTTCATGAGGATGCAAGCCGAGCTCCCCTGAGTGGCCTCATAATGCACATGTGTGTGCCATTGTTTGCAACCCAATCATCTGTGTTATGACAGAGGGATGATCAAAGTCAGTGGGGTTGTGTTCCTTTGTGTAACCTGAATATATTTTCCACATGCTGAGCCCTGATGGACTTCAAAGACAGACACTGCCAAGGAAAGCCAGACTGATTGGAAGTGAGACTTTGGCCCCGAATCCCGAAACATCGCTTTCAATCAAAACGAGAAAGGCTGGGGGTTAACTATTGATTTCATTTGATACTGTGTTTGGAAGATCCTGGATTATCATCAAAAAAGGAGACTCCTCCCACTGGCCACTCTAGAAACTGCAATAGTTGTTTTTATACTTTATAAACAAAAGGGGAAAGCTGCAACCTGCACCTCACGTTACTGGAACATCTTCCAAGGCTGTTTACATGGGAGCTGGAGCGCTACGGTCAGAAACTGGTATAGAGAGGCATGTAGGCATAGGGGCACCAGCGCCACCTTTCACATGGCAAAAGCAAGGACAAAATGGAGACAAGGATTTTTGGATAAGTCAGGGCAAGTCATGTGTTTTCTATTTTGAATATATAGAATATATTTTGCATTGCGGGGTTTTTTACTTTAAGTTACTGCTGCTGTTACTTAGGACAAGTACTTCTGTCTGGGTTGGAAGAAAAAGAACAGAAAAAGAAAAGAAACAATCATTGCTTTTAAGATAGTTTATATCAGTTTAGATATTATCACGACTGTTTTATATACTGGAATTTATAAATTGTAAGTTATCGCTTTGCAATACAAGCCCATTTTTAATGCTTCTTAAAATTGTGAATAAAATTGAGACTTGTCATTCTTAGTTACATATGAAGTCAGAATGATTTTGTGGTTGTAGTTATATTTTACTTGCAAATTCATATGAGTGTCATAAATCATGAGCAGTGATGCACAAGTCACAGTGTGGGCACACACAGTCATTGTGAGGGTGAAAAAGAGTCACTGTGAAGGTCACATGGTCATTGTGAGGGCACATAAGTCATTGTGAAGGTCACAAGGAGTCTCATGAAGGCTACACAGCCTCTTTGTGAAGGCACACGAAGTCATTGCTTGAATCAGAGAGAGTCATTGTTACAGTTACAAAAGAGTCATTGTAGAGGTCATACAGTTATTGTGAAGGGCACACAGTCATTGTGAGGACACCCAAAGTCCTTATGAAGATACACAGTCATTGGGAAGGTCACACAGAGTCATTGTCAAGGTCACATGGAGATACGGTGATAGTTACACAGTCACTGTGAAAGTCAGACATTATCATTGTAAGGGTATATGAACTCATTATGAAGTCACACAGTGTCATTGTGAGGCCACACAGAATCATTTTGAAGTCAAATGAAGTCATTGTCAAAGTCACAGTCAAATTTTATTGTGAGAGTATGGTATGATAAAGATCACAAAGAGTCATTGTGAGGGTACACAGCCTCATTTTGAAGGCATGTAAATCATTGTGAAGGTCATTGTGAATATTACATATTGTCATTATAATGGTGAACAAAGCCATTGTGAAGATAACACAGTGTCTTTGAGAAAGAACACATTGCAATTTGTGAATTTCAGAGTCATTGTAAGGACACACACACTCATTGTGTGTCTGTTTCACACACAGTCATTGGGAGGGCACACAAAATCATTGTGTGCATCACAATAAGTCATTGTGCATCTCACACAAGTCACTGTTAAGGTCATACAGAAAGCATGTGCATGACACGAAGAGTTATGATGACATGGTTCATTTGAGGGAATAACAGCATCATTAACAGGAAATGACAAAGTCCTTGTGTGGGTACAGAGAGTCATTATGAGGCTACAGAAGTCACTGTGAGGGTACTTGATGTCATTGTAAAACTCGCAAAGTGTCATTGTGAGTAGCACATACAGTCATTCTGAAGGGCATACAAGTCATTTGACGAATACACAGTGTCATTGTGAGGCTCACACAGAGTCACTGTGGTGGCACACAAAGTCACTGTGAAGGTCACACTGAGGCTCTGTGAAAGCACAGTCATTAGGAGGTCACATAACTTATGGTGAAGACACATTCATTGTGAAGTTAATGCAAACTCCCAGCAAGGGCACTATGAGTCATTGTGAGGACATACAAACTTACTGTGAGAGCACACAAGTGATTTGAAATTCTCAGAGTAATTGTGAAAGTCACAGAGTAAGTATGAGGACACACAGTCATTATGAAGACACACATAGTAAGGTCACACACAGTCATTTTGAATACACATAGAATCATTGTAAGGGGACACAAACTCATTGTGTGACTCGAGAACTCATGAAGGACACAGATTCATTATGAAAGCACACAAAAATTACTGTGAAGGTCACACACAATCATATTGGGACACACAGTCATTGTGAGGATCACAAAGTGTCATAATGTCACATATAATCATTATGAGGACACATGAAGTCATTGTGATGATGGCACAAAACATCATTGCAAAGGGCTCCCAACATCATTGTAAGAATCACAAAGAGTCATTGTCAGGAGACCATAAAATCATTATGAGGGCATGTAAGTCATTGTGAGGATCACAAAATGTCATTCAATGTCACACAGAGTTATTGTGATGATGTACATAATCACTGTGAGGGCACACAGAGTAACTGTGAGGGTCACACAGATTCATCAATGGTGCACACAAATTACTCTGAATGTAAACAAAGCCATGTGGGGCAGGGGTAATACATACAGTCCTGAGAGAGTACACAATGCCATTTTGACTCATACAGAGTCATTGGGACAACACAGAGAGTCATTATCAGGGCACAGAAGTCAATAGAGTAACACACAAAAAATGTGAAGGATATGCAGTGTCATTGTGAGGGTCAAAAAGAGTCATTGTGAAGAGCCTGCAAAGTCACTGTGAGGTCACTCAAAGTCATAGTGAAGGTGCACAAGAAGGAGTTATAAAAAATCACAGGGAGTCATTAGAAATATACAGAGGCATTTTAAGTTCTAACAAAGTCATTTTTAAGATCATACAGATTTGTGAAGGTCGCACGGGGTCATTGTGAAGATAAGACAATCATTGTGAAGGTATAGAGAGTCCTTGTAAAGAATTCAAAGTCATGGCTCAGGTCAAAGAGTTATTGCAAGAGCACACAGATTCAATGTGGGGGTACAGACTCTTTATAAGGGCACAAGGGTCATTGTGAACATCACAAACAGTCATTGTTGTGAGGGCACACAAAGTCATCGTGACCAGCACAATGATCCATTGCTCATTTCACACAGTCATTGTGAAGGTACATGTTTTTGTGAGGATTAAAAAGAGTCATTTTGAGCATCAGACCAGGTTCTTGTAAGTGCCCTAGAGTTATTGTGAGGGCACACATAAACATTACAAGGTAAAGTCATTGTGAGGGTACAAAAATCATTGCAAGCATTACAGTAAGTCACTCACATCACACAGCGTCATTATGAGGGCACTGAAGTCATTGAAAAGTCACTGTGAAAGCCACACAGTCAGTTTTAAGGCACACAGAATCATTGCTTAGGCACTCAGAAGCATAAGGCCACAGAAGTGATTATGTTGTCACAAGATGTCATTGTAAAGGTCACATAAAGTCATTGTGTCACAGCCATTGTAAATGCCATACAGACTCATTTTGAGGGTATACAAAGTCACTGTAAAGGTCACATTCATGAGAGCATACACAGACTTACTATGATGGTCACACAGAATCATTGTAAAAACACAGAGTCATATGAGGGTACACAAGTCATTGTGAGGGCATTAAAAGTCACTGTGAATGCCATGCAACATCATTGTTAGGTTCACAAAGAGTCATAAAAGTGGACTCACAAAGCCATTTTACCTGCACACAGGCATTGTGATAGCCACAGAGAGAAACTGAAGATCTCATAGTCAATTTGAGGGCAGCAATTATTTGTGGAGGTATATAAAGAAAGTCAGTGTGGAGATCAGATAGTCAGTATAAGGTCAAAGAGAGTCACTATGAAATGACTAGTTACTGTGAATATCAGAGTCATTGTGCAGATTGTAAGCCATATTGTAAAAGGTCACATAGAGTCTTAGGAGGGCACAGGGAGTCATTGTGAGAGCACACAAAAACACTGTGAAGGTTCTACATAGTCTTTTAGGTAATGTAAAGTCATTGTGAACATCCAAGAGTCATTTTGAAGACACATCACACCAATGCAACAGCACAAAAAGTCATTGTGAAGGTGACAAAGAACCATTTGATATCACATGGTATTTTGAAGGTCACTGGGAGAGCACAAAGAAACACTGTTAGGGCACACAAAGTCATTTAAAGTTATTCATAGTCATTGTGAAAATCAAAGACTCATAATGAGGGCACACAGCATCACTGTGAGGTTCAGAAGTCATTGTGAGAGTACACACTGTCATTATGAAAGTCACAAGGTCATCATGAGGGCACACAAAATCATTTTTTGGGAACACAAGTTTTGTCGGAAGGTATAAAGGCATGTGAAGGTTACAGTCATTTTGAGGTCACACAGAGACATTGTGAAAGCATAGAGTTATTATGAGGTCACAAAGTCAATGGAAGCACAAAAAGTTATTGAGAAGGTCACATGGCCATTCTGAAGGCACACAAAGTCATTGTGAGGCCATAAAAGCTGTTGTGACCACACAGAAGTCATTATGAGGGTATATAAAGTCATTTTTAAAGATCATACTTTATTGTGAAGGTACTCAAAGTCATTGTGAGGGCACAGAATTCACTGTGATGGCATATACTGATGATTATACAGCATTATTGTGAATATCAGACAAAATCATTGTGAGGGCACCCAAACTCATTGTGACAGCACACAAAGTCATTGTGAGGCCATAAAAAGCTGTTGTGACCACACAGAAGTCATTATGAGGGTATATAAAGTCATTTTTAAAGATCATACTTTATTGTGAAGGTACTCAAAGTCATTGTGAGGGCACAGAATTCACTGTGATGGCATATACTGATGATTATACAGCATTATTGTGAATATCAGACAAAATCATTGTGAGGGCACCCAAACTCATTGTGACAGCACACAAAGTCATTGTGAGGTCACACATAGTTACTATAAGGTTCATATTTCATTGTGAGAGTACACAGAGTCATTGTGAGGGCATACAAATTCATCATAAGCTCATATAGATTCATTATGAGGGCACAAAAACATATTATGGAAGTCACTCAGAGTGAATGTCACACAAAGCTATTGTGAGGACTCACAATGTCTTCGTGAAGGTCACAGTGATTTCCTGTGGGGAACACAATGTCATTTTGAGGGTCATACAGAGTCATCATGAAGGCCCCATAGTCATTTTGAAGGTCACACAGCATCATTATGAGGCCACACATACTCATCGTGATGTCACATAAAGTCATTATGATGTCACATAAAATCATTCTGAGCATCACAATGCATCATTATGAGTGTCCCAGTGTCATTGTTGTGGTCACACAGAACCAATGTGAATTTTACAAAGCTTGGTAGTAGGTCACACAGTGTCTCTGTGAGAGTACACAAAGCCACTGTGTGAGCATACAGAGTCATTATGATGGCATATTGTGAAGGCACAAGATGTCATTGTGAAGATCATACTAAATCATTGTTATGATTGCAAAAAGTCATTGTGAAAAAACACTAAATCATTGTGAAGGGAAACAAAGCTATTGTTGAGGTCACACTAGGGTTTTGTGGAGGCACATAGCCAGTATGGAGGCACACAAATTATGATGAGGGCAAAATTCCTTATGAGGCTCCTAAAATATCACTGTTCACATTGAGTCATATGAAGGCACAGAGTAATCATGAGGACACACACAAGTCATTGTGAAGGTCAGGTAGAGTCCTTGGGAAGGTATATTGTCATTGTCAAAGCTCAGAGAATAGTTATGAGGGCACACAAGGTTTTCTGAAAGCATGCAGAATCTTTATGAGGACAGACAGAGTCATTGTAGTACACAAAACTATTATGAAGGGCACAATGAGGGTAGTAAGGGCACAGAGAGTAAATGAGAGGGCACATAAGACACTGAAGGTGATAAATTTATTGTGAGGATACACTATAACCACAGCGAAGGTCACATGCAGTCACTGTTAGGGTGCACAAGTCATTGTGGGGATCACAAAGCCTCATTGTGAAAGTCACACAGTATTTTGAAGGAATACATTTGTGAGAGCTTACAACCTTATTGTATAAAACACAAAAATTATGGAAGTCACTGCCAGTTGTTAAGGTCATTTGGGGAATTACAAATTAATTGTGATGGTCACACAGAGTCATTGTGAAGGCAACATAGTCATTGGAATAGTTACAAAGAGTCAAAAGAAAAGCTAGACAAAGTCGGGGGCACATGAAGTCACTGTGAGAGTCATACTCAGTCCTTGTGAAGGTCACACAGAGTCATTATAAAGACAACCAGTTGTACTGAGGGCACTCATTGTCATTGTGAGGGCAGACCAAGCTATCAAGAGTGCATGCATTCATTGTGGAGGATACACAGTCATTCTGAAGGGTGCACATAGTATGAGGACATACAGAGTCACTGCGGGGGCCCTTCAAATCATGATAAAGGGAACACAGAGTCATTTTGAGTATGCATAAGTTATTTTGAGGGCACACAGTCATTGTGAAAGGAATCTAGAATCATTGTGAAGGTTGTACAAAGTCACCATGAAAGCACACTACTCATTGTGAGTGTTTACAAGCCATAGTAAAAGGCACAATGAGTCATTGTGAATGCCACACGGTCATTTTAATAGAAGAAGCACAGAGTCATTATGAGAACACACAGAGTTATTATTGGGGAACACAAGGTCACCATGACTCTCAAACTGAGATGTGTAAGCACACAGAGTCCTTGTGAGGGTGTACAAAATCATTATAAAGGCACACAGAGTTATTTTGAAGGCTGACAAAATAATTGTGAAGGTCACACATAGTAATTACAGCAACATACAAGTTATTTGAAGGTCAAAAAGTCATTATGAAGGACAAACAGTCATCTTTAAGGAATACAATGTCACTATGAGGGCACATACAGTCTCTGTGAGGATCACACAGCATGTAAAGGTCACATAGTAAAGCAAAAATCACACAGAATCAATATGAGGGCATACAAGTCTTTATGAAGGTTACACATTTCTGTAAGAGTAAACAAAGTCATTATGAAGGTCATACAGAGTTATTTTGAGGACATATACAATCATTATGAGGACACAAAAGTCATTGTGAAGGGTGTGCAGAATAATTGTGAAAATCAGACAAAATCACTGTGTGGGTACACAACACAAAACTTAGATGAGGACCACAAAGTCATTGTGAGGTGTAACATGTTGGGGTTTCTGTCCTGCCCAGTTCCCACAACCATTTAATCCCAGAGAAAATCACACAGAGAGGTTTACATAAGTTATAAAACCAATTGGCCCATTAGCTCAGGCTTCTTGCTAACTCTTATATCAACCCATTATTCTTATCTATTCTAGCCACATGGCTCAGTACCTTTTTCAGTGGGGCAGGTCATATCCTGCTTCTTCGGTGTCTGGACAGGACTGGGGAGGAAGCTTCCTTCTTCCCAGAATTCTCCTGTTCTCATTGCCCTGCCTTTACTTCCTGTCTGGTTATCCCACCTATACTTCCTGCCTGGCTACTGACCAATCAGCATTTATTTAAAACATAACTGACAGAATACAGAATTGTCCCACACCAGTGAGGATAAGAAAGAATCATTGTGAATGATACATAGTCATTATAAGGGCATATAAGTCATTGTAACCATTACAAACTGTCATTGTGTGGCCACACAGTCATTGTGAGGGCACACAAAGTCACTGTGACTATCACAGAGTCATTGCGAAGGTCACACTGAGTCATTTTGAGAGGACATTCATCACTGTGAAGGTCATACAGTCATTGGAAAGATCAGATAGAGTCACTGTGAAGGTATACAATCTCATTATGAGGGCATACAAAGTCATTCTGAGGACATGAAACATAATTATGAGGGTCACAAAGAATAGCTGTGAGGGTCACACAGTCACTGTGAAGGGCACATAAGTCTCAGAGGTAACAAAAAGTTATTGTGAAGGTCACACTATGTCACTGTGAGGGCACAGAAGTCATTATGAGGGTATTCAAAGCCATCAGAGGGGATACAATTTCATGATAAAGGTAACTCAGACTCAGTGTGAAAGTCATACAGTATTATTGTGAAAGTCACTCAGAATTCTTTTGAAGGCATCTGTGATCATTGTGAAGTTCACATTGGGTCATTGTGAGGACACATACAGTCAGAGTGAGCATAAAATGAGCTACTGTAAAGGTCACAGGGTAATCATGAGGTCATACATGCTCATTGTTAGGTCACAGAATGTTAGCTAGACACCTATAATCCCAGCACTCGGGAGACAGAGGCAGGGGATCTCTGTGAATTTGAGGCCAGCCTGGTCTATAAGAGCTAGTTCCAGGACAGGCTCCAAATCTACAGAGAAACCTTGTCAAGAAAGAAAGAAAGAAAGAAAGAAAGAAAGAAAGAAAGAAAGAAAGAAAGAAAGAAATCAAAAATGTTAATCATGCAGGATTGTTTTTTCAATGAACAAGATGTAAAACCTGTTTTTTCATCCAAAAAGTTGGCATTTGGAAGTGACTAATAATCTAAATAACCTGATGACAGTAATCTAAATAACCCTTACAGCCAGACACACACATACACACACACACACACACACACACACACACGCAAGCTCCTACAACCGGAACTGGAGATACCTAATAGTCTAAATGATCCTTATATTATCTGTATAGCTAGGGGTTCTGCCAATTGCTCCCATAATCATGACCAGAGGTGGCTAATAGTCCAAATGACCTCTATACTATCTGTATGACAGAGACCAGACCCAATTCTTTCATAAGCTCTTAAGCTGTTTAGGTAGCCTAACCCTTGAACCCATCTTCTTGAAAGAAATGGTATGTGCCCTGAGTCAAGTTTTGATATAATTGTAATGGATTAAATAAAAATGCTGTGGATCCCCCAAGTGGCTGCAGCAGAAGAAACGCTGCAGGTCCCCAAGTGGCGGCAGTGGACCATGTGGTGGGAGGCAGCAGGAGCGGATCTCAAGAGCAGCCAGTCCTAGGCAGGGATGGTGCAGTTCCCCAAGTGGCTGCAGTGGGCCACAAATACCAGGCAGAGAGCCACTTGGTGGGTAAGAGACCTTGACGGGGCAGCCAGTCCCACAAGGAAAGACAGACAAATGAGCATGCCATGAGACCACACTGCAGGTCTCTGAAGGCAGCTGGTCCCGGGAAGGGAGCCACGTTGCAAGCGAGAGACAGAGACATGGATAGGCACGCCATACAGGGTGAGGTTGGATATTTACTTAGCGGGTTATTGAAGGGAAGGAAAGAAGGGTAAGGGGAGAAGGGGAAAGAGCAGGGAGAAGCAGAGAGAGAGAGAGAGACACACACAGAGGGGAGGGGAAGAGGAAAAGTGGGGAGAATGGAGAGAGGCAGAAGCTGCCTCTTGGGGGAGAGACAGAAAAGAAAGGGACTCAGGCTGGAAGCTGAAGATCAGCCTGCTTCAGTGGACTGGGAAGGGAGTGGGCATGGCTTGTCTCTTAAAGGGACAGGACAGATCATTACAATAATTACATTTTCTTGTGCATAAGGGATTATATTACAACAAGAAACTTTTTCCCAAATTAGACAGTGTTTAAATTTAAGAATAAACTGGCTGACATTAGACTCTCTAAAAGATTTGACACAGGATAACAAGGTCAATCTGAACCAAATTTTCATTCTCACCTCTTCATGGTTTATTTCTCTGCTTGCTGTGACTACCTGCAGTGTTTCCCCTCCACCCAACAGAAAGTCATTGTGAGGGCACATATGTCAATATGAGCATCACAATAAGTCACTCTGAATATGCAGAGTCACTGTGAACATCATACAGGCACATGAGTCATTGTGAAGCTTACGGAAAGTCATTGTGAAGATCACATAGATTTGCTATGAAGGTTACAGAATCATTCTGATGGTTCAAAAAATCATGCAGAGGTGACACAAGTCATTGTGGGTTCATATAACATCATTGTGAAGACCAAGAGTTATTGTGAGTGCACACCAGACACTCTGAGAACACACAGTGTCATTGCAAGAGCATATAGAATAATTGTGAAGAAACACAAAACCACTGTGAAAGATAGTGATTTTGAGAGTCCACATACTTACTGTATGAGGGTGTGTGAGTTATTGAGAAAGAACACCCTCATTGTGAAGGGAATTGTCTCGGACCATCTTTCACAAATACACCACTTATCGGGGCATTAGAATTAGAAAAATATTAAGTAGGAGGAACAGAGATAAGAAAGAATCACTAAAGTTCGAGCCCAGCCTGGTCTACAAGAGCTAGTTCCAGCGCAGGCTCCAAAGCCACAGAGAAACCCTGTCTCGAAAAACCAAAAAAAAAAAAAAAAAAGAATCACTAAGACATTGGATAGTAATGGGAGAGCAACTCAGCAAATACTGAATGCTGAATTACATGCATTTATTTTCATACACTCTTATACTCCAATACAAAAGGGGAAAAAGACAAAAGACTGCTTTTAATATGCTACAAAGGATAGCTGCTTGATTCAATACTTGAGACATTAAGTCATTAATTCATGAGTAAAATATTCTGTTGTTTAGACAGTGAACCCACCCTAGACCAAGGCAGCCACTCCCAAGGTCAAACCTCCAATTTTAAAAGAATGAGCAGACATTTGCTTGAATATCCTGACAATTGGTCAGGGTGGAGTGGATCTACCTGTATGGGCCATCTTAATGTCAAAAAGACCAAGTAACCACATGCTAGGTCAGGATGTGTAGGCACACTTGTTGCCAACAACTTTGAACAAGCTAAAACACTCTGACCTTCAAACAAGGGGGGAATAAGGTCACATTTTTAGGACTCCACAGGGAACATAGAATCATTGTACATGTCATCCAAAGTCACTGTGAGGACTCACAACATATTGTGAAGGCAGACAAAATCATAGTAAGTACAACAATTTTTGGAAAGGCACAAAGTCATTTTGATGGCACGCTGGAGTTTTTTTGGCACACGGCATTATTATGGGAACATAAAAAAATAATTGTGAAGGCACACAAGTCATTTAAAGGGTCACAAAGAGACTATGAAGAGTCATTGTGCTGCCACTCTAGTCATTGTGAAGGTCATATCAAGCCATGGTGAAGGTCACAGAGAGTCATTGTGAGGACAAACAGAGTAATTGTGTGGGCATAAAAAAAAATCATTGTGAAGGTGACACACAGTCATTGTGAAGGCACAAAAGTCATTTGAAGGGTCACAAAGAGACTGTGAAGGTCACATAGAGTCATTGTGAAGGCTACACCAAGTCATGATGAAGGTCACACAGAGTCACTGTGAGGACATATACCATATACTCACTCATATGAGATTAGATAAGTCATTGTTAAGGCACATACAAACATTTTCAGTATCAGTAAGTCATTGTGAGCATCACATTGTGAGCATGCCACCATTATGAGCACAGACCAATCATTGTGAGGGTATACAAAGTCATTGTAAAGGTCACACCAAGTGCTGTGAAATCACCAGAGCTGTTTTGTGGGCAGAGTCATTATGAAGGTATAAAAGTCATTGTGTATACAAGGTATTATTGTGAAAGTCATACAAAGTCATTGTGAACATCACAATGAGTCATTGTGAAGAACACACATAATCATTGTGAAGACACATGGTCATTTTGTGGATATCAATAAATGATTATATACAATGTCATTTTGAATGAAGACAAAATCATGAGGGCAGCATACAAGTAATGTTATGCGCCCAAAAGTCATTATAAAGGCATGCACAATCATTGTGAGGGCACACAAGTAATTCATTATGAGGGTCACTATGGTCATTGTGAAATTCTCCTAGAGTCAACTTAAAGGCACATTACTCATTGTTAGGGTCATGCAGAGTCAGGATGACAGTCACACAGTCATTGTGAAGGTGGCCAGTCATTAAGAAATTTACACAGATTTATTGTGAGAGCACTCATACTCCTTGTCAAGAATCACGATGAGTCATTGTTAGGAAACATAAAGTCATTATGAGTATCAAGCTGAGGCATAGAGAAGGTCAGATAGTGTTAACACTCATATCAGGCCACTCATGGTCATTATTAGGGTGCATAGAATTATTGTGAAGACCAAAATAAGTCATTGTGAAGGGATTCATTGTGAGAGTGTACATACTAAGTCATTGTGAAGGTCACATAGTCATTGTGAGGACACAAGAGACTTTGTGAGGGCATATGAAGTCATTATGAAGGTCCACAAGTCATTGAAAGAGCAAAAAAGTCATACAGTCATTATGAGGGTCCCCATATCCATTGTGAAGTCCACACTGACTCATTGTGAAAGCACATAAAGCAAATAAATGTGAGTGTAAAACTGAGTCATTGTGAAGGTCACACAAGGGTCATTGTGAATGTAACACAGAATCATTGTGGGTATCACATAGAGTCACTGTGAGGGTATTTGTTTTAGTTACTGTTCTATTACTATTACTGTGAAGAAATACCATGACCAAAACAGCTTACATAAGAAATCATTCAATTGGGGACTAGCTCACAGTTTCAGAGGTTGGTACATGATCATCATGGCAGGGAGTGTGGCAACAAATAGGTAGGCATGGAGCTGGAAGGGTAGCTGAGAGCTCACATCTGAATCACAAGTTCCAGGCAGAGAGAGAGCAAGACTGGGCCTTGTGTAAAAGCCCACCTCCAGTGACACACCCCCTCCAAGGCCACACCTTGTAATCTTTCTCAAACAATTCCGTAAACTGTGGAACCAAACATTCAAATATATGAACCTATGGGGAACCAGGCCTATTCAAACCACTACAGTATACAAAAAGTTATTGTGAAGGTTACAAAGAACCAGTTGTTAGGGAGCACAGAGTCATTGTAAAAGCACAAGGTCATTTTTAAGGGAACACAAAGTCATTGTGAGGACATGCATAGCCATTGTGAGGTTCACAAAGAATCTTTGTGAAGATCACATATGTGAGGCTAACATAGAGTCACTGTGAAGATACACAAAGTCATTTGAAAGCACATTAGTCACTTTGAGAGTCACAAGGAAGTCATTGTGATGATCACATCATGTCACTGTGAAAAAAGGCAATGTTTTTGTGAGAGTCACAGTCATTGCACAGAACACACAGAGCCACTGTGAAGGCACATGAAGATCTTGCTTTTGTCTGCTTTCTCTTGCTATCAATGACAAATTCATCTATCCTGTTGCTGGGGCATACCTTCACTAGTATTAGAACGTACTTCTGGAGGTTTCCAAAGTATTCTGAAGAGCAGCTGAGATATAAACCTTGGGGACTGTCTTAGGGTTTCTATTGCTGTGAAGGCATGCCAAGATCATGACAACTCTTATAAATGAAAACATTTAGTTGGAGCTAGCTTACAGAGTCAGAGGTTTAACCCATTACCATCATGGTGGATAGCATGGTGGCATGAAAGCAGACATGGTGCTGGAGAAGAAGCCAAGAGTTCTACATCTGGATCAGCAGACAGCAGGGAGAAAGTGACACTGGGCCTGGCTTGAGCATTTGAAACCTCAAAGCCCACCCCCAGTGACACACTTTCTCCAACAAGGCCACACCCCTGGTAATGTTGCTCTCTATCAGACTGTAGGGACCATTTTCATGCAAACCACCACATTTCACTCCCTGGCCCCTACAGACTTGTGGTCATATCATAATACAAAACTTCATTCAGTCCAACTTCAAAAATACCCATAGTCTATCAAAGTCTCAACAATGTTTAAAAGTTCAAAGTCTCTTTGGAGACTCATGGCAATCTCTTAGCTGTAATCCCTGTAAAATCAAAATCAGAAAGCAGATCACAATCCTCCAACATACAATGGCACAGATTATACATTGCTATTCCAAAGTGGATGAATGAGACCACAATGAGAAAATACTAGACTGAAAACCAGCTGGACAAACACCAAACTCTACTTCTCCATGTCTGATGTCAAAATACTCTACAGATCTCCAACTCCTCTCAGTTTTGTTGACTTTAGCACACTTCTCTCTCTTGGGTTGGTTCTACTCCCTTTTAGCAGGTTTCTTGGAAGGATTCCCACAACTCTGGCATCTCCAACATTTTGGAGTCTCCAGGACAATCTAGACTTCACCTTCACAGATTTACACAATGGTCTCTCTAGACCTCCATGCAGGGACACCCCTCACATATACCTGGCCCCAGTGGCTTTCGTTCATCATGGAGGGAGATTCCACAACCCCTTTCTTGTATCCTTGACTCTAAAGTCAGAACCACATGGTCCAATCTGCCAAGTTCTGCTACTTTTTGGTGCTAGAACATGACGTAGTCTTGTAATTACATCTGTATCGACTTTCTGATTTCAATGATTTCCTTCGCTGCTTAAGACTGGCTGCACTGGAACTTGCTCTGTATACCAGGCTGGAATTGAACTCAGGGCCTACTCGCCTCAGCCTTCCAAGTACTGGGACTAAAAGCATGCACCCCCATGCCCAGCCCTAAACTTTTCTTTATTTCATTTTTTCACAAGTTGGAAGCTTAGCTGAGTGGGGTCTCTGAGGTCACGACTCCCTTTATTACATTTAGCACCAGACTTTGCTCTGATCTGTTTATACCCCCTGGTGCTCCTTTTCTCCTCAAACTATACATTTTATATTTTTTCTTGCTTAGTTTGTTCCTTTTCATTAAGATCTATATAAGTTTGGCCAGTAATAACCACAGAATGCAGTCAATACCAGCCTGTTTTGAAATATCCTCTGCCAATGCAATTAATCCAAAACTTCAATTTATTCTCAAGCAGTCTTTTCAGACCAGGGTGAAAACCAGCCACGTCCTTCACTAAACTCTCACAAGAATGATCTCTAGGCCACTTACTAATATTCTTCTCTGAAACGTCTTGAGCCAGGCCGTCATAAGCTATGTTCCTCTAAGCACCACTGTCTTCCCTGTTCATACTAGTATGGCCTATTAATCCCCATTTCAAGCCTTCAACTGCTTTCCTAATCCAAAGTCCCCAAATCAATATTCTACCAAAAAGAAATCATATAATTAGGCCTGACCCAGCAACACCTTAGTCCCAAGTACCAACTTCTGTCTCAGTTAGGGCTTCTATTGCTGTGAAGAGACACCATGACCATGGCAACTCTTATAAAGCACATTATATAATTGGGGCTGGTTTTCAGTTTCGGAGGTTTAGTTCATTATAGTCATGGTGGGAAGCATGGTAGCATGAAAGCAGACATGGTGCTAGAACAGAAGCTGAGAATTCTATATCTAGATCATCAGGCTGCAGAGAAAGAGAGTAATTCTGGGCATGGCTTTAGATTTGAAACCTCAAAACCCACCCCCACTGGCACACTTCCTCCATAAGAGCCACACCTACTCCAACAGGGCACAGCAACTAATCGTGCCACTCTCTATTAGCCAATGGGGACCAATTTCAATCAAACCACCACATTAATTAAACAACTGTTGGATTCTTGGAATTTCCTTTGGGAAGCAGCCAATGGTGGACAAGCTGGACAACAGCATGTGAGAAATTCTAATAAATCCCTTTACAAACATCATTCTATCCATTCTGTTTCTCTAAAGAATCCTGTTTAATACCACACACAAAATCACTGTAGATTGCATATATCATTGTGAACATCATGAAGTGTCCCTGTGAAGAGCACACACAGTCATTGTGAGGGTCACAAAGAATTGTTATGAAGGACAAATGAATCATTGTGACAGTCCCAAGAGCTACTTTAAAGGTCACACAGAGTCACTGTCACAGCACACAGTCATTTTGATGGTCATACTGAGGTTTTGGGAGGTCATACTGAGTCACCAAGAGGGAGCATAAGTAAATGTGAGGGTATAGATACAAAGTCATTGTAAAGATCACACTACATTATAGGCATACATAACATGAAGGTCACACAGAGTAAATGTGAGGGCACACAAAACTATTGTGAAGCACACATAACATTGTTCTGATGGTCACAAAGAGTCATTGTGAGAGCACACAAGTTATTGTGACAATCACATAGTTATTATGATTGTTATAGAGCCATTCTGAGATTCAGACAAGGTCATGCAACCTCATTATGTGATGGCACATAAATCATTGTTATTGTTATTGTACACAGAATCATTCTGAAAGTCAAACAGTGTCATTTTGAGGAGCCCATTTCATTGTGAAGGTCACACTGAGTCGTTGTGAGGGCACATAAAATCACTGTGTTTCACAATAAGACATTGTGAGTATCACACAGAATCTTCTGAAGATCACAGAGTTATAATGAGTATCACACCAGGAGTCATTTTGGAGATCACAAAAATTACTGTGAAGGGCACACAAAGTCATTGTGAAGTCACATAAAGTCATGGTGAGGGCAAAAAAGTAACTGAGAATCACAAGAGACATGTGAGGTCACACACAGTAACTGTGAAGGCACATTAAATCATTATGAAGGTCAAACAGGTTTTTGTGAAGGCACATAATGTTACTATAATAAAACACAACTAATGGTGAGGATATCCAAAGTCATGGGTAATGTCACGAAAGCCATTGGTATGGCATATTGAGTCATAGTGATGAAACACAAGTGAGTGTTAGGAGACCAAAAATCATTGTGGTGATAACAGTCATTGTGAAGGTCACAAAGAGTCATTGGAGGGTCCACATGTATGGTAAGAAATAAAACCACTGCGAAGGTCACATGTCATTATGAATTTATACAATGTCAAAGTGAAGGTCTCAAAATCATTGTGAAGGCAACCAAAGCCATTGTGGAGGCACACCAAATCATTGTGAGGCCACGGAAATTATTGTGAACATCACCAATAGTCATTATAAAGTCATATTTAAGTATACAAAAAAATGACTGTGAAGGTTATACAAAATCATTATGAAGTCACACAAGGTCATGGTGAGGGCAACAAAATCATTGTGAGGTTTGTACAGAGTCATTGTGATGTCATTCATATTCAGTCTTTATGAAGGCACATTGAGTATGAGGGCACAGAAATCATTGTAAGTACAAAATATGTCATTGCAAATGTCACAGAAAAGAGTTGTAAGCATTCCAATGAGTCATTGTGAAGAGCACACAGTCATTATGAAGGCAAAAAGTCATTTCATGAATCTCAAAGAATCATCATGAAGGACATACAAAGTAATTGTGAAGGAACATGAAATCACTGTAAGGACACACCAGTCACTTTGAGGGCATACAAGTTGTTATGAGGTAACTAGTGCCATTCTAAAAATCACCTAGCGTCATCTTGAGATTACACTCCTTACTATGAAGGTCACACTGAGTCATTGTCAGGGCACATAAAGTTATTGTGAGTGTCAAACTGAGTCATTGTGAGAATACTAGAGTCATTGTCAGAGTCACAATAAGTCATAAAAAAGACACAGAATCATTGTAAAGGTCACACAGTATTATGAGGGTACACAAGTCATTGTCAGAGTATACTAATCACTGTTAAGATCACAAAAGAGTCAATTTATGAGGGTACAGAATTTATTATGAGAACCCAAGATGTCATTGTGAGCTCACACAAAGTTATTGTGAAGGTCAGAAAGAATCACTGTTCAGCACACCAAGACTAATTGTAAAAGTCTATTGGTTATTGTGAGGATCACACAATCATCATGAAGACACACAGTCATTGTGGGGGGAAGAAAACAACTGTGAGAACAACAAAGGTCGTTACTACAGGTTACAGGGTATACAAATCACAAAGAGTCAGTGTGAGGGAACACAGAATCATTGTGTGGACACAGTCATCCTAGGGACACAGAAATCATTGTGGGAACACCCAAAGTTATTGTGAACACCAGAAAACGTCATTGTGAAGGGTATAAAAGTTCAGTGTCAAGGCACACAACCTCATTGCAAGGGCACATAAATCATTATGTGTGCCCACAGAGTCAATGTGAGGGCAACAGTCACTGTGAGGACTATACAATGTCACTATAAGGACACACAAGTCATTGTGAAGGTATCTAAAACATTGTGAAGATCATTCAGAGTAATTATGAAGATACCTGAAGTCATTGGTAGGACAAACAAGTGATTGTGAAGACACCAAAAGTCATTGTGATGTCACAAAATTATTGAGAAGGTCTCACAGAGTCAATTGTGAAAGTCACTTGAAACAGTCATTGTGGAGGCCACACAGAGTCATAATGAGGACTGGATAGTCACTGTGAAGTTCACACTGAGTTATTGTGGAGGAAAATAAAGACACAGTGAATAGCACACAGAGTCATTGTGAAGAATATACAGAGTCTAAGGTTACTTAAGCTGGCAGCACCATAAACTGAACCAATCAGTAAGGATAGCAAGGGTAGATTGTTTTGTTAAAGGCTTTTCTTGCATCAATGACCAAATAGTTAAATTCCCAATTCTTTTCCTCAGAGAAATTCTATCACAACTGCACTGGGAAGATTGTACAATTACAATTCACAAAAAAAGCATCTGCGGTAATAAATAAAATGTACTGAATCATCTAAATCTCATAAATGAACAAAAGCCATGAAAACCACATAGTATATTGCACACCAGGAAAAATGAATGAATTATTGTTACATATAGCAACATAAGCAATTTTATAGGTAAGATATCTAATGGAAAACCAGGAACAGATGATAGCCTTTGCATGAAGCTGAAATTCTTTTTGAAGACAGCAGAATCTAGGTTTTCTTAATAGAATGAACACTTAGGAAAATTAATTTTTGAAAAGTGAGTAATGTTTTATATCTGGTTCTTTTCAATTTCTTTAGTCTATGAATTATGTGTTGTTTTGTCTTACAATAATAACAAAAGGAAGCATGTTATTTTGGATACACACAACAACTTTAAATCTTACAAGAACTAAAATTTTAAAATATTACTATTTTAGAGTGTATTTTTTTACTTTGAAAGTAGGATACTAATTGGTAAGTTTTGTGTGTGTGTGTGTGTGTGTGTGTGTTTATTTTTCCATTCAAAAATTTTTCACTTCCTGCCTTCCTCCCATTCCTCTCCCACTCCTCCACTTACCCTCCTTTCTCCCCTCCAATCTTAAGAGAGGCCTGGGTACCCTGCCCTGTGGGAAGTCTAAGGCCCTCCCCCCCTCCATCCAGGCCTAGGAAGGTGTGCATCCAAACAGACTAGGGTCCCAAAAAGCCAGTACATGCAGTAGAAACAAGTCCCAGTGCCATTATCAATGGCTTCTCAGTCTGCCCCCATTGTCAGCCACATTCAGAGAGTCC
>JAQHUG010000124.1:2605111-2616987 GCA_028555095.1 Dicrostonyx torquatus
TGGGCTCCCACCACTAACCAAGAAACTATCTCCAACTGACATTCATTTGCAGAGGAAAAACTAGGTTTTTTTTTTTCCAATGGAGTCTCACTGGGTGTACAAGCCATGCTCAAAGGCAGGTACCATGCCCAGTAGTTGATGGCCAGCACCAAACAAATTCAATGGTATTTTTTTATATCTTCATGTCTTGTATGCTTTGTTCAGGCATTTATTTGTCTTACTGTTCATTTGCTGATATATAATGGTCTTTGATTTTGTGTTTTTATGGGTTTTGTTCCTCTGTGAATATGTATCTGAATGTATGTTCCTTGTGGGGTTTCTTTCTCTTATTTGTTTTCTAAATAAAGAAAAAATAGCATAGAGTTATTTTGTGTGGAAGGTTGGAAAAATCTGGGAAACACTGAGTGAGGAAACCATGATCAGTATATATCATACAGCTGGGTGTGGTGGTGCATGTCTTTAATCCCAGCAGTAAGGAAGCAGAGGAAAGCTGATTTCTGAGTTCAAGGATAACCTGGTCTACAGAGCTAGTTATAGAACAACCAAACTAGAACTATAGAACTATACATGGAAACCCTGTCAAAAGAAAGAAGAAAGAAAGAAAGAAAGAAAGAAAGAAAGAAAGAAAGAAAGAAAGAAAGAAAGAAAGAAGGAAGGAAAGAAAGAGAAATGAATATAGTATATGATTTTTTTCATTTTTTTTAAAGAGAATATGAAGTCATTGTGGGGGAAAACATCATTCTGAGGATCACATACATTGTGAGCACCACACAAAGCTATTGTGAAGGCACTGAAAGAAGTAGCTGTATCGTAACTGATTAGTGTGAAGGACATAAAACTTCATTGGGGGACTCAGAAAAGCCATTGCAAAGGACACAGAGTATCACTGTGTAGGGCAGAAAGTCACTGTGGAGGCACACAGTAATGTTGAGGTCACAAGGAATCATTGTGAAGGTCACGTAGGGTCATTGTGGCAGCACATGAAGTCATTGTGAAGGTTGCAATGAGGCTGTGTGAGAGCACAAAAAAATAATTGTCAAGTGCACACATCATTGGGAGGGACACGAAAAGTCATCATGAAAAAACACAAATTCATTGTGAGGAGCAAGCATAGACATGGTAAGTGTCACACAGTCATTACAAGGACACACAGGTCATTGTGAGGGTATAAAAAGTCATTTTGATGGTCAGAGTTATTGTGGGAGCACAGACGATCGGGTAGCATAAAGTCATTGTGAGGTTATACGGCATAGTTGGGAAGAGCAAAAAGCATCATTGTGAAGGTCACACAGTATTTGGGAGTGCACACTGAGTCATTGTGGGGTCACAGTCATCATGAAATGCACACAGATTCATTCTGAGGACACACTGTCAACATCACACAGCCATCTGAAGGTCACACAGGATCATTGAGAGTATCATAGGAGTAACTGTGAAGATTATGCCAAAACATTGTGAGGGCCCATAAATTCATTGAGAGGTCATTATGAGGGACACAGAGAGTCATTGGGGAAAAACACACATATTTATTTTGAGGGAAATATCTCACTGTGAAGGTCATACAGAGTCATTGTCAGGGCACACAGTGTCATATGAGGGCCATAGAGTATCAGAGTGACGGTCACACATAGTCACTGTGACAGCATATAAAATTATTATGAGCAATATGATAAACCATTGTGAACATCACAGTGAATCATTGTGAGGACACACAAAGTCGTTGTAAAGGTCACACGGAGTCTTTTTGATGGCTCACAGAGTTATTTTAATGACAATCATGATGAGTACATAGAAAGTAATTATAAAGGATGTATGAAGTTATTGTGACAGCACACAGAGAATGAGCACACATTGTTATTGTGATATCACAAAAAGCTACTGTGAAACTCATACAATATCATGATATGGGTCATTGTGAAGGACTCACAAAGTCATTGTGAGGGTCAAATGGGGTCATTGTGATGGTGACACAGAGTCATTGTGAAGGTCAGGCAAAGCTAATGTGAGGGCACAGAGCCTCATTGTGAGGACACACAAATCATTGTGAAGACACAAAAAGCCATTGTGAGGGAAGACATTTATTATGAATGTCAAACTGAGTCAATGTTAGGACACATAAGCCATTGTGAATATCAAAATGAATCATTTTGGAAGTCACACAGACTCATTATGAGGACATACATATGCATGTGAGTCATTTTGAAGGCAAATAGAAATATTCTGAGCATCACAATATGTCATTGTGAACATCACACAGTATCATTGTGATGGTCACACCGAGTCTTCATGAGTGTCACAGAGTCATTATGAGGGCATAGGGTTATTATGAGGGTATACAAAATAATTGTGGGAGCTGGACAGAGTCTTTGGTAGGGCACACAGAGTAATTAGGATGGGACAAAAGTCATATGACAGTACAAAGTCATTGTAAATGTCACAGAGAATCATTGGAAACATCACACAGGTCACTGTGAGGGCATCGAATATCATGGTGGTGAACACAGTGTCACATAGAGCCGTTGTGAATGTCCCAAACAGTCACGATGAGAGCAGACACATCACTGTGAGGGTACACAAAGTCATTGTGAAAACCACGAAGAATCACTGTGAGTGGGCGAATAGGATCCTTTCGGGGAACAGGTATTATTGTAAGTATACACAGTGTCATGGTTAAGTCACAGAAAGTCACTGGGAAGGACACAGAAAGTCATTCTGCACATAAAATCACTGTGAGGGACACCAAGAGTCATTCTGAAGTTTATACAAAGTCAAGATGAAAGAAAATAAAGTCTTAGCAAGAACACACAATTCTTTATGAGAATCACTGAGCGTCATTGTGAAATTTGTCTCAAGTCATTTCAAGGGCATACAACTTTTTAGTGAGTGTCATACTGACACAATGTCATGGTGAGAATTATGAGTCAGGCTAAAGGATTCAAAGAGTCTGTGAATGTCACCATTCAATGTGAAATTCACACAGATTCATTGTACATACACCCATACTTATTGTCAAAGTCACACAACAAGCATTTCGACTGGATAAAGACTCATTTTAATGTCAAAGGAATTCATTGTGAGGGCACATAAAATCATTCTGAGGATCAAAACAAGCCATTGTCAGTGTCACACAGCCATTTGAAGGTCACATAATTCATCATGTCACAAGAATCATTGTGGGGAATACACAAAATCATTGTGAGGTCATATAGTACCATTGTGTGGGCATGCAAGTCACAGAGAGTCATTGTGAAAGCCACACAGAGTCAATTTGATTGCATAAAATCATACTGTGAGGATCAGTCAGAGTCACTGTAATGGCCACACACAGTAATTGAGGGAGTACAAAGATCCCTGTGTGCCTGACACTAAGTCACTTTGAACATCAAGCATAATCACTGTGAAGATCTCAGAGAAACATTGTGAGTGTAACAGTTATTATGGGGGCAGACAGGTAGGTCCCTATTAGTGTAGAAAATGTCATTGGGAAGGTCAACCAGAGTCTCTATAAGGCCATACAGAGTCCTGTGGGCACACAAAGTCATTATAAGAGCTCTTTATGAGTGTCAAACACATCATTATGAAGGCAAAGAAGTCACTGTGAGTATGCATTGTGATTATGAAGGTCACATATTGTCACAAAGAGTCATTAGGAAGAGCACACAAAGTCATTATGAGAACACATATTAACCTGTGGGCCAAAAAGAATCACTGAAGGGTACACAAAGTCATGTGAGAGCACACAATTTGTTAGGATGTCACTGAGAGTCCTTGTGAATGTCACCTAGAGTTATTTTGAAGGCAGAAAACCTCATAGTGAGTATCATACAATTTTTGTGAAGGTAATACAGAGTCATTATGAGGGCACACAGTGTCATGGTGTTGAACATTTTGAGTCAGACAAAAGGTCATAGAGTGTCATTGTGAAGGTAACTGGTCATTTTGAAATCCACACAAATTTATTTGGAAACCATACATACATAATGTTAATGTCATGTAAAGTCACAATGATAATAGACATACTCATTGTAATGTCACACATAGTCACTATGAGGGAACCTAAAATTATTCTGAGGGTCAGAATATGCCACTGTCAATGTGACACAACCATTTATAGTTCTCAAAAAGCTATTGTGTTACAAGAGTCATTGTAAAGAAAACACACAGAAATTATGATGGCATGCAAAAATTACTGAGAGGTCATATGGTATCATTGTGAGGGCACATGCATCGCTATGAGGGTGACAAAGCATCATTGTGAAAGGCACACAGAGTCATTGTGAGTATCAGAATCCCTGCGAAGTTATGGTAAGGGCACACATACACACATGAAGTAACACATAGTCATCTCAGGTCACAGAGATTCATTTGTGGGTCACAATAAGTCATTGTGAACATCACACAGAATCATTGTTAAGTTCACAGAATCATCATGAATGTCATATAGAGTCATTATGACGGTTACACAGTATTAATGTTAAACACAGTCATCATGAGGGCAAACCAGTCATTGTGATGGCTTACAAAGTAGCTGTGAAGGTCATTCAGAGTCTCTGGGAGGTCACACACAGTTATTGTGTAGGCATAGAGAGTTACTATGGGAACACAAAGGACATAATGTCTGCACAGGATATCAATATGAGTTCACACAAAGTTATAGAAAGGGTCTCAAAAACTATTATGAAGGTCAAAGTAATTGTGAAAGAATAAAAGTCTCTGAGATTGCACACAAGTTAATGTTAAGAACCCCCCAAAGAAAACCTCATAATTAGGACACACCAATTCACTGTGAAGGCAAACATGATATATGAGGCTCACAGACATTCATTGTGAAGGTCATTTAGAGTCATTGAGGGCACACAATCAAGTAGTGAGGGTCACACAGAGTCAGAATGAAGGACACATGCTTTTATTATGAGGACACATAGAAGAATTGCGAGCATCACAATAAGTCATTGTGAACATCACACAGAAACACTGTGAAATCACAAAGAATCATTATATGGACACAAAGTATTTGTAAAGGTCAAACAGGCTTTTTGGGGGCTCATTGAAGCAATATAAGAGCAAAAAATCAGGTGTGTACAAAATACTTATGAAGGTTATATGATGACATGCAATAATTCTGTGGGGATACATAGTTATTGTTAGGGAACACATAATCATGCCAAGGGCGTATTTATTATTGTGAGGACACAAAGAGTCATTGTGACTCACATAAAATATCATTGTGAAGGTCACAAAAATTCACTGTGATGTCTGGACACACTACTGAGGTCCCACAGCATCATCAAAGGACATACAAATCATCATGAGGGTTCTAAGAGTTATTTGAGCACAAAAAATTCATGACAAATGTCACACAGATTAATTATTAGAGAACAAAAACCACTGTCAGGGCAATCAAACTTATGTGAGGTTCAACAGTCATTCTCAGGGAAATAGAAACATTCTCTGCTTCACTAAAGCCACTGTGATATATCATGCAAATAATTGTAAAAATCACACAAGGTTATGATAAGTGTCATAATACAATTATGAGGACATACAAGTTATTGGGAGAGTAAGAAAAGTCATTGTGTAGGTCACACAGTCTTTAAGCAAAATCTCAGTCATTATGATAGATTTATAAAAGACCTTATGAGGACAACAAAAGTCATTGTGATGGGTACACAGTCATTGTGAAGGTAACACAGAATCATTGTGAATGTCAGCCATTGTAATTATGCAGGCAAATGGATCAGTGTGAAAATCATATGGTCACTATGAAGTCACACAAGGTCATTGTGTGGGGCAATAGAGTCATTATCAGGGCCTAGAATCATTTTGAGTGTACACGGTGTCATTGTGAAGGTCACAGAAAGTCATTGTGAGAGCATGCAAACTCACTGCAAGGGTCACACAGATTCATTGTGAACAGTATGCAAAGCCAATTTAAGGGAAGACAAAGTCATTGTGAGGGCATAGAAGTAAATGTTAAGTGTCCATAAACTCACTGCGAGTGCACACAAGTCTTTAAGAGAAACACAAGCAGTCAATATGGAAGTCAAACAAAATCATCGTGAGGGGACACAAATTCATTTTGATGGTCAAACTTAGATACTGTGGGGAAACAAATTCACTGTTTGAGGGGACAGAAATCATTGCGAGTACATAGGATGTCATTGTGAAAGTCACAAAAAAATCATTATGACTGTCACAGGGTCGTGGTCAAGCAAACTCGAAATCATTGTGAAGGAATGCACACAAACCCAATGTGAGGGTCATAGTGTGTCATTGTGAAAGGTTTACAAAGTCATGGTGAGGGAAGACAAAGTTACAATAAGGGCACAAATGCCAATGGTAAGTGCTGGCTTCTTTCTGGAGCCTCTGTACTCCCCTAGTCATTGCTAGGCCTCCTAATTCCCCAGGGAAAGGTGAGTGCACTATCTGCCCATTTTGGCAGCCCCACATTGCAGGAAAATCAGACGTGATAGGGAATCGAGTCAAGCAGGAACTCAGTTTATTACTGTGAGCATCATATATAGCTTGAGTGACATGGTGTGATGTGGGGGTACCTCCATCCAATGAGAGGCAGCTGTCTCATCCTCACTCAAACTTCAGCCAGGCTTTTCTCTGTCCTATAGGCCTCGAGATACAGGCCCTGAGATAATTTTGACCCAACAGGTAAGTGTGGTGATTTGAAAGAAAATGGCCCCCAAGGAAGTGGCACTATTATGAGGTGTAACTTTGCTGGAGTAGGTGTGACCTTTTGGAGGAAGTGTGTCACTGTGGTGGTGGGCTTTGAGGTCTCATTTACTCAAGCTTCACTCAGTGTGACAGTCAGACTACTTCCTGTTGCTTTAGAGTCAAGATGTAAGGAGACTCAGCTATCTCTCCAGCACCATAGCTACCTGCAGGCTGCCTTTCTTTCTGCAGTGATGATATTGGGTTGAACCTCTGAAAATGTAAGCCACCCCAGTTAATGTTTTTTCTTTATAAGAGTAGCCATGTGATGTGAGATGTCCTTCTGTACACCGTGAATCTGTTTTATTACCATTGGTTAATAAAGAAGCTGCTTTGACTTATGGAAGGGCAGAATATAGCTAGGTAGGAAATGTCACAGTGTCTCTTAACAGCAACAGAAATCCTATCCCAAAGAATCATTGTGTGATCATACCATGTCATTGAGGATATGCAGGTCACAATGAGAGTCACTTAGGTTTGTTGTGAAGGTAATACAGAGTCACGAGAGGGCACATCACACAAGTCATTGTGAGAGCAAGCAGAATCATGGTGTATAGGACAGTAAATCATTGTGAGCATCACAGAGTCATTGTGAAGGTGAAACAAAGTCACTGTCATTGTTACACACAGTCATTATGAGGACAAACAAATCATAGGCATTATGAGAGTCACACAGAATCTCTGTGAGGTCACAGACTTAGAGTGTGGGTACATAGAAACATTATAAGGGCACATAAAATGTTGTTAGTACACAAGATATTACTGTGAGATTACACAGAGTCATAGTTGTGTCTCTAAGAATCATTGTTGGGGTGTACAACACCATTGTGAAAAAAAAGAAGAAATTGTGATGGCATACAAGTCAATGTTAAGGACACAACTTACACTGAACATGTAAGTTATTGTCACAGGGTATGAATATGAATAGCACACAAGTTGATGATACGTATGCTCAAAGTCATTGTGAGGGTAACTAAGAATCATTGTTAAGGCCATAAAAAGTTAAGGTTAAGGAACACAAGGTCATTTTGAAAGTACAAAGTCAATGTTTGGGGTACACAATATCATTGTGAGGTCACATAATATCATTGGAAGGGTATGGAAGCCATTATGAGGGTGACAGAAAAATCATAGAGAAGATCATAGAGAGGCATTTTATGGGCACAAATACTCTTATGATATCACACATGAAATTGTGAGAACAAATAGATCATTGTCTATGTGACAATAAGTCATAAGAACTTCACTTTGAGGGTTGGAGAGATGGCTCAGTGGTTAAGAGCATTGCCTGCTCTTCCAAAGGTCCTGAGTTCAATTCCCGGCAAAGTCATTGTGAGCCACATGTGAGCATCATCTTGGGTCTGGTGCTCTCTTCTGGCCTGCAGACATACACACAGACAGAATATTGTATACATAATAAATAAACAAATATTTTTTTAAAAAAAGAACTTCACTTTGAATCATTGTGACAATGACAGAGAATGATTGTGAGTATCAGAGTCATTATGATTGCAGACAAGTCATTGTGAGGGTGACACAGAGTCTCTGTGAGGTCACAAAGAGTTTTAGTGTGGGTACACCAAATCAGTGTGCATGAGATTTACATGTGAGGTCACAAAGCATTATAATGTGTGTCTCAAAGAACCATTGTAAGGGGTGCATGAAGTCATTATAAAAGAAAAAAGTCATTGTGACAGCACAAGAGTCAATGGTACTCAAAGTCATTGTGACAGTAAGAATCATTAAGGCCACAAAAAGTCAAGGTTATAGAGCACTAGGTCATTTTGAGGCTACAACATCAATGATCTGGGTGTACAACATTGTGAGGTCATGCAATATCATTGCAAAGGTAAGAAGTCATTTTGATAGTGAGAGTCATAGTGAAGGTCAGAGTCACTATGAGGCCTCAAATATTCACTTAAAATTACACAGAGACTTTGTGAGAGCAAATAGAATCCTAGTGTGTGATACAGTGTGACTGTCATACAGTCATTATGAGGGAAGAGAAGTCATTGTGATGGTCTAAAAGTCACTGTGAAAGTAACGCAGAGTCTCCATGAAGTCACAAAGGATTATAGTGTAGGTACACAGAATCATTTTTAGGACACATAAGAGGTTGTGAGTGCATGAGAATTCCTTATGAGATCACAAAATGTCATAGTGTGGGTCTCAAAAGAACACTGTGAGGGCAAACAAAGTCATTGCAATGGCACATAAGTCGATATCAAGGGCACATAAACTCAGTGTGAGGATATGCCAAGTCATTGGGAAAGCATGCAAGCCAATGAGAGAGTCTCACTGTGGATGTAAACTAGAGTCACTTCCGGGGGACACAAATGAATCCTGAGAGTCATCCTGAGGGCATTCAGTGTCACAGCAAGGGTCACACAGAGTCAGAGTAAAGGTCACAAAGCTTCTCTGTCACTGTCACAATGATCTGAGTAAAGTTCACATGACTTATTGTCATATTACTGGTTATATTTATTCTCATAGACTATGTGTAATCTCATGAGTATTTGTGCCCTCACAACTCCTCTCTGTGACCTTCACATAGCCAATATGAGTGCACATAGAAGTATTGTGAACATCACACATAAGAATTGTGAGGTCACCGAATGTCATTGTAGGGACACAAAATGTCATTATGAAGGTCATACTAGGGATTTTCCGAGGGTTCATAGAGTCAATATAAGGTCACACAATCATGGGAATGGTATACAAAGTCATTATGAATGTCACATAGTCATTGTGACAGCATGCAGTCATTGTGTTGGTACATATTGTTACTGTGAATGTGTGTGGATACAGGTTCTATCTGAGGACCCACTAGCTACTGTGAGGGCAGAAAAGTCAGTTAAGGGCCCACAGACTTCTTTTGAAAGAAGCAAAGTCATTCTGAACAGGGTACAAAGATATGTTAAGGGAACAGAAGGTAACTGTGAGGACACAAAAGTGTGAGTGTCCACAAAGTCATTTTGAGGTCATGTAATGTGATTGCAAGGGTACACATATCATTAGAAGCATCACAGATAGAGTCCCTGTGAAGGTCACACAAAGCACTTGTGAAGTCACATATACTCATACGAGATCATAGATAACCATTGTGAGAATACAAAGAACCAGTGTGTGTTGGACAATGATTGTGGATATCATGCCATGTCACTTGGAAGGTCACACTGTCATTGAGTGTAACACATAGTCAATATAGAGCAGACAAGTCATTATGTGTATATAAAAAGTCATTGTAAATGTTACCAGAATTCTTTTGAAGTCACACAGGACATTATATAAAAATACAAAGTCCTTAGGAAGGCATAGACGTAATCGTGAGCAGACAAGCTGTGATTGTGAAGGTCACACAGGCATTTTGAGAGCACACATACTAAGATGAGGTAACATGCAGTCATTCTGAGGGCACATAGTATCATGCTGTGAGTCTGATAAGTTGCTGTGAACATCACACAGAATTATTGTAAAGGTCTCAGAGTGTGTTTGTGAGTGTCACTAACAGTCATCATGAGGACAGACAAGATATTATGAGGGTATACAAAATCACTGTCAAACAGTCTGTGACATCATACACTCATTGTGTGAGCTCACAGTGACATGATGAGGGTAGAGGTGACATGGCAGATGTCATTGTGAAAGCAGAAAAGTACAGTGTGGGTCATAGAGAATCATTGTGAAAGGCATAAAAGTTCACTGTGAAAGAAAAAAGTCATTGTGATGGCATACAGGTCAAGGCTATGAGCAGACAATCTCACTGGGAGGGTAATAAAGTAATTGTAAAGAGTGTAAAAAGCCACGGTAAGGGTGTACAAGCCATTGTAGTGGGAGGCAAGTCATTACAGTCACAGAGAGACATTGTGAAGGTCACAAAGAGTCATTGTGAGGGCACTCATAACCATCCCGACAATCCCACAGAGACATTGTGAGTACTACACACAGTCATTATGAGAGCAAATAGGTCATTATGACAGTATGCAAAGTCATTTTGAAGGGACTCTTTGAGGTCAGATAGAGTTATAGTGTAGTCACACAGAACCACTATGAGGACACAAGGCATTATGAGTGCACAAGATGTCATTGTGAGGGGAATACAAAGTCACTGGAAAAGAACTAAAGTCATTGTGAGAGCACACAAGTCAATACAAGGGTCACAGAGTGTCACTGTGAAGATCACACAGGGAGATTGTGAGGGACCACAATGTCATGGTGAGGTCCATACAGAGTCAGACCAAAGGTCCAACATAGTGATTATGAGGACACAGACATTTATTGTCAGCATCAAAATAAGTTGTACTAAGCAGCACACATAATCATTGTCAGGCCACAGAGAATCACTGTGGGGACACACAGAGTCATCGTGAAAGTCACACTAGGGCTTTTTGAGGGTTCATGGAGTCAGGATAAGGGTGCACAATCACAGTGAAGGTATAGTATATCATTGTGAATGTTATATGGAGTAATTGAGATGGCACACAGAGTCATTGTGTAGGCATACTGTGTTATTGTGGGCGCACACAGTGTCTTTCTAAGGTTACACTATTCAATGTGAAAATACACAAAGTCATTGTGTAGCACGAACAAACATTATTTTGATGTTCATAAAGAGTCATCATGAGGTTTCACAAAGTCATTTTGATGTAATATAAGGTCAATATGAGGGTCATGTGGGGCCATTTTGATGCTCAAACAAAATCATTGTGAGGGTCACAAAAAGTCAATGTGAGGATACAAAAACTTTTTTTGGGGGACACATAAATTATGTGAAGGCACAGTCATTGTTAGGGCATACATATGTGATGTCACATATAGTCATTTGAGGACAAATAGAAATGTTCTGAGTGTCACAATATGTCATTGTGAACATCACACAGAATCTTTGTAAAGTTCACGTGGAATCATCATGAATGTCACACAGCCATTATGAGGGCACACAAGTTATGGTGAGGGTATTCCAAGTTGTTGGGGTTTCTGTCCTGCCCGGTTCCCACAATCGTTAAGTCCCAAAGATTCACACAGAAGTCTACATTAGTCATAAACTGATTGGCCCATTAGCTCAGGTTTCTTATTAACTCTTATAACTTATATTAGCCCATTATTATTGTCTATGTTAGGTATGTGGCTCGGTACCTTATTTGGTGAGGCTG
>JAQHUG010000124.1:2632729-2653702 GCA_028555095.1 Dicrostonyx torquatus
TGTGAAGTTCACACAGTGTCATTGTGAAGGCAGAAAGAACCACCATGTGAGTGACAATATGCCATTGTGAATGTCACACAGTCACTGTGAAGGCAGAGTTAGTTTTAAGGTCACATAGAGTCCTATCAGAGCTCACAATTTATTGTGAGACTATATAAAATCATTGTTAGGATTACACAGGCTTATTGTGAGGGCATACATAGTCATTATAAGGGCACTCATTGTGTGGCACAAAAAAGAAATTGTGAAGGTTACATAATGTCATTGTGAAGTCACAGTGTCATTGAGGGGATACACAAAGAAGTCACACCACACAGAGTAATCATTAGTGCACACAGAATCACTGTGAATATATACAAAGTCATTTGTGGAAATATAAGCCATCTCAAACATCACAAGTGACATTGTAGAGGTCACATATAGAGTCATTTTATGGCACACAAACTCATTGTGAGGGTATACAAAGTAATTGAGATGGTCACACAGACATATTATATGAGCATGAGTGACATTGTGAATATCATTCTGAAAACACCTGAAGTCACAGTGTGGCTCACAAAGATTCACTGTGAATGGTGTACAAAATGCCATGAAAGAGTTTGTAATTGTGACAGCACATAAAGTACTGTTACAACCACAGACTCATGGTGAGGGCAACAAAGAATCATTGTGTGGGGCATACAAGGTCATTGTGAAGACCCAAGGGTCAATGTTAGGGGCCCAGAAAGTAACTTGAGGTCATACAACATCATTTTGAGGGCATGCAATTCATTATGATGGTCAAGAGAATCATTATGAAGGTCACATATAATCATTTTGTGGGTCACATATAATCATTGTGAGAGCCACTGAGTCAATGTGAGGGTACACAATGTCATGGAAAGAGTTCTTCAGTAGACTAAAGGTCACACATACTCATTGTGATGACATTTAGAATTATGTGAGCATAGCAATAAGTCCTGTGAACCTCACAGTGAATTGTTGTGAAGGTCATACAGAGTCAATGTGAAGGAAGCCAAAGTCATTGTGAGGGCATATAGGTCAATGTTAGGTAGCCACAAAGTTCTTGTGAAGCAGCACAAACTCACTGTGCATGCACATAAATCATTGTGAAAGTCAGACAAATACATTGTAAGGGCACATCAAGTCATTGTGAGGGTCACACTGAGTTACTGTAATACCACTCGTTCATTTTGTTGATAAAAAGACTCATTATGAGGGCTTAGAGGTCACTGTAAGTGCATAAAATACCATTGTAAAGGTCACACAAAATCACTGTGAGCATCAGTGAAGTACACACAGTCACTGTGAGGGCTACAAAGAATCATCCTGAAGGACATACAAAGTGATGGTGAGGGAGCACAAAGTTATTGTGAGGGCACGAAGCCTATGTCAGGTGCACACTAATCACTGTTGGGTCATAAATGTCATTTCACAGGCACACAGGTGATTATTAGGATCATAAAGAGTCATGGTGAAAGCCACATAGTCAATTTCAGGACATATAATCTCATTGTTAGAGTCACTCAGAATTATGCAAAGACCACAGAATCAACATAAGTGCTTTCCTACACATATGAGGTATAGTCATCATGAGAGCATAATGAATTACTGTGTGCATGACAACCAGTCTGTGTGAACATAATACAGAATGGCTTTAGAAGTCACAGTCTTTGAGAGGGCACACAGAGTCATTGTGATGGCACAAAAATCTTTGTGAGGGCATCAAAAATCCTTGTGATAGTAATTAACACAGGCATTGTGAAGGTCACAAATATCATTGTGAGGACACCTAATAACTCATTTAGAAGGTCACACAAAGTCTCTGTGTATCATTTCATGGATACACAACATCATAATGAGGGTCCAGATTTTAAGTGCACAGTTTGTGACTGTAGAGGTCACACAAAACTATTATGGGCATCAGAAAGAGTCATTGTGAAGAACCCATAAAATTAATGTGAGACTACACAAAGTTTTTGTGGGTCACAAAAAAATCATTGTGAAGGCACAGAAACTCATTAAGAGGTCATGCAATGTTGTTGTAAGGCAACACTATTCTTTCTGAAGATCACAGAGAGTCATTGTGACAGTCATATGAAGTCACTATGAGGGGACCCAAGTCATAGTAAAGGCACACAGTCATTGTGAGGGCATATAATGTGAAGGTCATATAGAATCCTTGGGAGGGCATGCAAAGTTGAGGTTTTATGAGGAGACAAAGATTCAATATGAGGGCACACAAGTTATTGTACAAAAACCACAGTGCATCCCATAGAGTCATTGTGAGGCACACTCAGAGTCACTATGGCACACAGAAGTCATTGTGAAGGGCATACAGATTCCTTGAGAAAGGCACACAGAGTCATTGATTGAGGGCAGAAGGTCATCGTGAAGGCACACAAAGTAATTGTGAGGCCATGCAAAGTCATTGTGAGGGCTTGCATTCATTGTACAGGGCACACAGTCATTGTGAAGGTCATACATAGTGACTGTGAAGGCATGGAGTCATTGTCATCACAATGACATACAAAGTCACCATGAGGGTCACACAGAGTCATTATTAGGGTGGACTGAGTCACTGAGTGGGAAGTGGGAACACCAAGTAATATGAAAAGTTATGCTGAAGATTTGTGAGGGGACACAGAGATCTTATAAGGACATACAAGTCACTCTGAGGGTTATTAGAGTCATTGTGAAGGTTACATGAGTCATTTTGATGGTATATAAAGTTATTGAGGGTCACACAGAGTTAATATGGTAACACACGTCATTGTGAGGGCTATACATTGTCGCTGTAAAGCTCACACAACATCATTATAAGTGTCACACAGTATCATTGTGAAGGCACTCAGTCATTTTGAAGAGCACACAGTCATTGTGAATGTCACAATTGTGAAGAACAAATAGTCATTGTGAAGACACAGTTATTGTGGTGTGACACAAGTCAGTGCAGTGTAAGTGCACATGGAGTCATTATGAGGGTACATAATTCATTGTAAGGTACATAGGTCTTTGTAAGAGCACACAGTATCATTTTGAAGGTCACACAGAGTCATTGTGAAGACACACAGGGTTATTATAAGGGCACACAAGTTATTGTGAGGGCACACTGAGTCATTGTAAGGGTCAACAAGTCATTGTGAGGGCGTATAGTCATTGTGATGGTATACAAAGTCATTTTGAAGGGCACAAATTCATTGTGGGTATAACACACAGTCATCAGAGGAGATACAGAGTTATATATTCACACAAAGTCATTCTAAGGACATAGAGCCATTATGTCACACAGTGTCATTGTAAGAATACAAAACATTATCTTGAGGGTACATACAAAGTCATTGTGAGGTGCACAGTCATTGTGACACAGAACATCATTGTGAGGATACAAAGTTATTGTGAGGACACACACAATCACTATGAGTGTCACGCAGAGTTACTGTGAATGTCATACGAAGTCATGGTAAGTGTCACCAAATTCCGACTTCTTCAGTTAGAACCTTGTCTACCCTCACCATTTATGACTATTTGAAATCCTGATTGTTGGTCTGGCTATGTTTTGCATGATGTCAACTTCTAGGGGATGTTCAAATTACCTTGCAATGCATGCTATCAAAACTTTAGCACACACACACGCTTTATAATACAAGAATAAAATAACTTAAAAAAAAACCTTGCTACTCCTGCCCTCTGTCCCCCAGAGGTCAGTGGGTTTAATCTACCAGAGATGGAATGGGAAGATTGTGCACACAGCAGCACTGACCCCTGGTGCCTTTCCCCTCCATAGACCCTACTTTGCTTCTTTTAAAATCTCTTCTTTACCCTCAGTCAGGCTCTTAGGTCATTTTCTAGATTTTGAAATTGGAGCTTACATTTCCTGAATTCATTTTATAGTGGCAGCATGCATTGCTAGTAGGTTTCTCCAGAAGGAAGTGACACTATGAGATAGGACAATGGGGATAGAATAATGGGGTTTCTCCAAAACACCCAAACCTGCAGTCCACCTAGGCTTTTTCGACATGGTGGAGACTGGCGTGGCTTCTGGGGAAACCACAAATTCATCAGCTCTCTGAGAAAGAGAGCTCAGAGATGATGTTCTCACAGGAGGGCTGGCATACGCTAAGAGAGTAACAGCTGCCTGCTTTCATTGCCACTACCGTGAAGGGTTTTGCAGCTCAGTTTGTCCCATTTTTGCTGGAGAGAGTACTGTCTGATGTTTTATAGGTTAATTTGTAACCCAGTGAGGTTTGTGAGTAAAGTTCAAATTGATCACATCAATCATCTTGAAACTCTATAATATAGTGTTCTAGGAATTTCCAGAATATTCTACTATACCTGCCAGATTTCAGTATGTTCTGGCATGTGGGCTTATATAGTTCACTTCATTAGGTCACATCTCTGCCACAGGAGGGTCCCAGGGCTTCTCTTGCAAGACTTGAGAACGCTGGGAAGCAGCAGTTTCATGACCCCCTGTTGGCATCATATTCCTTGAGATTGATGACTGCATTCAAACTAGTCTTGCTAAAATACTTGAATTTTTAAAACTTTCCAACAGCAACCCTTCCTCTGCACCTTGGGTGGTCCCCTGAAGTAGGTTTCAGTGACTAGTCAGTGAAGACCAGGCTCTCAGCTGTCCCCTTTCAATCCCAGTGCTACCGGCTTTGTTTTCTTATTGGTTTTTAAATTTGTTGTTGTCGTTTTGAGATGTGATGTCTCAGTATGGTTGGGGGACAGTCTTCCCCTGTAGCGGTCCTCCTGCCTCTGCCTTCCAAGCATAGTACAAATGTGTGCCACATACCCAGCTTGATCTGTTTAGGGATAATTTAGCTAGTACACATCATCCAGAACTTTCCTTACCTGGGAGATTATTGAAGTCAACGGAAGATTTATAGAACACCCAATAGCATTTATATATTTTTATTGATCCTTATCCTTAATATTTATTATCATATGCATGTGTGTTCATGATGTATGTGTATTGTAAGAGCTTGTGCTAAGGTTTACGTGTAGAGTTCAGAGGAGATCTTTGTGGAGTCTGTTTTCTACTTCAACCTTTATGTGGGTTCTGGGAATTAAACTTAGACTGTCAAGCTTGCACTGCAGGCACCATTACCCATGACTTCTTGGCTATGATAAAACATTCATGACCACAGCAACTTATAAAAGAAATACTTTAATCTGACTTTTGATTTTAGAGGGTTGGAGTCCATGATGGTGGAGCAAAGAAATACTGAAAGCTCACATCTTGCTCCCCACAACAAGGCAGAGAGAAAGACAGAGACAGGGGAATGGTATGAGTTCTTCTGAAATCTCAAAGTCCACTTTGGCAATACGCTTTCTCAAACAAGTTCACACCCCCTAATCCTTCCCAAACAGTTCCACTAACTGAGGATCAAGCTTTTAAACATATGAGCATATGGGGTTCTTTTCATTCAAGTCACCACATTCCATTCCCTGCCCCCCTCTCCAGGCTCATGGACATGTTATAATGCAAAATGCATTTAATCAAACTTCAAAATCCCCACACTTTCTTGGTCTCAATATTCTTTCAAGTCCAAAGTCTCTTCTGAGACAAATAGTACCTCTTACCTGTAACACTCTGGGAAATCAAAATCAAATGACATACTTCCAATGTCCAAGGTACAGAATATACATTGCCATTCAGAAAGGGAGAAAAGAGACACAGTGAGGAAATACTGGATGAAAGTAAGACTGAAAGCAGCAGGACAAAATTCCAATCCTGTAGCTCCAGGTCTGATGTCAAATAGCTTAGATGACTCTGCCAGCTCTGCTGACTGCAACCCACTTTTCTCTCCTGGCTGGTCCCACTCCCTGTAAGCAGCTCTCCATGGTAGACATCCTGTGGCTCTGGCACCTCTAATGTCTTGGGGTCTCCAATGCAACCCAGCTTTCACTTACACAGCTCTATGAAGTGGCTTCCCAGGGCCCACATGCAGGGACTCCCGGCCTCAGTGCCTCTCCTTAACTGCAAAGGATGATCCCTCAAATGTTTTACTTGTGTATCCTTCATGATTCTAAAGCTGGTACCACATGAATGACTTGCCAAGGTGGCACCCTTGGACCACATTCTTATTCCATTTCTGATCAGACTTCACTTGAACCTTATCTCTTTCAGCACAAGTCTTGCCTCAAACATTAAATTTTCTTGTACTCATTTGCTCTCCAAACTGTCTACTCTATGTTATATCTATTTTGCTCCACTTGCTCTTTTTCATTGTAGACAATGCAGGTCTATGTGGATCACTCCTACGTAAAGAGTGACTACCAATAACCATGCGATAGAGTCAATTTGCTATCTTGAAATCTCCCCTAGCAGAGAAATTAGTTCACTACTGGTCAATTTTGCCTCAGGCAAATTCTTAGAACAAAGACAAAAGGCAGCCATGTTATTTGCCGAAATATCACAAGAAGGGTCTCTAGACCAGTTGTTAATACTTTCTCCTTCTGAAACCTCCACAACCCTCATATCTCTCAGCCCTACTATCCTCCAAGCTCCTGTTAGGATGGCCCATTAGGCTCTGCTTGTAGTACCACAGCTGCTTTCCTAGCCCAACGTCTTAAAGTCTTCCACATTGCTCTAAAAATATCACAAGGTCAATTCAATCATAACAATAGTCTACTCCTTGGTACCAACTTTTGTGTTGTTACATTTCTATTGCTCTGAAGACCATAACCAAGGTAATTTATAAAATAAATTGTCTAACTTGGTTTATGGTTTCAGAGAGCTAGAGTCTGTGATAGCAAAGCAAAGAAATAGCTGAGAACTTACATCTTGATCCATAACCATGAGGCAGATGGAGCACACTGGGAATGGCATGAGTCTTAGGAAGCTTCAAATCCTACCCACAGGAACACCACCCCTCCAACAAGCCCACACCTTCTAAGCCTTCCCAATCAGTTCCATCATCTGATGACCAAATATTCAAATATATGAGCCTGCGAGGGCCATTCTCATTGAACCACCACAGCTCCACTAGCGATCCTTTAATAGTGGGTTGTGGAGGCAGGCTTCCCATGGCCAAGCACATTAACACCTCCTCAGACCCCACAGAACTGGGGCCATTTCCATTGGAGTCCTGAATGCAAGTCTAATTCCCCTCAGGAAACTCACTCTGATTAAAGGCTACAGATTGGGCCAGGCCCAAAGTCACTCAATCACTATCTGGTTTTTTGTGGCACAGCACACTTATTTGTTCCTGGGGTGGTAAGCTAGGTCTAGTGTGCCAATCTTCTGCTGCTGATGATCAAGATGTTGGACTCTCAGCTGCTTCTCCAGCACTGTGTCTGCCTGCAGGCTGCCATGTTTTCCACCATGATGATATTGGACTAAACTTCTGAAACTGTAAGCTAGCCCCAATTAAATGTTTTCCTTTGCAAGAGTTGTCAGGGTCATCCTGTCTCTTCACAGCCATAGAAAACCTAAGACAGAAGTTGGCATCAGTAGTGGGGTATTGCTATGATATGTCTCACCATGCTATTGTTTAAAGGAATATGGATTTCGGGATTTTGGATTAGAAAAGCAGTTGAAAACTTTAAGCAGAATTGTATGGGCCATAATATTAGGAGTATGGAGGACAAGGGTGCCAAGGGTGATTTGAACTATGGGAGCCTGGCTCAAGGTGTTTCCGAAAAGAATGTTAGTATGTGGCCTAGAGACCATTACTGTGATATTTTGACAAAAAATATGACTGCTTTTTGCCCTTGTCTGAAAAAAAACTGCCTAAGGCTAAATCAAAGAGTTTTGGATTAATTGCATTAGCAGAGGAAATCTCAAAACAGCCTAGTGTTGACTGTTATGTGGTTATTAGTGGGCACTCTTATGAAGATCTATAATTAAAAGAAGTAAGCTGAGCAAGAAGAAATACAAAATATACAGGTCAAGGAGAAAAGGGGCACCAGGAATTGGAATGGAGTTAAGTCCTGAGTTCAAGGAGATAAACAGATTAAAGATATTAGAGGCAATAAAGGGAGTGGTGACCTCAGGGCAAGAGCAGGCCCAGGTAAGCTGACTTGTGAAAAGGAATTAAAGAACACTTTAGAGCCAGGAATGGTGGTGCACACCATTAATCCCAGCACTCAGAAGACACAGGCTGGTAGATCTCTAAATTTAAGGCCAGCCTGGTCTACAGAGCAAGGCCCTGGACATCCAAGCCCAGGCAGTGAAGAAAACCACTGAAAACAAAGAGCTGGTGAAGATATAATTAAATGAGGAGGCCTTGCTCCAGCCCCAGCAAGCAGCAGAGCTTGGCAGCTTTGGCCATGTGCTTCTGGCTTTGGAGTCAAGGATACATGAAAAGGGTTGTGGAATCTCTCTCCACAACTAAGGAAACCCACAGAGGGTAGGCTTATGGCAGGAGTGTCCCTGTATGGAGGCCTAGAGAAGCCATGTGAAGGTGAAGCCTGGATGGCCTTGGACACTGCAAGATGTCGGAAATGCCAGACAGTCATAGATCCTAGAGGGTTACAATGCCAAGACTGACAGTGGGCCACATAAGTGGGGGTACTCATGGGTGCCCTTATTGTCTAGGGATTCCTTTTATACAGTTCAAGAGAAGGAGTTTGGTGACCAAGTGGCATAGTTTGGGTGGTTTGCTGTTTTGATGGATAGATTAGGTCATATAACTAATTGGTTTTCCTACCACCTTATTTCTCCCTACAGTGTATCTGATTTTAATCATATCCAATTATGCATAGCCATAAGATGGTAAGTGAGATTCTCTAAGAAGTTCTCTTGAAACAGGTTGTCTTACCACCCATGCACCCAAAACCAGTTTGGGCAGGATCAGCTTCCTACTCTCTATAGTGAATGCATTAGGAATATACTTGAATAGGAACTGTTTAAGTCTGAGTGTTGTTGGGGAAGGAAAAAGTTACCCTGTTGTTCAGAGAGGGGTGAATGTATAGCAGAGAGGGGTGAATGTATAGCCTCATGCTGACAAGGATGAATGAGGGTCTGAGGTTGCTAGATACATCGTTTGGAGAGAAGTACATGTCCATAGTACAGACAGGAAAAGGAGCTTTGTTGCCCAGTGACATGACCTGTATGGCTTAGAGACTGACCTAACTGGGGTGCTGGGGAATGAAGAAACAACAGACACCCATACAGAAAAGCTGAGGTTGAGTGAGCCATGCATTCTGATGCCCCAACAGCAGGCCCAAATCTCAGCTTGTTTATTATACACAACACGGGCAGAAGAGGTTAGGTCATCTCAGCAGGAAGTCTTCCTAGCAGAGCAGCCTCAGACTGCAGTCTTCAGGAGGAGGAAACTACCGTTGACAGTTTCTGCACACAATGTCAACATTAGTACTTGCACCAGAGGAAGGCTTTGCCATGCCTCGCCCTAGCAATCCCACAGGTCTGAGGTATCGTGGTCCTTGACATGCATGGCTGTGCTCATGTCAATAGTACACATTCACTCAGGACTTCACCCATCCCCCACAGCCAAGTGCATTATCAGAAGAGGATTGTATCATAACCCCATCCCAGTAGAGTTCCAGGTCCTTGTGCCCCCTTCCTCCCATGCGGGTGAGGACGGGTCTGGGCCTGTCACTTCTCTGGGCCTCACCTTTTTTATTTTATAAAATAAAGAAGTCGAACTCTACCGGCTTTCTGGGGCGCTTCTGTTTTATGGTGCAGAACCTTGGGTTACAGAGACCCTGAGAGGACCCCCCTCCCTGCTGCTTCTCCCTCTGCCATCCTGCCTCACAGGGGACTCGCTGTGTTGGTCTCTGGGTCCTGTTGCAAGGAACCGCTTGTTCATCCCAGCCGTCCAGAACCGAAATAATCATACAGAAAACTTTATTCATTAAATCACTGCTCGGCCCATTAGTTCTAGCTTCTTATTGGCTAACCCTTACATTAATTTAACCCATTTCTATTAATCTGTATATTGCCACATGGCAGCGGCTTACACTGGCAAAGATTCGGCATGTCTGACTCTGGCGGCTCCATGGCATCTCTCTGACTCTGCTTTCTTCCTCCCAGCATTCCATTTAGCTTTCCCTGCCTAGCTCTGTTCCCCTACAGCTCTGTTATTAACCAATGAAAGCAACACATATACAGAAGGACCTCCTACACAAGGGCCTCTTTCTCCTATCATTGTTATCATGGGTAATGAGTAAGAGGTGGCTGTGATTCCTGCCCTCTTCTCTCTCTCTCTCTCTCTCTCTCTCTCTCTCTCTCTCTCTCTCTCTCTCTGTGGGTCAGAAATACTCTCATGGTCAATGAGTGGTTAAGAACATGACATGCACACAGAGGGGAATATCACTCAGTTTGAAAGGGAAGGCTGTTCTGACCGTGCTGCAAGAGCAATGGCGCCTGAGGACGCCAACGTCCAGAAGCTGGATACAAAGAGACGGAGACCAAGCAATTCCACTTACACCAGGCACCTGCATAGTTGAATCTTATTTGCAGAAAGGAAAGCAGTTGTTTCCATGGGCTGGAAGGAAGACTTGTTTGAATGTGAGGAGTTTATGTTAGGGTGACACGGGAGGGGCTGGGGGCTGCTCTAGTTTCATTTCTGTGGCTGTGATAAAGCACCCTGATGAGAAGCTACTTAGGGAAGAAAGGGTTTGTTCGGCTCACGATTCCAGGCTTCAGTCCGTTACCGTGGGAAAGCCAAGGGAGAACTTACCGCTTCACGTCCATGCTCAAGAGCAGAGGGAAAATAAACACTTGGCTTTTCTTGCTTGTATGTTTTCTCTCAACTTCCTCTTTTCTTATAGAGTTCAGAGTCCTTTGCCTAGGGAATGCTGCCACCCACAACAGGCTTAGTCCTCCCATATCAAATAACAATCAACACAGTCCTCACAGACATGCTCCCGGGCTAACCTGATCTAGGTAATTCTTCTTTAAGACTCTCTTCCCAGGTGAGTCTAGGTTACACCAGGTTGGCAGTTCAAACTCAGCAGCACATGTGTGTAACCTTTTGTGTGTGTGTTTGAGGACACCGTGTGGTACACTGATAAGTAGTTGTCTTAGGTAGTGTTTCCATTGCTGTGAAGAGACACCATGACCATGGCAACTTTTACAAAGAAAAATATTTAATTGGGGCTCACTTACAATTCAGAGGTTTAGTCCATTACCATCAAAGAGGGAAGCATGATGGCAGGTAAGCAGACACGGTGCTGGAGAAGTTGCCGAGAGTCCTACATCTTGCATGCTACAGAATACGATCCCTGATACTGGGATCAAGTAGCTTGAGCATAGGAGACTGAACTGTAACTGACGTGAGACATGGAGTTTCGACTGGGGGTGTCACTGCAACATTTTAAAAAGTTTTGGATTTTGGAGCTTTTGAAATTTTTGGTTTCTAGGTTAGGGATGATCAAAATGCAACCAATTTGAGAATTTTTTGAAAATCCACTAAATTCTGGGGGAAGATAAAGGGGTATCCCACCCCACTACTTTAGACTTACAGAATAAATCTAGGTTGGAAAGGACATTATCATAATTAATTACTGCATGTAAATATGTTCTTGTGGGAAGATTGAGACCTGGAAAGAAAACAAGCATTTTCACAGGGTCATCACCACTGACTCTGTGGCCTACTATCTCAAGAACCAACACAGGGGCAGGGCTTTAGGGTGTCACCAGGGACTGATGTCACTGTAGGTGTTCAGTCCCAATTGTCCTGTAGAGGTGATGTCTCCCTGGAGCACCTGCCTGCACCCAGGGATGAGTGGCACTGAGGTCTGTTTGCTGAGAGATGACACCCTAAGTTAGAACCACTTGTAAACTATCATCCAGGCCAGATGAGATGCTGGGGAGGAAAGGCTGCCCCTGGACTAGGAATGATGTTCCAAGCCTACAGAGGCCCATCTATGCCTGAATCCAAAGACCTTGGGGTCTTGAGATAAATGGCTAGTATCCATCAGTAGGAATGTCAATACAATGTCCTTCACACTCCAGAAAACTGAGATCAGCAAACCTCTTCATAAAGTGTCCCGCCTGGAGTATTTTGTTGTAGCAACAGAGAATGAACTAAGGTAATCACTTCTAAGTATAATAACAACTTACATCCTGCAAAGGAGATAAGTTCTTTTTCAGGCTTAGCCATGGTTGCATATACGTAACAAGATAGCCTAGTGATGAAGCCCAAGTCTCCATGCAATATCACAATGCTTTGTCAAGAAGAACACAGGGAGGCCACACATCTCAATGCTTTTACCGGCCTCAGCCAGCAGGACCTGGACCTCTTGAACAAGGTCTCACCCACTGTGAGACAGGAGACAGCAGGAGGCCATCAGTCCCATGTTAATTATCTTCGGGGTAGTTGCGTTCCTCTTGAGAGGACTGGGATGGGCAGCTGACCATCAACTGAAACAAATCTGTCTCCCACTCAAAGAGAATCGAATACTAGAAGAAGCAAGAGGCAAAAATTAAAGGAAGAAAACCAGAAGAGGTCCAGTCTGAAAAAAAATGCAAACTATTTACCCTAAGGAGGATACAAACCCCAAACAGTTATTAATGCCAGGGAGATAAAGCACTGAACACGCAAACATGGAGAGGCCCCAGGGGAGGGAGGAAAGGGCAGGAAATGATACAAGAGCATGCAGTCCGATCTGGCTGGAGCAGCGACGTGAAACACAAAGCATTCTGAATTATGTAGTTGAAACAGCAAACCATGGTCTAAGTTAGCTGGAGGACTCCCCCTGAGCCCCAGGGAACCTCAGCCATGGCCTTCAGAAAGAGCAGAACACATGGATTGGAGGGAACTGGCGAGAGTGACCACAGAAGGGCTGGCATGGGCACCTGGCTTCAGACGTAGCTAACAAAGCCTGGTGAGTGGTGGGTGGCTGGGGAGGTAGCGCTTGGGCAAAGGAGACTGGGACAATGAGGCCTGCAGATCTGGACAAAAAGGCAGCAAAGCCACAGTAGACACCAGGGAAGCCTCAGGTCCATGTGATGGCGCCTCTACAATGGGTGATAATGTCCTCTGGGGACTCAGGGTGTGCACCATGGGGAGGGGACACGTCTTCAGTATCTGCCACTCTTGTGACACTATATGGGAATGCGAAGGCTCCAGTTCTCTTCCCAGCCTCGCTCACCAAGATCCTGCCTCTGGGGGACACTTTGTGATCAGGGCCATTTCTCCCGTCAACACGCTCCATTCACCTGATCTTCCTGTGACTTCCTGAGATGTATCTCCTGCCCAGCACAGAGAAGAGCAGAACGCAGCAGAAGACAGAATAGCAAGTCAGAGGGTCAGAGAGGAGAGTGGCATCGGCAGGCCTGATGGGATGGGGAGAGGAGCCAGAAAATCCTGCCCCATAGTTCCTGAGGTCACCCACCAGGAGTCAGGCTGATGTCAGGTGACCATCACCTGCATGCTGATGTCAGCCCCAGAGAGGCAGTTACAGATGGGTTGCAGAGAAGAAAAAAAAGAAAAGAATATTCCTGGCATCAGGTTGGTCCTGTTGGAGCCCCTCTGTGTAAGCACCTGCACTGAGCATTGACCTTAGCAGGCCATGGGGGTGGCGATGGGAATGAGAGTTGATTTCCAGGTCTCTGACCCCGGAAGGCAATGAGAAGTGCAGCCACCTTGGTGTGAATGGAAGGTTAACAGGAGGAGGGATCAGGTGCCCAGGCCACCCAGGCAGAGGAAAGCAGGAGGGAGAAGGGCCCCAAAACACAGGCCACAGCATTTCTGGGCATGAAATCCAACACGGTGGTGAACTCCACAAATACTGGATCCACACTGACTGGGAAACTGTGTGGCCCTCCTCCCTTGAAAGCTCTTTGACTTCTCTGGGCCCCAGCTACCTCCTCCATAAAATAGGATTAAAACCTACCTGTATCTTGGACTGGAGAGATGACTTGGTGGTTAAGAGCAATGACTGCCCTTCCAGAGGACCCAGGTTTGGTTCCCAGCACCCACAAGGTGGCTCACAACTGTCTGTAACTCCAGTTCCAAGTGACCCAATGGCCTGTTCTGGTCTCTGTGGGCACCACATACATGTGGCACACACACTTTCATGCGGGAAAAACACCCATATACATAGAAACAAAACAATTTCCTCACACAGCACCTACCTCCCCCAGTGCTTTTGAGGTTTGTATGTCAGCCTGGCACAGCACAAAAAGGTACAGTCTCTCTGCACATGCGTTCCACATGCTAGGCCCAACTAGCTGCAGAGAGAGTATTCATATGGAACCATTTCTGCACTGAACAGGTGCACATGCCACATAGTGAGTGTCTGCGTCATATCTGCATCGTGCTGGGTGTTACCTGTGCATCCAGGAGGCTGTATGTAGCTTCTAGGCAAACCCTGCCTCATTCTATGTGAGGAACTCAAGTGCCTGTGCCCTTGCTACCGGGCCCCCTCAATGCCTAGAGCCAACTGTATTCTTCAGATTCCAGGGATTGGTTGTCATTTCTGTCCTGCGTGCAGAGCACCTGGAGGAATTCCTTCCGACTTGAGTGGGACCAGGTGGCAGGAGGCCAGCTGAGGGCACGAGGAAAAGCGTTCAATGAGAAACATCCCCCTCACACACACACACACACACACACACACACACACACACAAATCCTATCACTTTTCATCATTGTATGTGAAAGTATTTTGCAATTACATAGTCTACAAAACTAAAATTAAAGCCCTCTGGTATTTCTAGATTGCATAATTCACCAGCAGAAGGAAGCTATTGCTTAAGCTTGTGTTTACTTGTGGCCAAAAAACAAACAAAAAACAAATGTCAGCGTTGAATTACTTGGCTCAAAATAAGCAGATACTATGACAGCTGAGGAAGAAACAAGATGGTAAAATTAGCCATCAAAGAAAAGGGGGGATGCTTCATTGTGGTGCTGTGGAGGGAGCCCAGTCTTGCACAGCTGCCAATAAGTCCCACCCTGGCCACAGCTGACATAGGAAGACTCATGAAGTCCTTCACAGAACTCCATACTCCAAGTGTTCAGTTGTATTTTAGGCTCTTGTCCTGGAGATCACAGGACGTGGGGCAAACAAGATTCAGGAATGTCATCCCTACACTATGGCCACGTGTCTCAGCAAGTCTCTTCCGTGAAGAAGAAACCACTAATTTTCTTTTTGGGGGAGGGTGGGGTGAACCCAGGGCCCAGTGTGTGCTAGCAAGCACTAAACCGCCCAGCTAAAGCCCGAGCCTACCACTGATGGGCCTTCTTTTTTTTTTTTTTTTTTTTTCTTTTTTCCTGGCAGTAAGGTTCACTTAGTTTAGCCTTACCCAGTGTCATATGGACAACTCAAGGTTTTTTGTTGTTTTTTTTTTTATTTATTATGTATACAATATTCTGTGTGTATGTCTGCAGACCAGAAGAGGGCGCCAGACCTCTTTACAGGTGGTTATGAGCCACCATGTGGTTGCTGGGAATTGAACTCAGGACCTTTGGAAGAGCAGGCAATGCTCTTAACCACTGAGCCATCTCTCCAGCCCCCAACTCAAGGTTGTTAAACACTTTCCTAACGTGTGGCCATCAGCACTGTTCATGGCCCCAGGGTGGCAAACATGGCTCTGGCAGGTCTTACTCTTCCCCCATTCCCTTGCTAAACCGTTAGATTAGATTCCTGAAGCTAGCCACCAAGGTCTATTTCTTTATCTGGCCACTTCCTCCTCCTAAGGCTGACCACTAGGGTCCAGCTATCAAAGTATTGAAGTCCAGCAATCAAAAGTTCTCTTTTGGCTGCCCCAACTAACCTGTCCAATCAAAATTGAACAGTTCATTCTAATACGGGGATTTCCTCTTTTCCTTTATAAAACGCCATTTGCCTATGTGTGCCATGTCTATCTCCTCTCTATCCAGAGGTTGTCCTTTGTCCCTTAGGGCAAATAACCTCTTGCCCCTCTCCCTTCTTCCTTTTCCATTCTTCTTCATCCTCTGTCTGCTATCTTTGTCTTATTCCCTGCCCTTTATCCCACTGGGGCAAATAAACCTCCTTTGTGCTGAGAACTTGGTCTTGGGGTATCCAGTGCTAACTCTGGTCCTTTCAGCCCACCTCCAGGGCTCTTCTTTTAAAGCTAAAACTCAGCACCATTGGATAAGAGACCAGAAGCTACCGCTTTTAGCTTAGCGTATATGCTTCATAGTACTTCTTAAAAATATGTAAAACTCAGCTGGAGATGTGGCTCATTTGGTAAGGAGCTGAACTCACATGTGTGAATCCCTAGGTTTAATCCCCAGCACCACATAAAACCAGACATGGTGGCTCATGCCTAAAATCCTAACACCTGGAAGATGGAATCTGGAGGATCACAAGTTCAAGGTTGTCTTTGGCTACATAGGGTGTTTGAGGTAAGCCTGGAGTCTGTGAGACTGTGCTGGTAAGTTTTTATTGACAACTTGACACACCTATAGTACCTGGGGAGAAGAAACTAAAGAAGTGCCTGGATCACACTGACCCTGTCTACAGCATTGTCTTGATTGATGGTAGATATGAGAGGGTCTGGCCCACTGAGTGCTACTATCCCAAAGTAGGTGGGCCTGGGTTGTATAAGAGCGCTGGGACAAGCCAGTGAGTGAGCTAGCAACAGGCATTTCTCCAGCTTCCGCCTCCTGACTCCTGCTTTGTGTTCTTGCCCTGACTTCCCTCAGTATGGATTGTGACCCAGGAGTCGTAAGATGAATATATCCAAAGTGCGTTTAGTCGTGGTGTTTACCACTGCCACGGAAAGTTACTAGAATCCCATCTCAAAATTCATACATACGTACATTGTCTCTGTGTGGATATGAGCTCGTGTGAGAGTGTGCTGTGTGCGTGTGTGTGAGTGCTCTTCGTTCCTAAAAGCTGCACATTGTGTAACTAAGGTATGAAGATTAAAAGTGTTCCAGGTCCCTGAGGATGGGGCCACAGTTACTTGGAAACAGGACATGAGCTGGGATTTGGTTCAGAGTCCCAGTAGACAGGAATTCTGCACTCTCAGGTCTGTGTTTGTCACCCCCCCCCAGTGTCTTCATCACGGTGGTGGTTCCCAGGGGACCTGGAAGGCTCTCTTTTAGCACTCGATCATAAACATTGTCCTCTTGCTTCTGTCCAGCTGGCAGAAAATTAACAGGAGAGCTTGAGAACAAGGCCCTCCCCTCAGGCTGAGGCTCCAACTGCATGCTCCCACCTGGTGTCAGGGTGTGTTGCAGCTCAGCAAATAACAATGCCTCAGTATCTGGGGGTGGGAAGTGTTCCTTCTGGATCCTCTATGTGGAGACTTCCAGGTCAGGGCAGGATCTGGGTGTGCCTGTGTTCCTGGCCATAACAGAACCAGCAAGCCAGATTCCCTGGGCCCTTCCCAACAGCTCCTCTGTACCCTGGGCAGTACTCTCCCACCACTGACAATGACAGTGATGTCGGAGGGCCCCTAGCATGGCCAGTCATACATCACTCTCTTTGGGCCTGTCTTACTCTTTAGTTAGGGCTGGCTCAACAAATCAACTACTTTTTTAAAAACCCAGAAACCGCCCTGTTCCCCAAGGACACTTCCACCTGCTGGGTGCTCTATAAGCTGGAAGCTGAGCTGCTGCCACTCCAGATGAGCGGTGATCTGTGAAGAGGGTAGGCATGTGCTTTGGGCTCGAGTGGATGCTGTGAAGGCTTGGGATGCTGCAGGCCCTGGCAGCCACACTAGCTCTTGCCCCGACCTGATACAAGTTCTAGGTTCATGAGGAAGAAGGATCAGCTCTGTGTCTCATGGGCTCTTTCAAGACACCTGTCATGTGACTTCCCTCAGCCATTTCCTGGAACTGCCTTTTCTCCATGAATGCTTCCCCAAAGTGCAGTCACTGTGTCAAGGGGAGTAAGGCACCCCAGCGAGGCAAGCCATCTTGAAAGGACCACTTACCAGGATGGCAATTTCCCCAGAAGAGTCTATAAGCCCCAGTCTTATAGGAGAAAGGCAAGCGAGAAGGGCTCCATCTCCCCCTAAAGAGTTGATAAACAATCTGGGCTTAGGAAACTCCATTCCCTCTGCCCACACATTCCACCAACCACCTGGGACCGCTGTCCCCCTGCTCCCCAGCTGTTCCCCACCCCAGATGTTGTGTGAAAGTATGCTTGCTGTGGGCTTGGATGCAGATGAGACATAATCAGCTTCTAAGCTGACAAATAGGTCATTTTTGGTACCTGTGAGTGCTATAAAGGAAATGACACTGGCTCTTAGGACTGACAGTGTGAACATTGCTCTCCAGCCGACCACGGAGGGAAGGCTGAAAAATCCGTCTGTTTTCCATTTTCAGTGCTGTAGTCAACAAACTACATTCGACATTCAACACCATATTATAAAATCAATTTCTTGTTAGATTTTTTTTTCTCCTAACTGTAGGCCACTGAAGTATACTGAGAGCATTTAAGGTAGACCAACCAGGCTAAGCAAGGATGCTGGGCAGGCTATGTATATTAAATCCATTTGCCACTGAAGCTATCTTAGTCGATGGTGGGTTGATGGACTCTTTCACCATATTAAGTAGGTGCATCTGTATAGGAATTATGGACTAAGCGCACAGGAGTTGGGGGGGGGCTTTGAGTGATCCTGTACAGAGGGAAGTCACCAGGAGACCTGTGGGGAAGGACACCCAGGTGGGAGCACTAAGACTTTCAGAGGCTGTACTGGGGCCTCAAGTCACAAGTTTGGATTGGGGTCTGGCCTCACTCTTGTCCTACATGTGACAACTGAATGCCATCAAGCAGTGACCTACAGCAACCTTACTGTTTGGGAGAATCATCCATCTGACCTCAAATATTTCAGATGATTCTAGAGTTCCAAGAGTGCCTGTCATGTGGTTGGGAGGTCAAGTTTCAGAGACTTTAGTCTGGAAGGAGCTGAAGACCAATCCCTGTTTCCCTTCTCCCCATTCCCCAGGCTGCTCAGGGGCCATTGTCATCCTGCCACAGAGTTAGGCTACACAGGGGCAAAGACCATCTCTGCTGCAGAGCTGCAGTTGGGAAAGCTGCCTCCTGCAGTGGGGTAAGCACAGTTTGCTTTTTATTTGCTGTTTTATGAGCCACTTAAAACCCAAACATGTCAAAATTAGATGGGACCCAGAAATAACCTACTGACAGCAACATTTAAAGGGCTAACATGTGACAAACCGGATGGGACCCAGGAAGAAGGACAGAAGAGCAGGATTTGGCATGGACCATATGATGCTTCACAATGATACCCAGGCCTTACTAAATTTGGAATGTTAAGAGTTTGATCTCCACTTGAACACTCCTGGTCCACTTGGCCTGACTTCTTTCTGAGCTCAGTGATGGAGCCGGTCTCCTCTCTGGCTCGTGTTTTGGATGGGACACAGCGAATGTTCAGGAGTGGGACATTAAACCTACATTTGCCTTCCTTGCTTTCCATTCAGTAACAATTATGGCCCAGAGACTCCTCCCTCCGGCTTCACTACCTGCCCTGCCTTCTACCTGCTCCTCTCCATGGAGAAAATCCTGTTGGCTTTGTGAGCTGAAGTGAGCTGCTGGTGGCCATGGAGGCTGCTTATGGGAAGCTCTGAAGGCTCCTTCTGGTTCGTTCTCAGAGGGCAAAGAGACTTCACAAAGATCAGGCATGTCTCCGGCACCCCTACAGGCTCAGTTTCCCAGACTTTAAAACAGCTGAGAAGGAACGAACACTCAGGAAAAGAGATCCTTTAATTTCTCTCCAGATAAGAGGAGCTGTGTCAAGATGTGTAGATGGCCCCACATTAACCTGGTTCATCTGAAGATGGTTCATAATGATGCTGCAAATGGGATTTTGAAAGTGACCACTGAATTCTATGTTGGGATCCTTTAAGAAGCTAGACATGACCTATTCAGCCTGCTTTGGAGACTGGTAGAAACTGTGGGTCCCAGTCAGCTATAGGAAATGTTTCATCAATTGGACAAACACACAGAAATACTATCTGCCATCAAACAGTACCTTCTGAAGCCTGTCACACTAAGGAGTAGGGGGGAAAGTGTGTCCATTAGGCAGAATGAGTGTAATCATTGGTGAAGCCCAGGTGACAATGGCATAAACAAGCATGCTGCGCAGATGCGAAGGGACTTTCCATTTCTTGTGCTCTGCCTCTCCTGTGGCGTCATCTCGTGCAATGGGTAGCAGCCAATTAGGAGCCTACACGTCCTAGGCGCAGGATAGTCTCTATATAAGGGATGGCTTTCCCTGGTTTGGGGTCTCCGCTCTGGAAGCTTATGCTCTCCCTCTCAAGAAGCATTAAATCTTACTGCAGAAGGATCCTTGTGTGCCGCGTCGTTCTTGCTGGCGAGACGGTCCCGGGGGACATCTGGTGCCGAAAACCCGGGAAATTGCCTCTTCATTGCCCGCACCATCAGAGACCCCTTGGACACAAGGTGGATTCAGAACTGCAGGGAAGGTAAGTTCGGAGAGGTATGTGTGTTGCTGAATTCTTGGGATTGCTCATGTTGATAGGTTGTGCTGCTCTGGTTGCCCTTCTTTTGCTCATTTGTCATCACGGTGGCTTCTGCTAAGTTCCCCACAGGCCTGGGCTCTGTGATAATTTTCCTGTAGATAAGGGAGACGCGGGGAATCATCTTGCGAGTGTACCACGACTATAGGACGGACGTAGATAAGCCGTTGGCACGGCGTTTACTTTCGTTTTTGGGTGACTGTAAGACGGACGCAGTTAAGTCGCGGTTGCTATGGGGACTACTCAATCTGTGGTGACCTCGCTAGACACAGTGTTAAAACAAAGAGATATCAAAATAGGCCATAAAACCCTCAGAAGTTTTGTGAAGGAAGTGGACTGGGTGGCCCCATGGTATGCCTGTTCGGGGTCCCTAACGGTTACATCATGGAACAAATTGGGCAAAGACCTTGATTGCCACCTAGCGAACAATGACTTAAGTTTGGGCACCAAGGAAATTTGGAAGCTTGTTAAGAATTGTTTGGAGGACATGAATTGCAAACCAATGGTTCAGAAGGGACAAGAAACCCTTGAGGAAGTTCAGGACAGCATGTCAGAAACCAAACGAAGTGAGAGGTTG
>JAQHUG010000124.1:2659655-2720938 GCA_028555095.1 Dicrostonyx torquatus
GCGGGACACCACGTGATCTTCTAAGAGCTCTCTGTTCTTTCTGGAGCCCTCCTCCAGTTCACCTCCTCCCGCGAAGCAGGCCGCATGCTCACTAGCCACTGCCAGTTTGGCAGGACCTAGAGCTACCGAGAGACAAGCCTCCGGCACATCTGTTGTTTTTATTCTACTTTTAATTGAGTCACTGTTAACTAATTTTTAAAAAATGATTAAAAACACCAAATTTTAACATCTAAGCCAGTTTGGGGTGTGCGAGGGAAACGCTACCAAGCACTTCTCTCTAGAACAAAACAGTGGTGCTCATTCCTCCCCAAGTCTAAAGTGAAGGTCTGCTACCCAAAAAACCCCACACAGAGAAAAACGATAATAAACTTACCTTCTAGGAGGCTGTACATTTCCGAGTCTATGCTGTGTGACTTTCAAAAAAATAACACCCTCGCTCATCAAAATATACATATTCCCATTGGCTTTTCTTAAAAAATAAACACACACTCTCTCTCACACACTCTGTCTGTCTGTCTCTTTCTGTCTCTCTGTCTCTCTCTCTCTCTCATACACACACACACACACACAAAGGAATTCACAGCTGGCTGCCTGACTCATCTGACGGCATAACCGGCACATGGAGGTGGAGGAAGGGGACTCACACCATTCATCTTCAGGGATGCTCATCCTGAATGCACAGCTTTCTTCCAACTAGTGTAAAATATCACAATGCCAAGTCTGAAGGGATATAGACAATCTCCTTTGAGATGTCTACAGGACAATCCTGGCACCTCAGCTGTTCTTCACAGAGCAACAGGGTCCCTGTCAAATTGACACAGTTCCCCTATGTAAAGTACTCGGCTGTCGAATCATTAACATTCAACTGAACTCCCCCTCCTGCTCTGGTATACCTCTTCAGTACAGGAGTGCAGTCTTCCATGAGAGCCTGATGGCAGTCTCCATCAGGACAGTCTAAGGCTTCCCCCATGTTCTTCACACACATCCATGGAGCACTGGATAGATCCGTCTCTACCGCTGGGGCCATCTTTAGTTTCAGTTTGACTGTTTCACATAACATGCCTCAACACAACGTACCAGCCACCTCTGCCTCTCAGAATCAGCACATCCCAGTCAGCGTAATCTTCCTCACTTCTGCCTACAATGGCCAGGTATACGCCAAGTCATTCTGCCAAATTAACACCTCTGGAAGGGCAGCTCCAGTGTATGGGGGTGGGGGGCAGCTAGAGAGGTCTGCTCTGTCCTCAAGAGAAGGACTGAGTAGTGAGACTTCTGCATGGCTCAGCTCCCAACGTCTCCCGACTTCCCTCCCTTGATGCCCAACAGGCTCCTGGGCCCTGGTTTCCCATGGTTCCAATTTTAGCCCAGATGTCTTTGTTACCACCATCACTTAAAAGAAAAGATGTGCCATCTTATTTCTTGGAGAAAGGGGTTGAAGCTGATTAACAGTGAGCTTGCAGGAGTTTGTCACCAAAGGATTGAAATAAGTCTCCTCTGGCCCCTGCAGTGTCCAGTCATGGGAAGAAATGCCCATATTCAGAGGCTGTCAGACACGTGTCCTCATGCTAATCTGGTATCTAACAAGGCTATCAGCTGCCATAATGGTACTATCTCCACTTGGTGATTTCTTTGGTCTTGTTGAAAAGGTCTAAAGCTGGAAAAGTGGGCAATGACTGAGGTGAAAAAGAAGTACTGGGAAAAGGGGAGACAGGTAATGAGGACTGTTGTGGTTTGAAAGAAAAGGGCCCCCAATGGGGATGGCACAATTAGGAAGTCTGGCCTTGTTAGAGTAGGTGTGGTCTTGTCGGAGGAAGTGTGTCACTGTGGAGGTGGGTTTTGAGGTCTTTTTCTCAAGCTTCACTCAGTGAGTCAGTTGACTTCCTGTTGCTCTCAGCTCCAACACATCTGTCTGCATGCTGCTATGCTCCCCATCCCGATGATAATGGACTGAAACTCTGACACTATAAGTTGCCACCTCAATTAAATGTTTTTTTCTGTGGTCATGGTATCTTTTCATGGCAACAGAAAACTCTAACTAAGACAAGGAATAAGCCAAGAGAAAGGGGACCGCAGAAGGGGTAGTTGGGAGGGTCTGGGTAAAGTACTGATTGTCCAGTAAGAGGTATTAATTTTTCATGTATCATGTCTGGGCTTTCATTTAGAAAGTTTTCCATCTCTTTTCCATCTCCCTCTCAAAGAGGCACTCTCCTCACTTCTCCCCTTCCCCCTTCTGTCTCTCTTTCTCTCTTCTCCCCTTTTCCCTTCCCCCTCCATAACCCACTGAATAAATATCTAACCTCAAAGGGGGAAAAAAGTTACCCAAGCATTGTGGAGACAAAAAAGATCAACCATACATTTTAGGGCTAGGATGAAAGGGCCCCAGTAATATGCCTATTTCCTCTAGGATGGTGTAGGGTAGGATTCATATTTTCCCCTCAGTTTGAGAAGGGAAAATATGAACCCTACCCTGGTTCCTCCAATTACTGAGGAGTGTGGAGAGCTGTTTAGATTTATGAATTCAAAGTTATTAGGCTCCCTACTTTGGCCAGTCCCCAAAAAAACAGAGGAGTGGGCTGGGAGACTTGGTTATGCTAACCACAGCCAAAGGTCCTTTCCTTCTATGAGGCTGCTTGGGAGTGCTGGATTTGTCAGCCATCCACCTAGAGTCCACCATCACGATTTCAGTCAGTTATATCCATCTTGGGTGGGTCTTCAAATCCTAGTTGAGTCCCATAGCTGTGGAGATTGTTGGATGGGGGGGAAGTAGGGTTTTGTTCTGTGGGATGGACACTGAACGGCATGTAGAAAAGACAAAGCACTGATATAGTGAAATGACAGCCTCAGCAAACCAAGTGGGCTCAGGGGGACATTTTACGGGATCCCAGGACCCTCCCCCTTCCTAAATCCCTTCCCTTCCCTCTGACTGGCCTTCCAGTCTCCTCACTTGGGCAGGCTCTTTCTTCTTATGGTTGGTTAGCAGCTGTAACAGTTGCAAAGTCCTCCAGGATCCAGAAGCAGCTCTCTTAAAGGGGACTATCCTTGTCTTCCCCAATCTGCCTCAACTCCCCCGACTAGCCCACGGTTCTGGTGAAAGGAACACTGATGAAGGCACAGGGACTTGGCACCCCAGGGTTGCCACAGAGCCTGTTACATCACCTCTTCAGATGGCCCTGCAGCTGACAACAGCTTGATGCCTCCCAGGATGATTCCCAGAACGGAGCTGGCATCTGTGAGTGCAAGTCTACAAGGATCAGATCTTTCACACTCAGATCAGATAAGGAGAATAAACAGGGTCGGATTTGCTCCACCCCTGCCAGGCATTGGCACTGGAGCCCATTCTGTCACCAACACCACCCAATCCGTCCTCCAGCTTTCATTGCTCCTGCCAGACTCTAAACAGGCTCCAGGTGCTTCCTAGGGTTGGCGTGTAGAGCCTCAGACTAGACAACACTGCGCCATACTGCTTGTGAGGAAGCTGGCCTTAGAGCGCCAACCACTTTCTTTCCCGTTGATCCAGAACTGCATGTGCACATGTGGGCAGGCGAGAAGGGTCAGCACCTTCCTGCAGGGGCCCAGAACAGCAGGTCACTGACGATACCGTTCTGTCTGATGAGCTTGTAGGAAGTTTCTAGAGTCTGAGTGCAGTGAATGTGTCCTTCTGTTGCCACTGGTCACGCAGAAGCAGGAAGAGGTACTTACTACCAGACGCCATTTTAGAGTGAAAGGGCTACAATTAGCTGTTTGACCTTTAATGGTGGGAAACACCTCACATCCACGAAATGATTTTTCTCCCATATTCGCAATACCCAGCAGCTCAGTAGACACCAACATAAGCTGTGGGTTCTGGGGAATGACAGACGAGGCTCAAACCCTGCTCCTTATGTGCTCACTGCCTGACCTTCACAGTCAAGACAGCAAAGCTTGAGTTTACATCCTCCCAGTTCTGAGCCCATCAGTAGAACCTAAACACCCTGGAAGAGACGCATGTCAGTGGCAATACTTTGGCTTCTTGGTTGCTGCAACTGACTGACTATCCAAGACACTAGGACAGAGGTCTTAAGAAAAGGCAGTCTTCCTTTAGAAAATAGGTGTGATCTTTTTGAGAACTCTTCAAATTGTCCTAACTTGCAACAGTTTAGCTTTCTGCCGCGTTTCTAATGCATTCAATTAGACAGCAACAACAAGGCAGCAGTCTGGACACAGCCATCAAGCTGGGAACACTGGTACTCTATAATTAGAAACTTCTGTGGCTCACAAATAGACTAAAAATGCTTAAAACACCACCAAGCAGGTGAGACACAGTGTAATTCAAACACATTTATTCCAAGTTCCGTCAGTTTAAGGCTTGTCATGAAATATTTCCTCAGCAAACTAAAGTTGGATGGAGCTTTCACAGCCGTAAGATCTGGTGACAAGTTTCTTATTCACACGAGCCATGCTTCTGCTACTTAGAATCCATGAAGAAAGTTTCAAAGTCCACATTCAAGTCAGAAACAAGGGCGCCCACGAAGTCATCAATGGAGGGACACTTCTGCAGCATGCCTGCAACCAAGCAACAGGAGGTTCATGTTAGTGTGGGCTCCAATATCCGCCTGAGGACGCCATGCAACTTGGTAGCTGAAAGCTAACAATTTAGAAAAACAATAGATAAGGGTTTGGCTCCAGCCTTCCTTTTCACTTGTAGATTGCTCGATGAAAAGTAGCTGACTCCAAGGCTGGTAAAGGAATGCAGATGTGTATGGGCTGTGAGGAGGTGCCCCAGAAAAGGAATATGAATAGGAAATTCCTCAAGAGTTGGGGGAGCATTCAGAGCATGAATAGCTTGGGAGAGGGACAATAAAGACAAGGTCACGCTGTAAAGGACAGAAGTTGTCCTGAGCGGCCTTTGAACGGTGATGGTGTGAAAGCCTGTTTCTTCCTCGCGCCTCCGGGAACACATTGGGGGAAAAACAGCAGTTTCTATGTTGGGGCGACGGTCCCCGACATGTTAGCACTCAGAGATACCAGAGGCAGGACAAGGAACCAAATCCTGTGGCTTCTAATCCCAGAGGTTGGCTCGACAGCCTCACATGAGAGGTCATTACATAAAGTCACAGGTAGCATGTTCCTTACTTCAAAGCATTTTATTCTTTATGCAACATCTGGCTTAGCGACTTAGGCCCAAATGCATTTCCCAAGCAATTCTCTTCTGTAGCTATTACTGTCCACTGGGAATGATGTTACCAGACTAAATTGTTGAGAATTGCTGACCAGGGTAAGCTAGGGTTTCAGTCATTTGATTATTGGTGGGGTTCCAAGCATATCCTGCACACTCCAAACCCAACGAGGCATCAGTTCTTTTGCGAAAATCTTGCATCTGTGTGCCACTACTTTCTGGCCTGTAGGGCTAACTAGTATGGCTGCTTTGCTCTCTGATCTTCAGGCAAATTTTATTTATTAAAACACAAATAAGTACCACTATAGTCCCTCCCCCATGCACTGTATGCAGGGTGAGACATAGGGCAGGAAAACCATGCAGAATCCGCTAACTAGGCAGGGGTGGCCGAGAAGGATAATAGTATTTTCATTTTGAGCTACAGATTAAGTGTTTTTCTTTTCTTACAAATTCAGATTTAAATAGCTCCATCTTGAGGAAACATGGACAGAAAATTGCACTGTGATGCCTTTATTTGTACAACCGAGAGTCAAAGCATCATCTTCTCTACAGGGTGAAAGCAGACACTCTGGTTGCTCAGCTGTGGGTCTCCAATGGTCATTCCAGGAGCATGCTCTGTAGAGCACCTTCCGGTGCTGGCGGTGCTATGAGCAGACTCCACCTGGTTGAACAGCAGGCACACACCTTCCCTGGTGCCAGCTTTCGTCATGCAGAGCCCATTTGTAGGAAAATTTTTAAACATGGCTTTCAATCAATTATACATTTTCTTTTAATATCTGAAATATTTCTATAATTACATAACTGCTTATTTATAATTAAATGACTGTAACTGTCAGGGGGTAAAACCATTTATTCAGAGCCAACCTACACAGGTAAGGATGACCAGCCTTTGTCTTTGAAGCGGGCCAGTTCAACCCAACAACCTGGCAGCATCAATGTGAACCGGGCTCATCTTGGAACAGAGATACTAAGTACCCGTCCTGTGCCAACTCACTGCCCTGCCCATCCTACACCATTCCTGCGCCTCAAAGGTGACTGTGGCAACAGGAGAGAAATACAAACAGCTTGGTTTTTCCTCAAAATAGTTTGTGAGGTCTGATGACTTTGTTTGAAATGTGACTGTTGGAGATGAAAGTGTAAGAAGAACTTGGGACTTGAAGGATCAGGACAGAGCTTCTGGGCACACAGCAGCTCCAATCAAAGGATCAAATCCAACACTGAAGGGCTTTGCAAGTATCAACATGAACCGATTCTACACAGAGAATTAAAGATGAACCCAATGTTTGAGACAGTTTCACAAATAAGAAAATCAAAAGTTGGCTAGATATATGTCCTGGTTAGTTTTCTGTAAATTCAACACAAGCTAAAGTCACCTGGGAAGAGGGACCCTCAACTGAAACAAATTCCACCATCAGACTTGCCTGTAGTTAAGTCTGTGGGGCATTTTCTTGATTAATGACAGATGTGGGATCTGTGGGCGGGTCCAGCTCACTGTGAGCAGTGCCACCCCCGGGAGTTATCAGAAAGCCAGATGAACGTGAAGCAGAGGAGCGAGTCAGTAAGCTCCCTTCCTCCACGGTGTCTGCTGCAGTTCCTGCCTCGGGGTCTGGGCCTGAGGTCCTGCCCTGACTTCTCTCCCTGGAAGATTGCAAACAAACTCTCTTATCTACCTTGTTTTTGGTTGGTTTTTCTTCACAACAACAAGAAGCAAACCAAAGCAGTACCTACCTACCTACCTAAAAACCTCTAGGAACACTTGTGTCTGAAAAAATGCCAAAAAGGTTCCCTTTGTCTTTAAGTCTTAATTTGGAAAGGGTGAAAGTAGCTCTGTAGTTTCTTAGGAGGCCCTGGATTGAGGAGAGTTGACAGCACAGCTCTCTGTGGAAACTACCCTGGGGGGATCTGGATGCACACAAATAAGGACTGACTGTGTTCAGAACTGAAGAGAAATAGACAACAGCAAGAAAGTAAGGTCAAAGCTGCATTCAGACACACACTGTGCACCTATCCCAGCTAACAAAAAACAAAACAAAACAAAACAAAACAAAAACGATATTGAGTCTCATGTACCCGACCATCTTTGAGGGTCAAGCAACACCCAGTGACCATTAAGTAAGAATGTTCTGTTTTACTTTTCTCATTTTACCTGAGAGGCAAATAGGCCAACAAAAGACAGTATAAGCCAGAACACTTGTGTCCTCGCTGGTCTACTTCTAGTACCTTGTTTAACAACCTTGAAAGACAGGGCAATTATTCTGGGCCTAACTAAATAAATTATGATATCAAGTCGATCCCAGAACTGATTATTGCAGCAGGCAGGTTTCCAAAATGCACCTTGAGCCCTCTCTAAGTGCCTGCTGACCCTGGGCTAGAAAGAGTGGAGGCTCATAGGGGTAGGTGCAGAAGTAGAATGGGATTGCTAGGGAAGAGCCATTCAAAATGGAATAGGCACTGAGTGCCAGGCATGGTGTTAAAAGCATTAACATCCTGGCTTTTTTTTTCAGCAATTTTTTTTGTTGTTGTTGTTGGATTTTTGTTTTGTTTTTTGAGACAGGGTTTCTCTGTGTAGCTTTGGAGCCTGTCCTGGTACTAGCTCTGCAGACCAGGCTGACCTTGAACTCACACAGATCTGCCTGCCTCTGTTTCCCAGAGGCGTGCACCACCACCGCCTGGCTAAGTATATTTTACTTTGAATGTTTTAAATTGAAATAGAATTTCCCCCTTTTTCCTCCCTCCAGCTCCTCCCAGTTACCAGCTGTCTGACCCCTCCCAGATGCTCTCCACTCTCAAGTTGTTAGCCTCTTTCTCTTTGATTTTATTTGTTATACACATACATGTGTATCTGTATGCACAAACATATATTAATAGAACCTGCTGAGTCTGTTTGTGTGTATATGATTTCAAAGCTGACCATATACCAGAGACAGGTCTCTCAAGCAGTGGAGAGGCCACCCAGTTCTCATGGTTCCTGTTGGCTTTCTTGAACCCAGAACTCATGTTCTTTAGGTATTAGGGTATGGTTTTAATGTTCTCTGATTCTGTGAGATAATATCCCTCCTAAAAATGCCATGGTCAATGATCAGCATCCTGGACGTGATGAACATGTGGAGAAATCATGGACACTTGCGACTTCTTGATGTTGCACGTGACTCTACAAAGCACTGTCCCAGCCAGAACACCCATTAGGTTTGGGCAGCCACACTGCTGCTCTAGAAGCACAATACGAGCAACCAACTGTGACTACCTCAAAGGAGACAGACAGAAAAAACTGGTTTGTGCTGGCTGGCGGAGCAGCAGGCTGGTAATGGCCACAATGGAACACTCGGGAAGACTAGGAAGGACAGCCGTGATGCAAGGCCTTGTCCCATCAGGGCACATGTTGAATGCTTGTCTGTGGCCGGGACTGTGTTATATAAAGGGAAGAAAAGTACCTAATAGTTCTGAGCCTCTGAGTATTTTCTGGATGTCCTCACGTATCTGTGACAAGTCCTTGCAACAGAAGCCTTCTGTGCTTGGGGGAATGTTACTTAAACATGCATCTACACCTCACCAATGAGGTCCACAGCATTTGTCCAAGCAAAGCACATGCTGTGACTGTACATATACAATCTAGCCAGACATTTAAAACAGCCACACAGTGGCCTGTACTCTTCAGGCCCGTGAATGCCCTTCTGGGAACACAGCTAAAGTTTCTATTTGCAAACATGGTTGAAAGCAGCTGCGTGGCTGCTGGCATGTGTAAGCTTCTGAACCAGCCAGCCCTGCAGAGGCAGAACTTTGCTTTGGCTCCTTACTAAGTGCCTGGGGTGAAATGGTGTGTGTATGGCTTAGAGAATGAAGGGGATTACCGGCAATTAAACACATTAGAATTCGGTTAAGCCTTGAAAGAGAAGTTAAAGAGTTACTTCTCCCCTTTGAATCTAGTTCATAGATTGTTCAACACCAAACAAAGATGTCCAATAAATTAAATGTGTTTGTGTTTTGTATAAGTTTAATGAAAGGCAAAGGAGGACCAATGAAGAACCTATAAAGAGATCCTGTGTTAAGGGGTTTTCCACCCACTTGTTCATTCACTTCTGATATTTACGCCAAAGAACCCAATGTCAACTAAAGACTAACAAAGAAATCACCTACTATCTATTAGGAAGATATTATTTATAAAATCCTGAGACTCTGTCTTATAGGATTCATGAGGTTTAAAAGCTGAGAACAATTTTACTGGTGTCAATCTAGGAAGCTGTTAGAAATGTAACTTATCATTGCTTTTTGTTTTTGTAGTTCTGGATGAGTTGAATCCAGGGCCCTCGCCTACTAGACATGAGCTATATGCCTGGCTCAAGAAACACAAATGCTTGATCTTGGGACCCCAGACCCTGCACCAAAACCAGTGTCCCAGGATCTGCATCTTGCTCAAGTATAGAATGGCTAGCCCCAAAAGACCAGAAGAGGACATGAGCCTGAAATAAGATGCAGCTGTCCTCAGCTGGCGGCCATTGTTGAAAATGACTAGGCACAAAAGATGTGCATCTATTCAAACCATGGAGGAGCTTCCCAATAGGAAACAATCATAACCATTAAAGAAAAAAAAACCACTAGAATTGTTTGGAACATCAAATGCCAAGTTTTCAGAGCAAGGACAAGGTAGTTGAAAATAAACCTGAAATGGTCAAACGGATTTCAATGAAAATGCCTAAAAATCTGTGTAGGGGTTGGAAAGGGCAGGTCAGAGGGCACTGGGAAAGCCAGAGGCTGTGAAGACACTGTGGTTCCATATAAGGCCTGAACAGTATTCTTATTTAGAAAAGAAGCAGGAGACAGAACAATGAACAAGAGCAGGCTGGAGGGCAATGGGTGGGTGACTCAAGCATGGAAGTTCAGAAACATTTCTTGCATGTTTTTTTCCTGTGTCCACCTGCTTGTTCTGTGTGTGAGAACTATAAGCAAACCTCAGTCCAGCAGGAACCAGAGGGAGTTGCCACCCCATGGAAAGGCCCCACTGGTGAGCAGAGATACTGGGGGCCTGAGGGAGTGCCTGAGGGAGTATTCATGAGTGATGCTCAGTAGAGAGTGATGGCTGCTACATAGGAGCCAGGGCCTCCGGAATTGGGCTCTCTGCTAAAGCACCAAGCTCCAGGCCCTGAGGGTGCCAAGAGCATTCACTTCTCCACTCCTACAGCTTCTTCTGCATGGTTCCCCAAACACCTATTTTTCTTTAGAAGTCAGAGTTGTCTCTGTCACAAAGATCGCCAGCTAATTAAACAGCCAGTTCACAAGCCAGTTACAAGAGCTGATGAGATCTAGGGGATGGGGGAGTTTCAGAGATAACTGTTGAGCGTGTTCTACATGCATAGGACAATTTTCATCCAAATGATGCTGTCTTTTGTTAGGAAGAAGGTCCAGGTGACAGGTGAGTGAGTTCTAATGGCCAATCTGCACTCTATCCCCACCCCATCCCATCCCCATAAGGACTCAGGGCTCTTCTGGTCAAGGTAGGGAAGAGAATGGTCAGTCGTCAAGCTTCGTCCAGGGGGACATGGGGTAGGGTTATCTCCACAGACTGTGGCTCTTCCTAGACTTGGTTCTTCACTTATCAAGTCAGGCAAGGACATTTTCTGTTTGTTGGCTTTGGGTGTTCAGGAGTAGTTTGTGGGGAAGATGTACACTCCCTGGAGACAGAAAACCCTGGAGCGCTAATGACCTGATACCAATCAGGAGAGCCAGTGTTCAGAGAGCAAGACTGCCAGGACAAACAGCCCGCCTGATCAACTGAAGAAGCACGTCCACCTGAACTGATTAAATTCCGGCAGAGCAGTTCTACTTAAGCTGTCACTTAGGGAGAATCTGGTGAACTGGAGGCAGCATCAAGTTCCAAAAGGAAATGGCCGTCAGGCCAGCAGGTCAGTTCAGAAAGTCAGCACAGGAACTACCAGGTAACTACAGAGGTGCTGGGCATGCTTGAGTGTGGGCTGAATGGGACATTACCCAGCTTCCCATGGCATTTTGTGGCTTAAGATGCCAGTCTAACTTTCTTCTATGTGGGCATTTTCTTTTGAAGCTCACGAAAGAGGAGCAGAGAGAATAAAGAATGCATTCTTCCTTTTCTAAATACACTTTGGAGGTCTCCAAACAAAGCAATGTACTCTGACAATACAGTGAGTATCTGGTAAGTGGTTAGCTAGCCTTGGTTGAGCAACTAGGTAAGGACCTGTGGACCAGACACCTAATGTTGGTAAGCCTCCATCCTGCCAGAAGCAACCCAAGGAAAAGCAAAAATGCCAGAGTTTAATAGCCGCGAAGTTTAAGAAACTGGCTTAAGGTCACCTGTTTTGCTAGACTGTCACACAGTTAAATAAGGTTGTGTTTGATGCAGGAAAATGACTAGTAACTGTAACAGTAACCCTCAGCCTCCGGGGCTTGAAAACCTACTTCCCAGTTCAAGAGTTGACGGATGAGGCTGCCCATTATTTTTGCACAAGCTGAATTTCAGGATACTGCTCTATGATTAAGTATTTAGGTTATTACCACAAAACTTATAATCATAAGCTAATTATCCAGCTCATGAATCATTGCTTATTTTACTTTTTTCTGCTTCTTGCTATCTGCTCAAAAAAAAAAAACCAGATAGCTAACTACTTAATAAAGTAAACAAAAAGATGTTACTAAAGTCACCCTAATTGATGACCTGATATAGCTATAATAAAAGATTTCTTAAGAACACATCACTGAGGTGATGGGAAAATTCTAGAAAAGGACACTAGGCACAATCATACAATTTTGTAAAGACTAACGCTTTTGAACAGTAAGCTGAAATGGTTAGAATGGTGGGTTTGGGGCTGGGAAGATCCTCGGGTTGTGCAAGCATGAGGACACAAGCTCACACCCTCAGCATCCATACAGAAACTTGGAGCAGAGATAGATGGGTCCCCGGAGCTCACTGGCCAGCCAGATTTTCTGAATTGCTGAGTTTCAGGTTTAGTGAGAGTCCCTGCCTCAAAAAAAAAAAAAAAAAAAAAAAAAAAAGAGATGAACGGTGAGTGATAGAGACACCTAATATCGGCCTCCAGCCACTGCTCGTGTGCACTCCACCCCACAAACACACACATTCGATCTTATATTATGTATACTTGACCACAGCTGAAACAGGAGAGATCAAAAGTGCTCGCTCCAATGCAGCACATGGTTCATCCGATGAAATGCTAACCCAACATTACAGAAAAGCAGATTACCTTACAAAGACTCAGGAACTCTGAGGAGGTATGAACATCCATCCGCAATACCATGACTAATTCTAAAAGTCCTCTGTAATAGTTAATGGCTACTTTTTATGCCAAAATAATTATATGTGCCAAATTCAGTTCAGACCAATTGGGAACTATAGCTACAAAGGCTGCCTGACGCCTGAGAGCTGTTTAGTGACTTTTATGAGATTGGAATTCCCATTCCAAGGCTGTCTCTCCCAAGCCTGGGGCAACTGTGTGGCTCACCTTCCCCACTTTGAAGTTCCTTCTTGATAGAAGGCGGTGGCTAACCCACACCTTTAACTGAAGGTGGATCCCCACTATCTACCATCAGCTCCTGAGGAGATCAGACCGCTACCAGTACATAAGCTGCCAGCAAGTCAAGTTCCTCTCTTCCTTTGAACTGAGAGCTGCCTTAGCATCCACCCCTGCTCATACAGGCTGCGTCTCCATGGAGTCAGTGGAGTCACGGCTATGTTCATATGGGGCCTCTGAACTCCCAACAGATGCAGGGCCAGCAGGTACAACCCCACACGTGCTGTGTGCACACTAGTCAGGTCTCATTTCATCATCAGATATAATAATTCTACTCACAATTACATTTCTGGGTTACAAAACATTTTGCCTTTTAAGCTCAATGTCTTCCCGAGGCCAACATGCCCACACATTAAATAAAGACACACCCTCTTAAAAAACCCAGCACCCGTAACCAAAGTGAGGCCTCAGCCTTGAGAACGCAGGTGCTCTCTTTCATTTCTTTCCTTCCTTAAAGCTCTCAGCTATTTCTGAGGCTATGCTGGGTGAATAACCTAATAAGCAAAAAGGAAGGAGTCTATTTACTTACCTATTGTGCTGTGCTAAAATCTACCTTTATTACTGAAACTTGTCCCAACTCTAGATCTGGTGTCATGACACATGTCTTTACTTACTACCAGGTAAACGCTGTTCAAGAAAAGGAGGTTCCCACCAACTAGCATGCTTCAGGAGCCACATCCTGCATTCACACTTGGCGTATCCGATTTCCCTGTCGGCAAGGCGAGAGAGGTGTATCCTTTCTAGCTGGTGGACACTGTGCAGACTGCTCTCGGAGAGCTCAACAGCATCTTGTCCAGCATAATGTATTTCTGATGCAGAAATTCAATTACCAAAAATTACAAAGGAATGAGGGGAAAAATACAGTGGAACATGGGGGCAACTACTTCCAAGGCAAGGACTACCTGGTAGAACCTGACAAAGACACTAAAGGAATTACCAGCCCACACAAGGTGAGTCAGCTCTGCAGTTGAAATCCAAGTTCTGTCCTTGCTACTGGGTGACTTCAGGCAAGTGAATTACTAAGCAGCCTGGACTGTTCAAAGGATTATTGACTGTTCTCATCACCTTTGCTACTTTTGTAACTCTAAAAACACAGAGTCAGACGATTTGCTAAGATCCAATAAAAACATTAATGTTTGGAAAAATCAGTATACAGGGTATTTATTATTTTAATGGAAATCTCACATTAGTGTTTTCACACTAATGTATGCATGTTGCCAATTTCATAACCCAAATTCATAATCATTAATGTTGCAGCACACCCAGAAATGTTTCCTTTTAGATACCTGAGAGACATACACTAGAAGATAGCCTGTGACGATTGTTGGACATTTTCCTACTCCAATGCTCTGTGGGAACATTTTCAACAAAAGGTGGCTAGCAAACGTTATTTTCAATTTTTTTAAAAAAAGAATGATTTTATTTCTAGTTATGCTTATGTGTGTGAGAACTGTGTTCAGGTGCCTGAGGAGATTAGAGGAGTTATAGGCTGGTGTGAGTCACCTGCCATGAGTGCTGGGAATCAAACTCAGGTTCTCTGCAAGAGCAGTATTTGCTCTTAAATGTGGAGTCAGCTCTCCAGATGCCAAGTTTCACTTCCTAAGCTAAACTCTTCTCTACAGGCTGAGTGCCCTGTTGGAGATGATGTTCCAAGTGTTTGATTGGGGTATGCCCGGCATCAGTCCACCAGAAGCTCAAGGCCTCAAGAGTACTGGGCAAGAAAACTGTGACTCCAATCAGAGCTCCAGGCAAATGACACCAGTTTTTCTAATGTTACTGTCCATAATGTACAGTCCCAACCTCATATTAAGAATCGCATCTGATGTCCTCAACCTAAGAACAAATAAAGAAAATGTGGTAGGTTACACAATGGAATATTACACAGCTATAAAAAATAATGACATCTTGAAATTTGCAGGCATGTGGATAGATATAGAAAAAACTATACTAAGTGAGGTAACCCCGACTCCAAAAGACAAATATAATATGTTCTCACTCACAAGTGGCTTTTAGACATAACTCAAAGAAAAACCAGCCTACAATTCACAATCCCAGAGAACCTAGACAACAGAGGACCCTAAGAGAGACGTACATGGATCTACATAGGAAGGAGAAAAAGATAAGATCTCCTGAGTAAGTTGGGAGTGTAGGGGGCATGAAAGAGGATAGAGGGAGAGGAGGAGGAAGGAAGGAGAGAGGAGAAATATGTATAGCTCAACAAAAACAAAAAAGAGTGGCGTCTGGGAACTGGGCACAGTGGTACACACCTTTAATTCCAGTACTCAAGGAGAGGGAGTTGGATCTCTGTGTGAGAGAGACCCTGTGTCAAACCCCAACCCCCCAAACAACACCATCAGTGGCCTAGAGAGATGCCCACTTGGTAAAATGCTTGCCACAAAAGCATGAAGACGCAAGTTTATTCCCCAGCACCCATGTAAACCCAGGTTTAGGGGCATGGGCTTGTAATGCCAGCCCTGGACAGCACAGTGCATTCCTGGGGCTTGACAGCCAGCCATTTTAGCTGGTTCAGTGAAAACCCTGTCTGCCTCAAAAAGTAAGGTGGAGACATGATGAAGGAAGACACTTGCCCTCTGCCAAGCCCTCTGCCATGCACACCCTTACACACTTTTACATTCACAGACATGTATAAATACACATACACACAGAGAACATCATACGTGCAGACTATTGTTAATGTTTAATGATGTTCCCATGAACTAATCATAGCACTAAAGTATATTATCTATGTGCTATTTTGAAAATGTATATGCACTAACCACGTTTTAAACAATGCATTTACTATTATTGTGTGGGTATGTGCACCATGACACACGTGTAGAGGTCAAAGGACAACTGTGTGAAGCTGGTTCTTTCTTTTCACCCTTATGTGGGTTCAGAGTATTGAACTCAGACCACCAGCTCTATAAGGAAAGTACCTTTACCCACTTGGGTCATATAACCAACCTTATCCATATATTTTTGAGAAATAATTTCAGTTTGTAGTCTAGACTGGCCTTGAATCTGCAATAAGATAGAAGTGTCTTAGCCACTTAAGTGCTGGGATTATATATATAATGTCTGGCACTTACATTCTTTAGAGGACATAATGAAAAATTAAAACCATTGGTATTATTTTTCTGGTTGAGTCTGTTGGCCATAAGTTATTGGGGCTTTCTTGGTTCTGAAATATGATAAGCCCAGACACTTTTCTGAAATGTTACACAATAGAAGGGCTTGAGTAAATTTATATCTAATAGAATATAACAGCATCTATAATTCAGAAGAAACTATCAAAGGAAGCACCAACCATTAAAGTAGGAAGTGCCAAACGGGTTGAAGAAAACAGGGGTGAGGGTGTAGCTTCAGAAAGGCAGTAGAGGGGCTAAGCCAACCAGTGCTGGACCACTGCACACTCACGGTAAACCAAGTGCCACTGACAGTACTCCTGACCTGCTCTGAAGGACTAGAGCAGTGGCCAGACTTGATCACACCAGTTTCCAATGACTTATGTACCAGTATAAGGCAGACCCAGGATGCTGTACACAGTACTCTCGGATTACAACATCAGCCTTCCTGTGGAGTGATCCTGCTTCCATAGTGTCACTGAAAACACAACACAAGAGTTCTGACGTCCCTTGGGCAGGAGCTTCGGGTGCCCTAGGTTTAGTACGGAGGTGCTTGGCTGTGCTTCAGAAATCTAGAGAGCAGCAGCAATCTGCTGTGAATCTGTGGTCTTTGCTCTGTCTCTTCTCTGAGGCTATGTTATAATCAATACTGTTCCACTCTGTGGGCACAGGCACGCGCTGAGCTACACACAATAATTTACAGGGCATTTACAGGTGAGCAGTTCAAGTTCTAGCAGGGAAAGATGGCACATTCACATAGTACATCCCATGCACTTGGTGGGTGAAGCCAAAGAGATGTTGACTGGATGGGTCTGTAGGTGCAAGGCCCCAGGTTCAAGTCTCAGCAATGAAATGAAGTAAAATTGGTTAATGTCAGTCACAGGGAGTGGCATATGCTGGCTCATACCTGCAATCCCAGCCCTGGAGAAGCTGAGGAAGGAGGCTACAGAGTGAGACCCTGTCTCAAAAAACACATAGCTGCTCCTGGTTCCTACTCAGGGTCCCTTTCAGTCTTTCCAAATTTTGCCCGTATCTATTCCTCTGTGGTTCTACCAAGGCTCAGAACCTCTATCACAGCTGCTACACTAGGCTGGGACTCAGGTAGGAGCCCTTTATCCTCCTTCCTGTCTTCCATTTCAGTGTCTCAATACTCAACCCTTAGACTGACCTCAGCCTGACTGCTGCCCCTCCTCCCAACCTACATCCATCCTCCTGGGACATGGGCTGTTGGTGCGAACCCAGGGTTCCTCTGGTTCCTTCCTGCTGCCCCTCACAGCCTTTCCTTCTAGAGCATTTCCATTCCTTTGTGATTCCTCTAATGACCTGCTCTCTACCAGGGACTCCACAGCTGCCACACTTGGTTGGGACTCAGAGTGGGCAACAACAAACAAAGACTAGAACTCCCACCCAACAAAAATAAGACTGGGTGTCCCACCAAGAAACACTTCAAACATCATAACTCCAGACCTTAGACCTCAGCACAAATGTGACCAATATGAAGAACTAAGACAACAGCCTCCTCCAGAAGCCAGCAACCCTATTGTGATAGGCAGTGAAAAAAACAATTTACCAGAAAAACAAAACAAAGCTGTCAAAACAGCCTTTATGAATATATTCAAGGACCTTAAAGAGAATATGAATAAATACTTTCTTTAATGAAGACTGAAAACAAAAACAACTGAATAAAATAATAAAAACATTTCAAGACATGAAAGTAGAATTTAACAAAACAATAAAATCACTAAAGAAAATCCAAGCCGAGATGAAACTGGAAATGAAAGGCTCGGCATGCCATACAAAACCTCAGAGGCAAGCCTGGCCAACACAGTGACAGGAATGCAAGAGAGATGCCAGGTGTGGAGACGAGGTAGAAGAACTGAACACCTCACTGAAGGAGAATTTCAAGCCTAAAAAATATCCAGTCACAAAATAGCCAGAAAACCTGGGACACCATGAAAGGATCAAACCTACAAATAATAGAAATAGAGGAAGAAAGAGAAACCCAGGTCAAAACCTCGAGAAATATTTTTTTTTAAATATTTATTTATTTATTATGTATACAATATTCTGTCTGTGTGTATGCCTGCAGGCCAGAAGAGGGCACCAAACCCCATTACAGATGGTTGTGAGCCACCATGTGGTTGCTGGGAATTGAACTCAGGACCTTTGGAAGAGCAGGCAATGCTCTTAACATCTGAGCCATCTCTCCAGCCCCGAGAAATATTTTTTTTAACAAAATCATAGAAGAAGATTTCTCCAATCTAAAGAAGGAGAGGCCTAATACAAGAAGCATACAGAACACCAAAGAGACAGGACCAGAAAAGAAACCCCCGCTGTGACACATACTAACCAAAACACTAAACATACAGAACAAAGGAAAAGCTGTAAGGGGAAAAAGATAGAGTAACACATAAAGCCAGGCTCACTCAAATAACACTCAACTGGCCAATGGAGCCATGGTTCTCAACCTGTGGGTCGCAACCCCATTGGGGTCAGCTGGCCCTTTCCCGGGCCAGACTATCAGAAAACACAGACATTTATGTTATAATTCATAGCAGCATTAAAATTACCGTTATATAGCAATGGTAATAATTTTATGGTTGGGGGTCACAACATGAGGAACTGTATTAAAGGGTTGCAGCATTAGGAAGGTTGAGAACCACTGCAATAGAGATTCTACTTTGTGTCAAGTTGACAAACAATAACCAGCATGCCTCACCACAGCCCAAACCCACCACAACAAAACAAAAAAGAGTATCAAGAAGAAGTTTTCACTGGACACTACAGCCCTATACAGACAGGTTGCTAATCTTAAACAAATGAACAAACTTTCAAAATAGCCCCCCGACAGAGGCTGTGCTCTACTGTAGTTTTCTCAAGGTGTCCATAGACTGTTCATGGCTGATGCTCGAGTCTGCCTGACAGCTTGACTGATCTTTTGCTGTGGGCAGCAGGGCAGTGGAGCAGAGTCCAACACCTGTTACTCAGAGAATCAAAGTGCCCAATCCCCTGACATATTTTTCTTGTTTACAGAAAATGAACAGCAGAAGGGACACTTAAAATGTAATGAAACGAACTTTTTATTAACACTAACAGTGACTTCAAACAAATGTTAGCATCTTAATAGTGCCCAGTCCACCAGGGAGAGATGGCCCCCACTCAATAGTGTCAGCTTCCAAGGTTAAATTTGTGGTTGCTTAGCCCCTTGCACTTAGGACAACGGCAGGAGTGGGTGGTGAAGGAGCTGCTTACTACAAGGTACATAAATGAGAAAAATCAGGGTCTGTGTTATCCCCAAGAACCACTCCCTGTAGCCCGCTTCCTGCAGCTCCCCAAACAGCATCACCAACTAGGAACCAAGCATGCAAACCGGAGCCCATGGGGACATTCCATATTCAAACGTTAAAGTCAGACATTTAACAAATCTCTACCAGAGGCCTTCACAGAGTCCTATGATAAGGCTGTAGATAAGACCAGGAACACGATGCTCAGACAGCTCGGACTTTACTGAGGGCAGAGACCAAAATAAAGCAATCTGGAGGACATTAAGTCAGAAGAAAAAGTGATAGAGATAGGAGAGGCCTCCCTCACTACAGAGAGGAACACAATCTATGTGAAGTCCTGAACAACCTGTCACAAGTCATCAGAATGATTTACTTCCAGCATCAGTCTTGCTTGAGATGATAAAATTTTTAAGAAGTGTGGGCTCTGATACCTGCTAGCCAAAGGACGCTGTGCAGGTTTGCAGCTGAAGGCGACTATTTAGAAAGATAATAGCCGAGGTTTTTGCTCCAGCCTCTCTGATTCCTTTGTAGATTGCCCCAGGAAAGGTGGTGATTTCTGAGCTGATGTGTGAATGGCAATGTGTGGATGAAAGAGATGCCCCGGAAGAGAGAAGAGTTAGAAAAACCCCCAAGAGGAGGAAGAAAGGGGGACAGAGCGAGAAATAGAGACAAGAAGGAACATAGCAGAGCAGAGAAATATAGAGCAGTGGCAGAGAAGAGAGGGTTTTAAGAGAGCCTAGAGAGCAGGATGGTTTTTAGGGAAATATAATAAATACAAGGCCTCGCTGAAGAATAAGAGAGACCTTTTAAGCTGTAATGGTGTGAAAGCCTGTTTCTTCCCGCGCGTCTCCGAGCACACATTTGAGGAAGAACATCAGTTTCTATGTTGGGGCAATGGTCCCCGACAAAGAAGCACCTGATCCCAGCCAGGCATGAAAACAGACACCTGCATTCCCAGCACTCGGGAGATAGGACTACCTCAAAACCAACTTACACCACACATTAAGACCTAGGTAAAAAACAAAATCATTATCACTAAAACCATCTTAGCTCTTCATGTTTAATTCTCTATGTGAGGGGGTTTCCTAAGTCGCTACAGCACACTTCAGGACAGGCAATCAGGAGCCCGGGCCTTGGGCCTCTGAGCATGTTCTGGCATCTGCCAAAGCTGGGCCTCCATCCCTGGGGGCACGCATGCTGGCTCAGACAGGCAGAATTTGTTATATGTTAAAGCTTATCACTTCTTGAAAATTCCACTTGATTAAAAAATTAAAAAGCAAACAGACATTAAAAAATAAACTTGGGAATAATAGCCATCCAAAGGCAGCATGTACCTACTGAGCACGCCAGCTTCCTGCCACGATGTCAATGTTTGTGGATTAATCGGGCTGCATGATTTAAAGTTAACTGCTTGTTTTTAAAACTGGAAATAATAACTACTAATTTTCAGTGCTAAAAACCATGTAAAATGCCTCTCCTAAATAGCCACATATACATTTTGACAACAGGGAAAAATCAATCAAGCCAGTGTTGAATAATGACTGTTTATTTAGCTTTCCTACTTGAGACATTAGTTGTATTTCTGCTGACAGACAGGGCTTATGGGTCCTTGACTGTCATCATGTTTCTCTTGTACAAACTACACCAGCAGCAAAGCCAAACAATAAGCACGTTTGGTTATGTTGTGTTAGGGTAGTAATTGTATTATCAAACAAAACCAACAACAACAAAACAATACTCAATACCTGGATGATGCATCAGTAAGACATCAAACTTTTAAAGCAGACTAAACATTTTGCCCCAGTTTGAGTAAATGTTCCATCTGGTCAACAGGAGCTATGTAACTGGGAAATGAACCTGACTTCTGAAAACGTAGGTTCCCACTGCCAGGGTGACTGAGAGCCAGTCCGTCTGGGTTCCTTCGGCAACAGAGGGGTTCAATCTTCCAGAGCTCTTTGCTCTGAACTCCACACTGACTGAACCACAGACCTAGCATTGGCTTCTTTGTCTCCACTGCAGTGTCTATATATTATGTTCTGCTGGCTCACCTGTATCCCATAGTCCCACAGTTCTCAGTTACCATAACAACATGATGACTTCTTTAGGGTCAAAGCCTGGAGCTTTACCTCACTCCCTCATTTCAATGTCAAATCCCAAGCCATGCTGAGTGTATTTCATGGATATTTTCAGTTTATGTTTTTACCTCCAGATGCCCATTCTCCAACAGCCAGGGGTTTATTTAACTTAACCTTTACCACGGCCTTCTGCTTAGGCATCTGTCCTGGACAGCCAAGAGATACTAACAGAAGTACACCCTAAATGCCCATGGTCCCCACGGCGCCTGCTCTCCCCAGTGGCATCTGTTAGCACATCACTCTAACTGAACCTGTGTGCCTCTGCTCCCCACCCCTCCACAGTGGGAATGGCTGCCAGAAAGCAGAAAGATGTGGCTCCAGATCACAGCCTCAGTCTAATCACACGCAGGCCATCCATATTTACTGCAATCCTGTGCTGTACAGAGCCCCGATAGGGTCCAGGGCTAGCCAGTTTCCTGTGGTCAGCATCTTATGCTGTGCTGGCATATTTCTTACAACTAAAAAGCCAATACAGAGTGGGAATGATGAAATCTGTGCCGCCTTCTCATCACCTCAGCTTTTATCTAGTGCCTTTTTCTGTTCCAAGTCCCACCCAGAACACCCTACACTAGTCTTGTCTCTGCAGGCTCCCATGTCCCTCCTTATCCACAACCTTAACAGGCTTGCTGAGTGCTGCCCAGGGATGAAGCAGAAGGATTTCCCAGGGTTATCTGATCTACTCATGATCAAATTTAGCATGTGATTTGGGGGCAGAAGTCATGGAGGCTGCACACCTCTCTTCAGGGACACAGTACCCTCACAACTTGTCACTACCAGCCATTCCTCGCCATCTGGATGAGATGACACCTGCCAAACTTGTGAGTAAAGTTCCCCCTGTTCCTCTCCCACGGTATCTGGGTGGTGTGTGTGGGTTCACACCACACAAACTGAAGTGGGGGTGCCATTTATCGAGATAAAAGTTACACACATGATGAGAAGTTGTCTCCACGGGAATATGTCTGCTCTGTCCACTCAATCTTTTCATCGTCCGTGTCAGTGTGGACACACAGATCCATAGTTGAGGCTCTGCATTTTACCTTGGCATGGCACTACTGATTGAGGTGCCCAGATTCCTAGTTTTGGCCACTGAGGGCTCTGTCAGCAAGCTCACTGCTGATGACACACTTGCCACTCCTGACTGTGATTTTGGGCACACTCATTTTGTGACACCAAAGATGTTCCTGGATCATTTCCAAAGTCTTCCCTGTTCTGGGTCTAGAATCAGCCATTTCCCCCCAAAGAACCCTGGTTCCATTTCAGGGAGGATGGAGTGAAACCATGTCTACATGAATGCTGTAGACCTGTCTCTGGGGGGATGATGTGACGTTCTATCTGGGAGGAAGGTGTCAACTCATATCTGGGAAGATAGTATGAACTTGTTTCTGGGTGCATAGTGCAGACCTATGTCTGAGTGGATGGTGTGACTTAGTGTCTAGGAGAATGGTATGAACCCATGTCTGGGTAGATGGTGTGACCCACGTCTTGAAGCTGGGAGTTTCCATGCCTGGTCCTAAAGGGTCTTTTAAGAAAGGGTTAAAAAACAAAAGAAAAAGAAAGGGTAAATATCTGAATTGATTGCTTTTATTAATCTCTTTGGGGTGACCTTTGGGAATCTAGGCCATAATCCTTTGGTTTGTTTTTGTGGACATAAATAATATCTAATACACTAGAAGAGATGATTCAGAATAATCATGGCAAAGTGAATACATTTTTGTCTCTATAAAGGTCTGCAGAAACGCTAAGTAGTAAATGAATTTTAGTCAGCTTAAAAGGTCAGGCCTTGCGGGCTTCTAGACCTTGGTCCTGTGAGTCACTTGGGAAGGGAGTTTCAGTTTCCTGAGAATTGACTCATTTATCTGCTATTTTTCCTCTTATCTGATTTTTAGAACACTGTCAGTTATCACTGCAAACTGCTCTTGGTCATAGAGACCTCAAAATAAAGCTGAGCTTGTTGGTAGAAGGGGCTGAAGTCAGAGCACATAGGTTTGCAGGCCAGTCTGGTCACTCCTGCCGCTACATGTGGTAAGGAAGTGGGAGGCTTTGCCATGGAGTAGAAAGTGCTCAGAGGAAGCCAGAGGAAGGAGGGTTCCCTACAGATTCAGAGGCCAAAGGAGACTCTAAATGGCAATGGCGATAGCTAGGCTGTAACATCGCAAAAAAAGTAGATGACACAGACTTGGGGGAAACAGGAGCCCTGGAGGCTGATGCCACAAACCCCCCATCTATAGATCACTCAGGTCAGAAATCCTGCAGGGAGGGAGCAGTGGAAGGGTGTGGACCTTGGCTAGGTTTCTTTATAGAAACAGAGATCCTTGTTACAGGGAACTAAGGGAGGTGACACACAAAAAAAGACCTTGCATGGTGACCATTTAGTATTAGTAAAAACTATGGAAAATTAAGTAAAATCTAAACCCCCAAACTCAGCAAAGGCACAGTGAACACAAGCATAGGACTAAGTCTTCGGGAGGATGGGGTACTGGCTTGCATGAGGGGCAAACTGCTGACACAGTCGCCACCTCTCCAGTGATGTGGGAGTCCTCTCTGTGTGCTGTGATTACCATTAATGAATAAAGAAGCTGCTTTGGACCTACAGCAGGGCAGAACGTAGCTAGGCAGGGAAGACAGAACTGAATGCTGGGAGAAAAAAGGGCGGAGTCAGAGAGAAGCCATGGAGCTGCTGCCAGAGTCAGACATACTGAAACTTTGCTGGTAAGTCACTGCCACGTGGTGATACACAGATTAATAGAAATGGATTAAATTAATATGTAAGAGTTAGCCAATAAGAAGCTAGAGCTAATGGGCCAGGCAGTGATTTAATTAATACAGTTTCTGTGTGGTTATTTCAGGGCTAAGAGGCCAGGAACCAACAAGTGCCCTCTCCTCCAACACACCAGCACTCAGGGCCACTCTTCTCATTGCTGGGAAACAGCAGGACAGCCCAGGAAGGGCAGATTTCCCCTGGCCAGATACTCGCCAGCTCAGGGCTCTTGATCTTTATAGAAAACTATATACATTCCAAAACAACAGTAAGGAAACTGAGCTCTGGTTCATGCTCACCACAGCATAACTTAGGAAAAGCATTCCAATATGGATCTTACAGAACAGCAATGTGAATGAAAACACTATATCTTTGTGTTTCATCTTAGGCAAAAGTACTCAGAAATTTGACACTGAATGTAACACAGAAATTCAGCAAGGTGTAGGAAGCAAAGCCAGAACCTTCACTCACACAAAGCAGAATGGCACCCAGAAAGTGAGCTTCAGTCAAGGTTTGCCACATCATGTTCAGCTGGGGGGCTTCGTCATTAAGTACGGCACTTGTGATACGCTTCTTTATATGATCTATGGACGCATTTTAAAATCCACAAGGCCCACCTGTCTGGGAAGCTGTGACTCATTACCACACACACGAGTGCCACACATACCCCTTCACAAGACAGAAGGGAGGGTATTTTCAAGTCAAATTTCATTTTATCTTACTGAGGGAGACCGACTTTGTCAAGATACAGTGGCAGCTCCAGGAATGGAAAATCCACTTCTGTTCTGCCACACTTCTTCAGTGGGGAAACCTGTTTTCACCATGCTGCATGGTCACGGAGGGGAAAGGCCCAGTGTCAGGGCAGCTTGCTGTCTCCTGAGAGAACCACTGGGTGCTGTGCTGATGCCTGGCAGCTGGAGCAGCAGAGACATGACTGCCTAGCCGTGGGCTTTCCCTGATGAGACAGAAAAAGGCACCACTGTGAGCTCTTGGAACTCTCTTGGGTGGGCTACAGGCCACTGTGGCCTGTCTCCAGGGGCTGCGAACGCCAGAGGAACTGAGTGGCTAAGCATTGTGGATCTCCAGTGCACCGGCTTTTCTAGAGCAGTGCACGTTACTGAGGATTCAAGAGGTGACTCTGAGCTCTCTGAGAGTACCCAATTCAGGGTCTCTGACACCACACAGAGGCATAAGGCCCCTGAGAAACAGTGCAGGGCTATACTAGAAACTCAATTTTCCTCAGAGTAGCAAATGAAAGCCAGGTTTGATAGAGAAGTACAGAGTCTGAGAAAGGCATGCTATTTATCTTCTGCTACCTAATTCTTCATATTTATAAACAGTTAAATATATAAAATACCTAAGAAAAATGGAACTTTCCCTAAGTAAAGCCAACTAAGTCAAATATGCTTTGAGGACTTATGTGGTCCCCAATTTTGTTACGGCTGATACGCTCAAGTCTTGAGGGCAAAGGAGACATACAGAGCAGGCTCAGCTACTGAAAACCATCAGTGCAGCTGCAGGTGAGGCAAAGGAACAAAACTCCCACCCCCACCCCAAGTCGCGGGGTATCCCAGAGTGCACTGTAGCAACCAGGAGCAGAAAGTCCTGATGGCCGTCCCTACCTTTGCAAAGGCAGAGACCTGCGGACCTGACTACAGGTTTCTGGCAAATTCTGGCAGGTTCAGGCTTCCTTGACTGGTCCTAGTTCTTCATCTTATGTGCATGCCCATATTCAGGCAAACAGGGCCCACCTTAGCAGCTAGCTATACAAATTTGGGCAGTGTGAAGCTGGAAAACTAGAGCAGTTGTGGGGGCCAATTGAGAAGGTTCCAGAGCCCAGCTCCCAGTAAGCCCCTCAACAGAGAGGAAAGACTCCTCCAGGGTTTCTGCCCTACGGAGGGAACTAGAAAGATTGCCTTCTAGACAGGACCAGGGGCAGCAGGCTGAGGGATTTGTCTGTGCAGCTACTTCTAGGGTCAAGACCAAGATTGGCTGGAGTCAGGTGACCAGCTGCCCCTGCTACTTCTGAAGGTGACCTGCAGACTTGCAGGCACCCAGAAGTCCCTGCCACACCCCCAGAAGCTCTGAGCTTTAACACTTCTCAGCGCATATCTTATCTAGCATACCGCTGCTGAGAGTTCACACCAGTTTCATTTAAACCCCAGCCTGCAATCTGTCTTGCTTGTCCCGTGCAAGCATCTCCCACCTGTACTCTGGCTATCGACCTACTGCATTCTTGAAGGAGGGTGTACAAGAGACTGTGGGAGAAAGAAGATGGTCTCCACCAAGTGCTTCACTTACACATCACAAAGCTGAGCAACCCATCACTTAAGCCCAGGGTGCCCTGAAGTCAAGGCTAAAATGCCAGCGTCTGACATCCTGTTGTGTGTAGACACACAAGTGAGTAGCCATTGTGGGTCTTGTTTTATAAATCCAACTCTTGAGTTACAACAGATGTTGTGACCTCTCTCTGCAGACCCCCCCACTCATGTAATATACCTTATGAATCAATAATAGTATCTGGTGGGAAAACATAAAGAGAAATATAAAATACTGTATAAGCAGAGTAGGTCTACTGTTGATGCTAACTGGAATCTAAATTCTACAGCTGTAGCACAAACCATGGACTTGTTTTTCTTAGCCAATAAGAAGTTAGAGCTAATGGCCGAGCAGTGTTTTAATTAATATAGTTTCTGTGTAGTTATTCCAGGTGTAAGTTAGCTGGGACAAACAAGTGGCCCTCTTCCTTGTAACACTCTACCCCTAGAGCTTACAAGCAGGCCTGGTGAACACTGCTACTCACATGCTTGAAGAACACAGGAAGAATCAAAGCAAGGATCTGGCCTTAGTGTCAACAGTAGGCAAGAGGACACTTTAGAACAGTTACTACCAGGACAATAAAACAGTACTCTCCAAATGCTTGGAGTCACTTCCTAGGGCAATTTCATTACAGTCAAAGGCTTAGCTATAATTATAACTGCCAACATACTGAGAGTGTCCAATAAGAAGCACACCTCCCTATAAACATTTGTGAGGACATTCCATGAAAATTCATGATGGTCACTCCTACCTACAATTAAAATTTCTATAAATTAACATTTGTCAATATAGAAAAACAAGAACTAATTTTGATACTATTAAAAGATGCTTCAGGCCTCCTGGGGCCATGGGGCCACATGTGGCCAATAGGCATCCAAGTATCACTACAACAAACATATGTGATAGAGAGGTAGGAAAGAGAAAAATGGAGCGGGTCTGCAAGATGCCATACAATAACCTGGAACTTACATAGATGTCAACTCAGCCACCGAACCTGCTGCCTGATCGTGGCACCCCCCTGGCTCTGGCAATGATGAAAGCCTGAGATGAGGAAAGGTTCACCTTCTGGCTTGGACCTCCTAGAAGCACCACTGTGAACCAGAGGCCATATTGGTGTTGGCTGCCCATGCTGCTGCCCAGACCGCAATGAACACTGACATTGGTGATGTCCTCAGGCTTTGCTGCCTTGGGGAGCCATGCTGATGTGAGTACCATGTGTAACCACCTGAGGCCATGCTGAGGCTTGTGGTCCACACAGTCACTGAGGGCCATGAGTGGATCAACGGTCCTGATGCAGCCAAGGGCCATGCTGATGTACCACTGAACAGGCAGAGACCTGTGGTTGGGGCTGCTGCCTGAATCCATATTAATGTCCCTGGGCTCCCTTGGTGGACCATAGCACTGCAGTGCAGGCGACTGTTCCGGCTACCACCTCTCATCAGCTGATGGATTCTGCCATTTATGCAGAAGGCTGGCCACTAGAAATTTGACCATGCTCCAGGGCCACACAAAATGGACTTTTTTTTTTTTTTGGTGGGGGTCATGGAGGAAGGGGAACAGACATGGGAAGACTGGGAGGTGAGCGGGATTGGAATGCAAGGTGTGAAATTTCCAAATAATCAAAATAAAATAGTATTTAAAAAGATGCTTTAATTAGGTTCTACTTTTTTTTAATAGATCAAATCTCTAACCTTAAGCTTTCAGTTTCTCAGAATTAAAAAAAAAGGAATAAATGTATAAATTCTTTGGGCTAAAATAACAGCAAAACCCAGACAGGAGTAAGCCCCCCACTTATGACCTGTTAAGAGCTAAAGGCATATTTCCTAGGACTTTGGCAACTTAACTATTTTCTATAGAAAATTACCGACATTCTGAAAGCTGACTCTGTATCACATACCCATAACTTGGGGTTAAAACAAACCCCAAGTCCCAGAAGAGGAGGCAGTACTTTACCTTGAACCATGAGCATGGGCTCCTTGCCACCACCATGGGCTAACATCTCTCTGCGGTAGCGTTCCCCGGCGGCCCTGGGGAAAAGATTCTGTTAATACACCGGCTCACACAGTCTGTGTGACTCTATCCATACATCTTGAGCTCTGGGAGACATTTTATACTTTAAAATAAGGTATTTAGCCGGGCGGTGGCAGCGCACACCTTTAATCCCAGCACTCGGGAGGCAGAGGCAGGCGGATCTTTGTGAGTTTGAGACCAGCCTGGTCTACAAGAGCTAGTTCCAGCGCAGGCTCCAAAACCACAGAGAAACCCTGTCTTGAAAAACCAAAAAGGTATTTAGTGTTTTATGTTTTATGCAAATTATAGTTATTTTAACACAACCAACTACACAGTTGTTTAGTTGATTAGGTAAGCTTTCTGGCATGGTACTGGTGACTGAACCCAGGGCCTTGTACATGCTAGGAGAGTGTTCTACCACTAAACTACACACCTGGTATTACTTTCATCCTACTCACTCTGCAAGCTTTTTGTGCATATTAGGTAATTCTGTCCTAACTTGTGTGTGTGCACATGAAGCACGTGCAAAGTGTGTGAGTATGTGGAGGTCAGAGGTCAACCTCAGGTGATTCCTCAATGGTTCTCTATTCTACTTTTGAGAGTCTTTCTCAGTGACTCAGGAGCTCACTGATTCAGCTAGACTGGCCGGCTAGCGAGCTCTGGGATGTTCCTATCTGTACCTTCCTGGCACTGGGATTGCAGGCCTATGCCACTACACCTGGGTGCTGGGGACTTGGACTTCTAAGCAGCATTGCATCATGAATAAAACATGACCATGATCAGTACTCTAACATGAGCACTAAGGCAAAGCAGGAAACACACAAAGGCGGGGCAAGGTGTGAAGAGGAGGTAGTGTCCCTCCTTCTGGCCATGGGCAATAGCAACCTTCCTTCAAATCAAAGCCTTCCTCTTTGGCCTCCCCCTGGCATGCCTCTGCTCTGGAGTCCTGTGTGCCAAGGAGACCCAGGGTCTGGCTCTCAGGGTTCTTTGGTGCAGAACCTGTAAGCCTAACTCTGGACACTGAAGAGAGAATCATGAATTCCAGGGCAGCCTGTACCACCTGCCTCAAACAAAACAAAACACCAAACCAAACACAAGAGAAAAGGACTCTTTGACAGAGTTTAAGAATTTCCTAGTCCAGTGAGAACTTTTACAAGCGAACTTTTACATGATCATAAAAGTACAGCAGCTACGTGTCTAGGCAAGAATTCACATATAACCAACAGAGAAATATTTGGAGATATGTTTTTATTAGTATGTGGTTTTCTATTAAAGTATAGATCCTTCAGACAAGATGAAATTTTGTCTAATTTATAGAAATCTTCAGTAAAGAACTCCTAGCTCTGATTTACTGTAGTCAAGTTGGTTGTAGACCCTTTGGAATAATAAAGTCTGTAAAGCAGGCCAAGTGTCTGCATATGCAAGGGGCAGGAGACAGAGTAAAATGTGGGTATCAAGCTGTAAAAAACAATAAAAACCTTATGACGTCAGATCCAAGTTGAAAAGATTCTGGTCTGAATGTGGTTATTGACTTCTGAGATTATGTGAATCTGTGAAACTGTAGGAAAGCTGAGGGGTGTACAGGGAGTGTACAGAGACAAGCAGGAGGGGTGGGAGACCCCAGAATCCTCTTGGTCCTCTGCTAGCTGTCACCCATCTCATAAGCCCCAGTGTGCTCTTATGGAGAGCCAGCTCTGTAGCTGCTGGAAGGTCACATGGAGTTGAGGCTGTGTGAACAGGCAGAGTACTGAGCTGATAGCCATCTCCTGGAATGGCTGAGGAGTGTCAGAGATATCTCACTTAGGTGGTGAGAAGACAAAGTGCTCTAAGCCACTATGACATCAGGCTGTAATTACTGGTTTGCTTCCAAAGGAAGCTCCTTCGAAGGAATCCTGAGGCCAGAGCCACAGGTCCTCTGGGCTCCTACTGCTACAAGGTCCCGTGAGGACACCAGGAGGAACTCAAGCAGAGACACAACATAAGTAGCCCTGCTCTTCTTGGCCTGTACAAGGCCCACACCTTGTAGACCTTGGCCAGAAGACGGGCTACTAGCCCTCACCCGAGCACTCTATAGCCAGGTCTGACTGTTCTGGGAAGGGGTGGAATGCAACTCCTACTTTCAAACACTAACTACAAGGGGCACATTTGCTGCTCCTCTACTGATCCTGTGCTCCTGAGAGCGGCTCAGAAAGTCAGGTCTTGGAGTTATATCCAAACGGTCAATGCTGGTCTAAACCACTGATCATCCAATTGAAGGACACATGGGGAAGGTTTCACAGACCCCTCGGAGGTCAGACAGCAGGGAGTGATGAGAGGCGGTGTACCGAGTCACTTGCGCTGCTCAAGGGGCAGTGAGTGGCTGCCAGAAAAGTCAAGGTGAACAGGAAAGCAGGCCCCTCTTCAGGACTGCCCATTTCTGTATGGACAATTTTGCTGGAGAAGGAAGGCATTCAAAGAAGGAAGAAGGTCCATTTCCAGAAACAAACTGGGTGTTAATGGCATAGGCCAGTGCTGCTCTAGGCAAGGAAGAAAGACAAGTCTTGTAGTGGATAGGAGAGAGGAATAGGGTGTCCCTAGTCACACAGGCTTTGGCAAGAAAGCCTGGAGAAGCCACAGGCAGCAGGGGGCTGCATGGAAGGCAGCCCAAGCCTGCTCTGGGCAGATGCCGGGGGGCCTCACACAGGGTCCCCTCTATAACCAAGGATACCAGGCAAGTCCCACAGAAGGCTTCAGAGCTGCACAGTGAGGGAAAGTTCATAGTCACATCAAGAGATAAAAGGGCCCATTGGAGAAAGAGGCCTAATAAGAGATGGGTCAGTGTCCCACCCACTGCCAGGACATTGGGTGCAGTGTGTGTGTTGAGTCTTATGGATTATGGAGAGGATGTTTCATAAATTTCCCCGCCCTACCCTTGTTACCTGTTAAAAGGGTCCTGTCGGAAGCACTCCTTCCAGACCATGGACGCTACAGCCCTGGACATCAAGTACGAGTAATATTTGGCGCCATATCCCACGAGGTGGCTGAACCTCAGCTGCCAAGCCTGCCAAAAAGAAAGCCAGTACAGGAGCTGAGAACAGCATCTGAGAGGACACAGTGCAGCATATACACAAAGCTTAGACGTCCCAACTCAAACATACCCCAGAGTCATGTCACTCACAATGCCAGTATTGTCATATCTGTAGACTATTATGGGCTCACTCAGGCCCCCCTCAAATGTGTGTGAATAGATTGAGATTAGAAGCCTCAGAATGTGGCTGGATCTGAAATGTGTTAAGATTTATTTAACTTTATGTGTGAGACTTTGCCTGTGTGTATGTGCACCACATTTATGCCTGGTACCCACGGAGGTTAGAAGAAGGCATTAGAGCCCCTGGAACTGGAGTTACAGGTGGTTATGAGTCACCATGCAAGTGCCAGGAACCAAACCCAGGTTCTCTGCAAGACATGCTCTCTTAACCACTGAGCTATTTACTCCAGCCCAAAATGTGGACAAAGACCCTAGAGACATGTATACAGATAAAGATCTCTGTGTACAGAGAAGGTTCCATTTGCAGTACAAGGCACGGCCTCAGAAAAAGATAAGCCTTCAGCCTCCTGGGGTCGGCCACAGCTAAGACACTTCCGTGTTTAGAGGACCAAGTCTGGAAGCCTAAGTGATGAAGGTTCTTGAGAACAACTTCACCTCAGGTGAACACACCTTTAGCATACAAAAGTATGTTTTACTGTTTAATTAAATTCTCTTGGCCAATTTCTTTTCATTGAGTTTAATTACTTAGTACATTTTATTTCATATGGTAACTTAGAAAGAATACAATGACATGAGTTGACTTATTCTTCGTTATCTGACTCTGTAGCCACTGTTTGCTAAGTGACCTCATTTCTGAGGAATGTTTTCCTGAAGCTGAATGTGCCCACATTTCTATTATGTCACTTTGAAGTATTTCATATCATTTTATGTCAAAGCTAAAAGGCACAGAGTAGGAAGGGAAAGAGGATAGAATTACAGGATCTTTGCTGCATAGAGAGAATTGAATGTGGTACTTTCAGAAAAGACACGGGGTACGAGTCCAAGGCAGCATGATGGTTGCTGTAGAAAGTAAGAATGCAGAAGACTTTGGATTCGCCTCCCGGAGCCCAGCTTATCTGCTGATCTTTTTTTTTTTCTTTATTGATATTTATTGAGCTCTACATTTTTCTCTGCTCCCCTCCCTGCCTCTCCCCTCTCCCCTTCAACCCTCCCCCAATGTCCCTATGCTTCCAATTTACTCAGGAGATCTTGTCTTTTTATACTTTCCATGTATATTAGGCCTATGTAAGTCTCTTAGTGTCCATATTGTTGTCTAAGTTCTCTGTGATTACGGTTTGTAGGCTGGCTTTCTTTGTTTTATGTTTAAAAACCACCTATGAGTGAGTACATGTGATAATTGTCTTTCTGTGTCTGGGTTACCTCACTCAAAATAATGTCTTCTAGCTCTATCCATTTTCCTGCAAAATTCAAGCTGTCGTTATTTTTTTCTGCTGTGTAGTACTCCATTGTGTAAATGTACCAATTTTCTTTATCCATTCTTCGGTCGTGGGGCATTTAGGTTGTTTCCAGGTTCTGCTGATCTTGAAGAGGAGGGAGCAGCCAGCTGGCTATTCTGCCCATAGTTTGTCACTGTGGGATGTATATAGCAGATGGATGAAGGGGACAACTCAGTGGGAGCAGCAGGAGGGTCAATGGAGGAACAGAGGCCAGATCAGTTGTGGGCATCTGAAAGAGAAATGTGGGGGCATCCACTCGAGAGCAGAGAGCAGCTATTTTATGAAAGATGTCCACGAGGGTGTGCAGGGGCAGGCACCTAAGCTCCCTGGATGGCATTTCTAACCAATAGAAGTGGATGTGAGCATTGTCCCAGAAGGATACACAGGGGCTTTTTTTTTTTTTTTTTTTAGACAAGGTTTCTCTGTATAGTCTGGCTATCCTGGAACTCACTCTGTAGACCAGGCTGGTCTCTCAGATATTTGCCTGCCTCTGTCACCTGACTGCTGGGATTAAAGGTATGCACCACACCACCCGGCTTTCTGACACAATTTTACACTTTCTTCAAGCATATATTTTATTTGACCTAAAATACTTTTTGTTTTTTTATTTTTTTAACGATTTTATTTATTTATTAAGCATACAATGTACCACTGGCAAGGAAGGCACCAGGTCTCATTACAGATGGTTATAAGCCACCATGTGGTTGCTGAGAATTGAACTCAGGACCTCTGGAAGAGCAGCCTGTGCTCTTAACCACTGAGCCATCTCTCCAGCCCCCCTAAAATACTTTTGAAAATGAAGCCTTTTTTTTCTTGTAAAATCATTCTTTAACAAGTCTTCTATTCCCTGAGACATAAAGAGTAAGTAAAGTGTAATTCTTACAACTTTGTCATTTGCTATGAACTAGATAAGCAAATTCTAGTTAATACATAAAGAAACCAAGATATCTAAAAGGATGGTCTCATTCTCACAGAGGTGTGGAAAGTCTCAGGACACTATGAACTCCATGCCTAGCTCACAATTTAAAAGCCATGATCATGTGATAGTTACACGATTTCCACCTCTTTTGAGGTAATTACTCTGTCCGGAATGTGCTGCAGGAGCTCCCTCACCTTCAGCCAATGGCTTTTAAGATACCAGCCCACTGGGGCGTGGTTTTCATTTTAAAAGCGGCGGCAGTGCTCCGCTCACTCTCTTGCTTCCGGCTCCCGTTCTGACTGCTAGACTCTGTTTCCTGTTTGTGACCAGAGGACTGTGGTTTGGGACATTGATCTGTAATTTTATCCGCTCCAATAAATAACCCCTTTTTAATCAAACTGGTGTAGGATTGTTTTGCGTCATTAGGAATGGACAGGGTGCCATCAAAGGCATGTGCAGAAGTATCCCAACCTGCTTGGGATGCAATCCTCAGTGTCTACTCTCCCCTTTCTACAAAAGATATGATTAGGAATAAGGTAGACAGTGTGTAGGCCATGCCCCGAAGGAGAAGGCTTTGTCTAGTGTGTCCCTGGCAGTGTCCTGTGGAACCATCCTTGAGGGCAACATACAGCAATGAGGTACACAGTCAGTTGGCACACGGGCTCTGATGCCTCCTTACCACCATGCAGACTACACAAGTGTACTTGCTGCCATCCTGTGTCGCTGTCACAGTGACCAGGCCTGCTGTACCCAGCACAAGGCATGTCCTCCCCTAGGCTCAGGTACAGTCCTCACAAAAGCACAGAACAAGAAGAAGCACTCTGAAGTGAGGCTGCCCGAGTCTGTGGGAGGCTACACTATTGCTGAGAAAAGCACCAGAAACGCAGCCCGTCAGCTTTCTGCCACTTAAGCCCCTTGCAGCAAGGAGGCAAATGAGAGAGGCCTGACTATGGGTCTTGTTCAGACAAAGTGGGGTGCGTGCGTGCATGCGTGTGTGTGTGTGTGTGTGTGTGTGTGTGTGTGTGTGTGTGTGTATAGAAATCAATGTCAGGTGTCTTCTACAGTTGTTTGCCACCTGCATTTTGAGACAACGTCTCCCTTGGCCAGAAGCTTGCCAAGTCGACTACTGGATCCCCTGCTGCTATTCCCCACATGGGAATAAGAGACATGTACTGTGAAGCAAGCTTTTTGTGTGGGTGTGAGTCCTCACACTCATGCAGCAAGTACTTTACGGACTACACCATCTTCCCTGCCCCCAGAGTGCTCTTTAAAAGAAAGCCAATGAGCCCAGGACCATCTGTGGCCAAATTTCAGTATAGCTAACTTTGATTAGCTACAATCTGCCAAAAGGGTGGGCCTCTGGAATTCATTCAGAATGCACACAGAGTTCTGTATCATCTGCCTTACTTGGAAGGGGAGCCTTCATGCTTTTATGGCATGCTGGAATCTTAATCTATACCTGGGAGTTTTTCAGAGAGCAAAAGGCTATGATGAGCCTTCTGGCAGAACATGCTTGCCCCTTCTGTGTTGACACTTCACCAGGACAGAGATCTAACATCTCACAGAATCAGCAGCACAGGGCCCAAGGGGCTTTGTCTTTTGTTCTGGCAGAACTAGCTTCACAGTCACAGCAGGGGAAGTTTATAGTGTAGACACCTGCTGAGTACTGTTTAGTTCTAGCTCAAGAGCAGACATACTTCACAGCAACGTGGCTAAGCTAAGAAATGTCCAAGTTCCTTAGTTTCAACTCAGGTAAGCATCAGAGGTTTGTAACCTCGTGGATGAGACCTGCAATTCCACTGCTGTTTGAACACAATTACTAGATCACTGTTAATTCAACCTAATATTAAGTTCTTGATTCCATTTCACTCTTTCATTGAAAAAAAAAAGAAAGACATTATTCTTTCTGGAATGAGGCTGCAGTTCTCTGGAGTGAGGTGTCGTTTCCCCTTTAAATCTTCTTAAGAGGTATGTATCAAAGAGCTTAGTTCTCGCCTTCCCTCACTGGTTTCAAAACACACAGCACACAGTACTGAAGGGCCAGCGACACAGACTTGTGACCCGGGATCCCAGCTGCCGGTGAAGAGTGCAGCGAAAGCATGGACCCTGTGACCTGCAGTAGAGCTTGCAGAGTGGAGGCTGGGGACCCTTACTTCCCCTTCTCTGACTCGTCAGCCTTCCAGGAACAAACAGGACATCGTGATTATTTGCTATTGTCCCTTTTGAACTTGGATGAGGAACTTTGTGCAGTCAGCACTTGTTAACCATTGGATAAATGTTCAATAATGAAACTCATATTTTCTCTTAATTTACTATCAAATACAGCACAGACCATTTTATTTCCTGATATATGTGGATGTGTAATCTAAAATACACCAGAAGACAACCTATCACTGGAGCATACAGGCTGCATGAGAGCACGGTGCTCTTTGCTTCCGGTGTGGGCCACTCAACCCAGAGTACTTGCTATGTCCAGGTCTGGACTCACACAGTCCTGCAGGAGCACAAAAGGAATTCCATGGTGGCTGGCTAGACACTATGGGCTTCTTGAACTAGAGTGACAGTTAATGTTATTTAAGAGCAGACTGGCCCAGATGAGCAACCCTGGAACTAAAACAAATTTGGATCCCATATAATTTTTTATATGTAAGTTTTTTTGTTGTTGTTTTGCTTTTTTGTTTGCCTCTGTTTTATTGAGACTGGCTCTTGTCTCAATAAGGACAAGAGGGTGGAACTCCAGACAAGAAAGATCTTGTCTCAAAAAAGTAAAATTAGGGCTGGTGAGATGGCTCCAGTGAGTTAAAGCGCCTGATATCAAGCCTGACAGCATGATTTTCAAGCTATGGGACCATCATGTGAAAATAACTGACTTCTGCAAGTTATCCTCTGACCTCTATATGTGTGCTGTGGCACAAGTGCACCCCACATACATACTTTTAAAAATAATAAAAAGATTTTCTGACATTTTCTCCAAATCCCGACACAATAGTGCCCAAAATGAAACTTTCACATTGTAATAAGCAGTGACTAAATAAAACAGTCACACCACCGGGCACAATCACAGATGGTTCCATGTGCCCATCAACCCTTTGTGAACAGACTTTGCCCCTTGTTTCAGTTGACAGAATATGGCAATGGTGCTGGGTGTCAAAGAGATGACTCCGTTACATAGGATGTCCCTTGCAGACATGATAGCTTCATACTGCCTCATAGGACTGTTCTGTGTAGCAAGCTTTCTTGTCAGACTATCTTTGGACAGCCAGCCCCAAATATCAACACGGAGACTTCTTATTAATTATAAAAGTTTGACCACTAGCTTAGGCTGTCCCACTAGCTCTTATAACTTAAAGTGACCTGCTTTTATTAATCTATGTTCTACCATGCTGCTCGGTTACCTCTACTCTGTACCATATGTTTGACCTCTTCAGTGTCTCCCTGGTATCTCGCTGGCACAATCCACATGCAGAGATTCCTCTTCTTCCCCGGAAATCCCGTCTATCCTCTCCTGCCTACCTATTGACCATTCAGCTCCTCTATAAACCACACAGGGTGACAAATTTTCACAGTGTAAACAAATACTCTGCAACAGTTTTGTACATGGTGTTGTCCCCCAAAGACTGGTGTTGTCACTTGCAAGCCTGCTGCAGACAGTCAGCACACTGACACTTCTTTGTGTCTTGTGACCAGCAGTTTCTGTAGTAAGTATCCACACAGCGGACAGAAAGTGCCATAAAGAATCAGACATAAATACCTGCTTTTCATACACAATTTTCATGTGTCAGTCCAATTCCTATGTCTAAATTTCCACAATCACTAAAGTTACAAGGATATCAGGATATAAATAACATAACGTAACTTACTGCATACCCCACACCCCACCTCTGAATTTCTACAGACAAATTCCTATGACAAATCAGAATGAAGAAAATGCATAAAACAAAAGATAACTGGCCTACAGTCTACAACCCCAAAGAAGACAAGAAACAAGGAGAACCATAATAGAGACATACATGGATCTCCAGGAAGGGGAAGTAGACAAGATCTCCTTAGTGAATTGGCAGAGTAGAGAGAGGGGAAAGGTGGTAGGGAACTGGGGAGGGGAGAAGGGGAGCAGGGAGGAAAACGAGGGATTGGGAAGATCAAGTTGTGTAAAGGACAGAGAAGTTAAGCAAGGAAAGAGATACCTTGAAAGGAGTCATTGTGGGGTTAGCAAGAAACCAGGCTCTAAGGAAACTCCCAGGAAACCACAGAATGAGCCCAGCTAAGAATCTAAGCAATAGTGGAGAAGGTGCCTGAACTACCCTTCCCCTGTAATCAGATTGATAACTACCTTAATTTTCATCGTAGAACCTTCATCCAGTAACTGATGGGAACAGATGCAGAGATCCAAGGCTAAACACTGGGACAAACTCCTCGAGTGCAGTCATAGAGAGGGAGGAGCGATATTAGGAGCAAAGGGGCCAAGACCAGGATGGGCATACCAACAGAAACAGCTGACTCAAGCTAGTGGAGCTCACTGACCGCGGACTGACAGCTGGGGAACCAGCATAAGACCAAACTAGACCCTCTGAATGTGGGTGACAGTTGTGTGGCATGGGCATTTTGTGGGGTCACTAGCAGAGGAACCAGTATTTATCCCTAGTACATGATCTGGCTCTTTGGAGCCCATTCTCTATGGAGGGTACCTTTCTCAGCCTAGATACAGGAGGAAGGGCCTTGGTCCTGCTTCAAGTGATGTGACAGGCTTTGTTGACTCCCCATGGGAGGCCTCATCCCCTCTGAGGAGTGGATGGGGGTAGAGTGAGTAGAATATGGGAGGAGTGGGAGGATTGGAGGGAGAGGGAACTGGGGTTGGTATGTAAAATAAGTTGTTTTAAAAATAGAAATAAAAAAATAAGAAATGCCATTATCAACTTTATTGACCTCATGGCCAGACTGAGGTACACTTGTGGTCCTGAAGGATGCAGGACAGTCACACAGCCTCATTTGAATTCTGAGGCTCAAAGTCTCTAATCATGTCTCCACTGTCCCACACTTAACCTCTTAACTTCACCTAGTAGCTTTAAATGTGGCTTACAGTTCCCTGGCTGGGAAGCCACAGCTTTCTAGACTTGCCTTCTACTTATACTGGTGAAAGAGCCTCCCACTCACGCTCCATTACACACTAGAGACGAGGCCCAAGCTAGCCGCCTGCAGCCGGGAGCAGAGATCTCTGAGACCCATGTGTCCTGGTGATGAAACTGAGTTCAGTGGACAATAAAAACACCCTCAGCCCTGGAACTGCATAGCCACTGCCTCCACCTGTCATGCTGAGAAGGCATTCCAGAAGTTTATTAACTGCGCATTCTCAAGTATCGCCCAGGGCGGCAACAGTCTGTCATCTGCAGATCCTGTTACTACCTGCATCCCGCATAGCAGGGCTGTCAGAAATGAAACACGCGACTGATCCACTGAAATTACCGGGGCCGCCTGCTTTCTATCATCGTGTCATCAATCCTCCCGGACTGTCTCCTCTGAAGAATGTCCAAAATTCCTTAAGTAATGGCTTGTACAATCCCTTTCCCACAAGAGCAGAAACTGTTCTAACTGTGGCGGAGACATAAGCAGCGCCTGAGTAATGCCGAACAGCACGTTACTGGGGTTGTTATGCAGTGAGATGAGGGGCCAATACCGTTAGTCAGAATCAATACACACAGACAGCAATGTCCTAGCAGCAGCAGCAGGGTTAAACACTGTGTGCTCTGCTCCATACGGAGCCATCTAAGAAAAATGGGCAGTTTCTTCTATGCTTAGATTCAGAAGCTCCAGATGTAATCTCCCAAAGGTCAGCAAGTGAGATGGGCATGACATGAACTGACAGCTTCAGGTTTCCTTCAAAAATCATCCTATGTGACACTAAGACCAACACCCCTCAGAAGTTAGGTCTGTGATGTTCACAGCAATTCAATGTCATTCATGGGAGCAAATTAAGGCCATTGAGTGTCACCCTGAGAGTTTTCTCTGCTCCAAGTATTATGTCAACATTGACTTTTTATTCCCTCCACTTTTGATGCTTTATTGTCTGATTTTGTCAATGAGGAAAAATAGATTGTTGTAGAGATTAAGAACACAGCACAAGATCATAAGCGGCACAGCCAGCTTTCGGGCCCTGGCTACTTCATCAGTGTAGCACTCAACTCCGTACTTCCGGAAACACAGAAAAGAACCTGGTTTCATATCTAATCCATACCTGCTTGGTGACCATTTTTTCTACTGAAAATAGACTTTTTTCATACAATGTTCTGATTATGGTTTCCCCTTCCCCAACTCCTCTCAGATCCTCCCCACTTCCAAACCCACCCAAATTCACACCCTTTTTTCCTCATTAAAAAACAAACAGGTATCTAAAATAATAAGATAAATAAAAGAACAGAAAAAAGTATCAAAGAAAAAGCAAAATAAGAAACACAGCTACTGAAACACTCACACACAGAAAACCCATCAAACAAAATCAGAGATCATAATATGTAGGCAGAAGATCCATGAGGTTAAAGCCATGCACAGACAAAGCACTGTGAGAGAGGAGAGAGACCTTCAAAACTACTACTGAGTTCATATTGTGTTAGCCATCTGCTGCTGGGCATGGAGCTTCCTTAAATGTGAACTCATTAGAGAAAACTAAAACTAAATTTTCATTTGTGAGCAGTTATCAACTGAGAAAGTTTCTGGGTTAGAGATGGGGGCTTGTGTCTACTTTCCCTCTCAGCGCTGGGACCCCATCTGGCTTGGGCCCATGACGGTCCTGTACATGCTATCAAAATCTGTTCATAGAGCAAGTGTCCGTTCTGTTGAGTCTAAAGGCCTTATTTCTGTAATGTCATCCATCCCCTCAAGTTGTTAGGATAAGGCTCCTTGCACGTCCTCTTCACCATGGTTCCAAGAACCCTGAGGGGAGGGAGGCATTTGATGGAGACATCCCATTAAGGACTGGGTGTTCCAAGGTTTCTCACTGTCTGTACATTTCTCCGAACATGTCCATCAGCATCGACTTTTAACTGAGATGAAAGTCATATCCCTGTAATTCACTTTAGAGTGTGTAGCTCCGTGACTCTTAGTCTAGTCTCAGTCACACAGCCTCTCTGTCAAACTGCAAAGCATATCATCAATCACTGAGATCCCTACATCCATTAGGGGCCAGTCCTCTCCATTCTTCCTCCCCTAGTCTCTGAAAACTACTGAACCCTTTCCTGACGCAAAAGAATTAACTTAGTCTAGACAGACCTTTTCCTAAGAGATCACAACATGAGCCTTTGTGACTGCCTTCTCCTATTGAATACAGTGTTTTCAAGGATTTCCCATGATGTAATATGCATCAACGCTTCATTATTTTCAGGACAGAATAATACTCCGTTGTGTAGATACATGCAGCACTCATATGTACCCATGTACACACTGAAGGACATCTGGACTGCCTTCCACCTTTGAATTCAGGGATAATGTTGCTATGAAGACATGTAAAATTTGGGGTGTCCATATTATTTTTGATTCTTTTGAGAAAAAAAAAACGTACAAAAACACTCAACCTAGGAATGGAACCTGGGTCATCTGGCATGTTTACTTTTTGAAGAACTGCCAGACTGTTTGCCAAAACTGCTACACATTCTGCACTCCCACTGGCAGGGAGGAGAGCACGAATTTCTCCTTATCCACATCAACACGTCCCCACTTCCATCCTGTGTGGTATGAATATGAAATGTCTCTTCTAGTCTCACATACTGGATGTCAGCTGATGGATTCAGGGAAGTGATTGGCTCCTGATGATTCTAACCTAATCCACAGATTAAACCACTGGTGGGTCCCAACAGGATAACATTACTGAGAGGTGATGAGAAGGTACAGGATGTGGGGCCAGGTTGGAGAAAGTAGTTCACTGACAGTATGCCCTGTGAAGATGCATCTTGTCTCCAGGTAGGCTGCTTTGCTCCACACAGTTTCTATACTATAATATTCAGCCTCACCACAGTTCGGAAACAATGGAGCCAGCCCACAGACAGAAACTCTGTAACACTGACGTGAAGCAAAGCTTTCTTTTGAATTGTGTATGTCAGGCCAGGTGTCCCAGTGATGATCAACTCACAAACCAGCTAGTGCACAGAGAAAGAGTACCTCCTCACTGGGTTCTTGATTGGAATTTTCTTAACCAATGACCTTGAGTGTTATGTGTTTATTGGCATTCTATTATCTTCCTTAGAGAAGCAGCTCCTGAAATCCTTTGCTCATTTTAAAAAGTGGGTTATCTGCCTTTCAATCGCTGCCAGAGCTCTTTGTACACTCCAGACAGTAAGCGCTCATCAGACACACAGTCCATGCACTGTGTGTTGTCATTTCACCTTCATGGGAATGCCTTTAGAGTAGAGCTTTCTAAAGTATCAGTGAGTCCAAGTTATCTGTGGTCTCTGGTCACTTGCTGGTGTCAAGTCTAGAAACTACTGTCTTAACCCAAGGTGAAGACTGTGTAGACCCACGCCTCTCTTCTAGCAGCATTTAGTTTGAGCTCCTGAATCAAGTTCTCTGTTCTGTTTGAAGCAAATCTTTATATGCAAAAATATGCAGCAATTCAAGCTCACCCTTACACGTGGGCATCCAGTTGACCCATCACTATTCTTTAAAAGACAATTATTTTCCCAAGGAGCTGTTTTGCAAGTCTTTTAATAATAAACTGACCATAAATGAATTGAGTTTACTTCTGGGGTCTCTCAGATTCATTTCCATGGACTGACACACCTATTCACCTATTCTCTCTCTCTCTCTCTCTCTCTCTCTCACACACACACACACACACACACACACACACAAAACTTGCCTGCTCTCCATGTTGGAGCCATAGTTATTTCTCCACAGCTTCATCCCTGCTGCAGTCAGGACCTGGCTTACCAACCTCAAACCTTCTAAGGGACCCATAGTGTCCGGAACTGTGTACATACCTCTCTGCAGGCATAACCTATGCACTATGGTTAACATAGGGTAAAATCCGAGTTAGAAATAATTACGCTCAGATGAAATGCCATTCTGACTCCATGAGTGCACACATTTCCCCTCCCATGCTGAGTTTTCAACACCACATCCCATCCTTTCCAGTCACTTGTCCTGGGCAATGTCTGTCAAAAGACATAAAACACATGAGGGAAATAGGCATGCTGAGACTAAGTATGAGCTGTGGTTTGGTTTTCCTAAATAATTTAGGTCTAAAACTGGTCTGTCTGAGAAATATTTTAAGAAAGAAAAAGAAAATCATGGACTAAGACAGTTAACACACAACTGTCCAAACTGCCGGCCGTTTTCTATGAGTAACGTGTGAGAACAATAGAGGGGGTCATGCCCAGGTCTCAAAGTCAGGTGAGTTCTAATCTGTGGCACTTTGTTTCAGCATTTGGTCAAAATGCTTAAATAATAATAATAATAATATGCCGGGTGGTGGTGGTGCACACCTTTAAATTTAATCCCAGCATTCTGGAGGCAGAAACAGGTGGATCTCTGTGTGGTCTACAGAGTTCCCGGACAGGCACCAAAGCTACAGAAAAATGTTGTCTCGAACGACACCCTTCTCCCCCCCCCAAAAAAAAACCCACAATAATAATGCTACCAAAGAAGAGAAAGAAAGAAGATTAAAAAGATCAGCAGGTAGCAGAAACCTTAAAATAAGTGATGTCACAGAATATGCCGATTCCAGCCATCAGCAAGCAGCCCAAACAGAAAGGGCCTCTACGGCTCTCTGCAGTCAGCACCTTCAGGTACCGATGCCTTCCAAACACCCTGATGGGATGCAGACGTTCCATGGTATTCCAAAGATCCTACTCTACTGCTCCTAGCCACATGCAGTTTGACTCTCACCTAAAGAGAGCAAAATCACATTCATTTTTTTTTTTAAGTTAGACACTCTCAGCTATACAACCCTCGAAACTAAACCAGTACACTTCATAAGTTGTCATGATGAACTAATTCAGACTACTGAGCTGGCAACACCAAGGGCTGGTCTTCCTCTGATGACACACCAGGGCTGTAGAGAGTATCACTATGGGGGAAGCTGAGTGAGAGAAACATGGTGAAAAGTTACTAGAAGACTGTCTGGATCGCCAGTCCTGGTGGCATAGGCCTTTAATCCCAGCACTCGAGAGGCAGAGGCAGGCGGATCTCTGTGAGTTCAAGTCCAGTCTGGTCTACAGATTGAGTTCCAGGATACCCAGAGAAACACAGAGAAACCCTGTCTTGAAAAACAAAACAAAACAAAAGATAGTGTAGATCAAGCACAAGGATTCTGAGATCTGTGGGAACAGATACTTTGGCTGCCAGCTCCTCAGCAGTCAGACAAAGCTCTCAGCTGAACACCTCCATGAACGTGAGCTGGGTCAACAGCATCAGTACTGTCCACTTGCTGTCAACGCTGTGACCCTCTGAACTACAGCTGCAGCCAATCTTTGCTCTCCAGAATCTTTCCTGTGCTTCTATCTTCACTTTAACTCAATGCATGACTGTTTGGGAGATACTCTAGGTTTCAAGGGGGAAAATGAGCTAGCAGAAGTGGGTCTGAGAATGTAAACTACGCTTGATTTATAGACAGACCTTGCTTCCATTTAAAAGACTCTGTGACGTGGAAGTATTTAGACTATACTTTGGCTAAGTGGAAAAAGTTTCTGCTGTGATTGTATAAATCATTTCAAATGCTATTTCATTCTGGCTTTTAAGTGTCTGAGTTTTTCTACATGTTCCGAGAAAGTTTGGTTCACTTTTCACTCCCCATAAATCAGAGACTATTTCAAAGCTTCCTGGGGACAGAAAAACATACACATGTGCAAAGAAAGATTGCATCAGTGCTAAGTCAGGATCTGAAACAGTGTGTTCAAGAAAGCTGCTACCCAGTGCTCTTCTAATTAGCCGCTACACACGCTACAAGTGGAGCTGTGTCTGAGGCCAATACTCCAGCACATGGTCATATAAGGACACAGACCTGCCATACAGCCACTTAAACAACTAGCCGGGTATTGCAATGGGGACCTCTGGTGGCCTGGCGAATGGCTATTCTTGAAAAGCAGAGACCACTATCAAATCCCTGAGGACAACAGTGAGATCCCTACTGGAGTCAGCTTACTTTCTTTTTCTGTTCTGATCCTTTCTATGAGCAACTGATTAATCTAGTTTACACACACACTACTGTTACAATTTAAATTCCCCTCTCAAGCTGTACCTGGAATATTCTACTACCAACAGTGACAGTTAACATCCATCTGTGCTGCTTGGGCTATGTCAGCATCACACTGATTTCCTGCCCTATCAGCCGCAAAAAACACCCAACGAAAACGAAAATACCTTCAGGAAGGAAAGGTTTATTGTGACTCACAGTTTGGGGTCCAGTCGGGCATGGTGGGAAGGCATGGCAGTAGGAGCATTAAGGGCTGGCTGACCACCATCACAGTCAGGAAGTTGAGAGAGATGAACTCTGGTGGTCAGATCTTCTTTTTACTCAGTCCAGGACCTCAGCCCATAGGATGGTACTACCCACACTTAGGATGGCTCTTTTCCCTAAATTAATCCAGTCTAGAAACTCCCCCATAGATATGCAAGAGGTTTATCTCCTAGGTCCTGTCAAGCTGATGATCAACACCAACCATTCATTTGATAGTGCTCTCCACTCCACATGGCTCCTGCATTACACCAAGTCTGATTAAACTCAGGCTCAGAGGAGCCCCTACATGTGCTGTGGTGCTCTGGAGGACACTGTGGCCACATATCACTTCTTCATTTTTGTCTTCGACAATAGAACGAACACTTGGAATCTTCTCTTCCCTCAAATATAGCCACTAGCCTTCCAACTTGTAGGTCAAATGAGAAACATCCCATTAAAACTATAAACATAATAAGAATGATCATCTTTTTTTCATTATTATTTAAGCTTTATTTTGAAATTTCAAGTCATTTGCACCAGTCTAGGACAAATGGAAATATGCAAACCTTAGAAAGGACAGCAACACCTAGTTCAAAGAATGAGAAAGTAAACAAATAAACCAACAAACAGATTTACAAGAACACAATGAATACATGGCAGTGTGAGAGGACTAGGCAGGTAAACAAAGGCAGCTGTACTGAAAATTAACTACTCACATGACTTATACACATGGTTCTGCAGCCTAAGCAAGAACCTCTGATTTGGCAAGCTCAGAAACAAAATAAACCTTACTGTACACCAAAAAAATCTACAAAGTTCTAACAAAGAAGACCTTTGCATATGGGAAAGATGAGTAATTAACAAACCAGAGAGAGAAACTAGAGCTGGTTCCAAATCTCAGATCAAAAGTTATTCACATCAAGATTTGAGAAAAATGAATAAAATCTTAAAAATGTTGAAGTAAAGTACAGGCAAATAGTTTGCATTAAGAAGTCTTTGGGCTGAGAGGTGGCTCAGCAGTTAAGAGTACTTATTGTGTTCTAGAGGACCAAGTTTCTCAGCACCCACATTAGGCTGCTAACAACTGCCTTTAACTCTAGTTCCAGTGAACCAATCCATCATCCTCTTTCTGGCCTCTGTAAGCACTGCATTCATGTGGGCCATGCATGCATACACACACGACACACACACGTGCATGCACACATGCATGCACGTGCATGCTCACGCGCGCACACACACACATACACACAACAATAAGTCTTTGTTTTTTGTTTTTCAGACAGGGTTGTGCAATGCCAAGAAGTATTTTTCAAGCATGACAGAACCATAAAAAATTCTGATAGCTCTTACTAGAGTTAACAAGACACAAAATAGTCAATCCAACAAAAATAAAGCTTTTTGAATGTTAAGAGAATTATGAAAGAAGCTGAGTCAATATATACAAAAATATTTATTAATTTTTTAATTACAAGATATTAATATTCCTAGCAAAAAGATGACCAACATAAACATGGAAAACTAAGAACTGGTAAGACTTTTAACACCTTTTCTCTATAAAGACAGGGAAAGACCACCAGGAAAGATGTCAGTTTCAATAGTAATAAAAGGCAGCAGGCCAAAAGCTGTAAGTTACAGTACTGTCAAAATTGAAGTCAGTTACTAGGGCCATCAAGGAAAAACTCTTTGCATGAGATCTGTGCAATGTGGAATACAAGCTGTGTGCATGTTTACCCAGCCCTCCTGCTCTTAAGAGTATAACAAAGGTTAAAGCAGTTATGGCACAAATCAGGTCTTCTAGAACATAAAATGAGTCCAAGCCTTGAACAAAGGTTATGGGTCAGAGAACAGGGTTCTGGGACAGGATCTGAGCTGAAGTAAAGCACTAACCCCACAAAAATGCAGGGTCTGGGGAAGAGAAGACCACATCTTTGATGAGGAGGTAAGCATTCCACTCCATACAAAACAGTAACAGAGTGTAGAGTTACTCAGAATTGTGTGGCAGACTAATCTGAACTTTACGTCTTAGCTGTCCAGACTGCTGGAGCAAACTGACACAAACAGGACAGCCTAAACTGTAAGGCATTCTCCCTGGAAACGGGGAGACCACAGTTCAGTTACTGGAGGTGTACATGAGGACTTGCACCTGGTTAATGGATGACTGTCTTCATGAGGCAACTGCAGATGATGAGGACAGGAAGCTCATTTCTTCACCTTTTCAAAGACACCTGGGCCTTCAAAAGTGTTCCGGCTCATGACCTAAGAAGCAAGCCCTTAAGGCCTCACCTTCCAGTACCATCCTACTGTGGCCAGGGCTTCAACCATTCTCATTTGGTAATTTATGTACGCTTAATCCACCAAATATCTATCTTTAATGCATCCCCCAGGGCACTTCTGCACAGTAGCTGGCAATGTCTGCTTATTGCTATACAGGACAGTGTCACCTAGAACAGGGCTCTTCTGCAGCAGCACAAGTTCCAGGCTCTTTTAGGAAGAGGACAAGAGGACACATCCCATGGTCCCAGCTTCAGGGCTGGGTATGTTATATCCAGAACTAAAACAAGCTGAACCCTTGTGACAAACGTGACTTCAAAAAGCTGTTCCCCTCTAATGGCATGGGAAACAGAGAGCAAATGGGGAAGGATATAGATGTCCTTGCCTTTCTGAGTTTATGAGGAATATGTGCTCGTTAGTGAAAAACTGGAGCATTACAATTAAAGAAACAAATCAAGAGGGAGAGCTAAGGATCAGAAGCATGAGAGACTTCATGCTGTGGGCGCCTTTCACAGCTTAGAAACTCTCAATCAAATGCACATCTTACCTTCCGAAAATGCCCTTAAAACACTCAGTGAGTGCACTCAGTCAGAGCCCATCTTACTGTGCCAAGCAGACAGCTTTGAGGCTCTGGGGATGGCCCAGAAATCCTTAGGCATTTGCATGAGCCCCTCTGCATGCCCATTTCTGCATAAGCAACGGACGCTCTATGTTCTGTGCACATCCCTGTGGCTGATACTGTGATTGACCTTGGAGTGACCAGAATAAAGGCTGCCAGAAATAGAAATACATGAGCATCGCTCAAAGCACAAAGCTTCTAATATTCTGGGGACAGTTCATTATATCCAAGCTGCAGCAAATTACAGGCCAAAAGGGGGGTAGCACTACTCACAGAAACTGAGATTAAAATGAACACTGGTGACTTGGCTCACAGAACTATTATAAAAACAACCCAGACAATTACGTGTTTTAAATGGGTGGGATCTAGAGTTGCAATTCTCCCACAAGCTGAAGCCATGGAAGTCTTTAGAAAATGAGTGACTCGGGAGCTTAGTGTTCCAGTTTACAGCACGTGTGTGTTTTAGTTACGAAGCCATAGTAAATCTAGCATGTCAGGAAAGGTAAACAGTTCTCAGTTGTTTATGTAGCCAAAGAGGAAAGGAATTCAACACACCATTAACCACTTAGGTGTTTCTAGATGTGCACCAGACGGCTCTGTATTGATGACAAAGAAAGCAAAGATAAGTGAGCGCGGTGTTTTTAACACTTCATTGCTTGGCAGTATTAGATATTCAGAGGTAGTTCTACCCAACAAGCCCTTCACCTCATTCATACTGGCCATTCGCGGGGACCTGGAACAAAGGGGTGGGAGGAGACAGAACTGTCCCAAGAAAATGTTTCACCACAGAATTTTAATTGACTACTCCCAGGAAAAAGGTAAATATTTAACTTCTCTGGGGCACTTCTCTCACAGTTGTGCACATGGGCACATATGCGTGCATGCATACACACACACAGGAAGAGAAAGAGAGTCACAGTGGATCCAAGATGGCCTCACATTCACAACAATGCTCCTGCCTCTGCAGTCCAAGTGCTAGGATTACAGCTGTGAGTCACCATGCCCAGCTGGCAATCTATTCTACATACATGTAAAGTGTCTCGGTCCTTTTCTAACAAGTGTGAAACGAAAGCAGCAAAGGAGGGAAATGGGCTTCACACATCTACATGAAGACCTTGTGTGGTCATGGTTACTCTCACCAGCTTTATTTTAAAAGTCATTAATATAAAAAAATTTAAAAACTCTTTAATATAGATGGTAGAAACTATTTAATTAGTAACTATTACTTACAGTCATGTTTCATCCATAATATAAAATAAAAACTAAAAAAAAAAAAAAACAAAAGAAGTCCATTGCTGCCTGCTGCTAAGTCCAATAAGCAGTGATGGCAGTTCATATTAATACTGGAACTGAATGGCGACCGCTGAGGCTGGGGTGGGGCTCAGGGGAGAGTGGATGCCCTTGCAGTGCCAGCACCAATAAATTAATTCATTCACTTGTGAAATTGTCTGTGAAAAGCTGTACATATTTAGAACTAAAAATTGAAGATAATTTAATATGCTTAAATGAACAAATATTCATTTCCGTTTTCATATAGCTCTTTCTATATTATTCTCAAGCTTTACACAAATAACTCAACAAAAAGCTCATAAAAACTATCATGTAAATAGAAAAAAAATCTCATAGTGGGTTATGATGGTGCATGTCTGCTAAGCCCCACTCTGAAAAAGCTGAGGCAGGGCTATGCGCTCTAGACCAGCCTGGGCCACACAGCACAGCCTGGCCGTCTCACAGGTCCTTCCCACTCCCTCTCCCTGCTGGCCCCAGGATCAGAAAGGTTGGGGGCTCAGAGTCTGGGGCAGACACATGTGGAATGTGCGTAGCAGCCATGCATCTCCTTCAGCACTTCTGCACACCTCCTTCAACTGGCAAGTGAGCAGCTACTTTCCCTTGAACATACAATCATGAACACAGAAATGTCAGTTTAGGAATCTGCTTCCCAAATCAAGCATGCCAATGTGGGAAGCCTTCAGATCACACAAAATTCGTATGGTGAGCCCTCATTTATTATGTTCTCCTTGGGAAACAGAGACCACATTTCAAAGCAAGCACTCTATAAACAATTTTCAAGCCACCATCCAGCCAATGTAACCCTAACATAATAAAGAGCAGAACATTACACTGTTTGGATTGTGGGAGTAGAAGTATAAAGGAAAACAGTATGTTTAAAATTTGGGGTTTTGCTGATACTTGAGAAATGGCTGTCCCCATGAGAAGGTGATGTGTGATCATGCTGGCTGGGCTAGGGGCCCTTTGACAGACACTCCTGCCCACCAGCAGTATCATCAACCTGTCTTTTACCCTCAGCTCCCCAGCACAGTCACCCACAGCTTCTTGCAGATCCCTGGATGGTAATTTCCCAATCCACAGAGCTCATGTTTGGACCTATGTCCTGGGATACCCAACACCTAGATATCCTGTAGTCATGTGGCATCAAACTTAGCATCACATTTCTATACTACACTAAGTAGTCATTCCTCGTAGATTTCACGTTTCTCTGGTTATGGTGCTCAAGCTGTGGCATTTCACCTCTCCCCGTTTGTCACCACCTTCCAGGCCACACCTGCCAACACTGAGGTGAGGTGATAGCTGAGCTGGGCTCTCGGAATGCTCTCCTGTGCCTTCTTTTTCCTGTTGTTTCATTTCAGTTCTACTCAGGGCAGTTGGCCTGGCACAGCAGGGAGAGACTTGGCCACTCTTGCTTGTACAAGGATGTGGAAGCCTACGGGCACCTCTTGCAAAAGAAAGTCATCTCTTCTTTTAGGAACACTGCTGGTCCAAGAAGAGCTGTTCAGGAACACCACTTTACCACCCACTGATAAACAAAGCATGGTAGAGCACCAACTCCAGCCATAATGCCCACATACTTTCCCACATGGCAGTCACTTGTTCACGATCTACACCGGAAAACACTCACTAGGTCAACTGAGAGGGACAGGTTACATGAGCTCTCCAGAACGTTCCTAGACCTGCTAGCCCTCCTCTACTTCCAAGCAAGTGAGAGCAGTCAGTGTGGTGCCGGCATACACCTGTAGTCTTAGTTCTTTTTTTTTTTTTATTGTTAAAAGAAGAATTTACATTTACTCCCCTTGTTCCCGGCCTACTCCCCTTGTTCCCGGCCCTCCCGCTCCCCCACTACCCCACCACCCTCCCCCTGCTTCTTTAAGATGGGGCAGGATACCCTGCCCTATGGGAAGCGAGCGGCTGAGACAGGAGTCTATGAGCTCCAGGTGGGCCTGGGCTATACCCTGTCTCAAAAACAAAACAACAAAGATACAAATCTAGAACTCTAGAACAATAAAATTGTAACACTGTATACAATCTGGGTTAAAATGGAAGAAATACACAATCACTTTGAAACAGAATACCTTTATGAGGACTCAGGGATTAAAATAGGCAACAAGATCGGAGATGTGGCTCAGGATTGGGAGTGTGCACTGCACGTGATGAGTGCTAGCTGACACATACTCCTTACTCCAGCTCCAGGGGGTCTGAAACTTTCTTCCAGACTTTGAGGGTATCTACACTCACATTACCACACATACCATATAATTTCAAAATAAAAATATCTTTTCTAGCGGGGCGGTGGTGACGCACGCCTTTAATCCCAGCACTCGGGAGGCAGAGGCAGGTGGATCTTTGTGAGTTCGAGACCAGCCTGGTCTACAAGAGCTAGTTCCAGGACAGGCTCCAAAGCCACAGAGAAACCCTGTCTCGAAAAAAACAAACAAACAAACAAAAAAACAAATATCTTTTCTAAAAAAGCAATGAACACCACCCATTAAGAGACGGAATACAAATCAGCCTGTGGGACTATGGTTTAAAATCGCCCACTAACCTGTTAAGCAAGACTTTTGGATTCCCAGCATCAAACTGCTAAATGGAAAAACAAGTGCAAATTGACTTTCTGTGTTCTACACAGAGGTTTAGCACTCGTATAAATATTAATGTACCGCTGGCCCAATAAGGTGCTTACTCAGAGTCAGCACCATACTTCGCAAGGAACAGTCATGTCAAGAGTTACAGTGATCTCAGTTCAGTTTTGCCAAGCACGTCATACCAAGGCTCGCTAGGCAGACACTCATCTGTGAAGACCTCTCCAGCTAGCGGACCCTGCTCTGTGCACTGTGGCCTCTGGAGGGTCTCACGGAAGAGACCTGGGCTGTGAAGCTGGTGCACAGTATCTCCCCACAGATGGTTAAGACCTCTGTGATCATTGCCTAAAGGCTGAGACCACACTGTAAGCATCCAGATATTTTGTATGGATTCTGCAAGCCCTGCAATTTCTTTTCTTACTATTTTATTTCACAGAGTGACTGACTATTTAAGACAAACAATTCCTAGAAATAAGCCGTTGGGGAACACCATAAAGTCACTATGACACTGTCTTTCATCCCACATGGCTGCTACCAGCCATGTACTCCGTCTCCCTGGCTATTGCCCCGACCTGCACATGTGATCCAGCCTCAGAGCTCACCTCTGCTTCTGCACCATCCTGTCCATGGCAGCCACTGTCCTGGTTCACTGCTATCGTTTTGCCAGGGCACCGTAGAATGGGTCTCTCAAAACATGCTCTTTGCCCTTACCCCATACAGTAGAAACAAAATCACCTTTCAGTAATTTTTAAGATTTTTCTGAATAGCAAGACTACATTTTGATTAATAAAGTGGAATGACCAACTTGCCACCAATTTAATCCGTAAGCACCGCTACAGTGTACACGGTTCCATTCCTTAGCTGCACTGTGTGTGACTTCCCTTCTTTCCTTTCAGCCTTCCTGCGCATGTGCTCCTCTGGGATGCTCACGTTTGCATGGCTGTGAACTCGGTACGGAAGCTCTACTCAGCTTGAGTCTTAAGGAACTTACTTGTTTTGACTTCAGCTATTGCCTGGTGGATTCAGCAGCTCTACCCCTAGTGTACCCTTCTTCACAGTGCTTTTCCTTTCCCTGCTGACAACAGTCTTCCCCACTCAAATCCTCGTCAAAAATATTCACAACCTATTCTAAACCCTCTGTGTTTAGCTCATGGAACTGAGAGAATACCTAACAGGGAAAACACAGCATGTTGTCTATGTAGAATGGAAGCAATGAACGTTGGCCACAGGAACGCCGACATCCAATGTCAGTGGGTAATGCCTTACTCTCTCTGAATGTGGGAACCACTTTGAATCCTGTCATAGTGTCACAGTTCTGTGATGCCACGGCCTTCCCAACTTGGTATTTTAACTGGCATACTTTTTACCAAGCTAGAATAAAACAATAACAGGATATGATTTTAGTCAGCATTTCTGGTCAATATGGAGGCCATTTCATGTAGTTTACTACATATTTGTGTCTTGTGTCCTTTCAAAGTGTTTTAAAAATGCATCTTTTCTAGCATGTCAAATTTTATGCTTTTTACAATAAAAAGGGAGAAAAGAAAAGGGGTGCATGGAAATATCTACTTGTTCACCTTAGTTTTCCATTTCTGGGACGAGTAGACTGGCTTACTTTATATTAAACTTATGATTATTATTATCTTTCAATTTAAACGCAGTTAAATTTGTTGGTTTTCTGCTTTACACTGAATGCCTGTGAACTGTATATAAGGTGTTCAATTCTGTGAGAATAAAAAGCTGTGGGAATGGCATCCTTCTGCATTCATACTCCCACATTTGGGCCCAATCTGCTTAATGCTTTATGTACAGTGTGAGACAGGAATCTGGTTTTCGACCTCTCATATATGGTCTGGGTGCTGTTTTATACCATGGACATCACAGTCCTTGCCACTGGGTGTCTCCTAATCATCGGTTTGGGATTTGATACCCTGCACTCTGCATGAGGACACACAGGAGACACCCGCTGGCGAGGAATCTGATATTCATAGCAAGCACAACAACGTCAGAGGGCTGAGCGGTGTCTTCTAGACAGCACAACCTTCATGTTTTACATCATCTATTTTTTAAAAAGAAACTTGGGGAAAAAAAAAAAACAGATGAGCTGCGGTGATTTGAGAATGGCCCTCATAGGCTTATTTGAGTCTCTGATTACCAGTTGGTGGATATTTGAGAAAGATTAGGAAGTGTGGTCTGGTTCAAGGAGGAGTGTCACTGGGGTGAGTTTTGAGGTTTCAAAGGCCTCACACCATTCCCACGGTGCCCCCTTGCCTTTTGCTCTGTGTTGTTCCTTTATTCCACCATCATGGACTCTAACCTTCTGGAACCGCTAACCCAATTAAACATTTTCTCTTGCTTCGGTCACGGTGCTTTATCACAGCCTGCAGATAACTAAGACAGAGAGAGTGACCTTGCTGTGAAAGACTCTGGACCTTGGATAGGAAAGCAGTTGAAAACTATAAGCAGAGATTAATGGACCATTCTAGCAGGAGCTGGGAAGACTGCAGTGCTAAGAGCAGTGTGTTCTCTTATCCTCTTAAGATGAGGACCGGCTCAAGATGTTTCAGAGAATGTTAGCATTGGTTAAAACCCATTCTTCGATATTTGGACAAAGAATGTGGCTGCTCTTTGCCCTTGTCCAAAGAATTTTCCTGAGGCTAAACTGAAAAGTAATAGACTAATTTCCCTGGTGGAGGAGGTTTTAAGAAAGCCTAATATTGACTCTATTGCATGCCTGTTAGTAATTACTCTTACGTAGGTCTACAATGAAAAAGAACATGCGGGGGAAAATAGATGTACAAGATATACAGTTTAAAAGCATAATAGGGAGATGGAGAGATGGCTCAGAGTTAAGAGCACTAGCTGATCTTCCAGAGGTCAGGTTCAATTCCCAGCAACCACATAGTCACTCACAGCCATCTGTAACAAGATCAGGTGCCTTCTTCTGGCCTGCAGGCACACATGCAGGCAGAACACTGTATACATAATAAATAAATCTTTTAAAAGTGCAGTAGAGAAACTGAAAAACTTCTGTAAAGCAAAGGACACGATCAACAAGACACAACGACAGCCTACAGAATGGGAAAAGAGCTTCACTAACCCCACATCAGACAGAGGGCTGATCTCCAAAATATACAAAGAACTCAAGAAATTGGACACCAAAAGATCACATAATCCAATAAAAAAAAAATGGAGTAAAGACCTAAACAGAGAACTCTCAACAGAGGAATCTAAAATGGCTGAAAGACACTTAAGGAAATGCTCAACATCCTTAGTCATCAGAGAAATGCAAATCAAAACAATTCTAAGAGTCCATCTTACACCTGTAAGAATGGCCAAGATCAAAAACACTGATGACAACTTATGCTGGAGAGGGTGTGGGGAAAAGGGAACACTTCTGCATTGCTGGTGGGAATGCAAGCTGGTACAACCCCTTTGGATGTCAGTGTTGAGATTTCTTAGAAAATTAGGAAACAACCTTCCTCAAGACCCAATAATACCACTTTTAGGTATATATCCAAAGGATGCTCAATCGTGCCACAAGGACATGTGCTCAACTATGTTCATAGCAGCTTTGTTTGTCATAGCCAGAACCTGGAAACAACCTAAATGTCCCTTGACCGAAGAATGGATAAAGAAATTGTGGTACATTTATACAATGGAGTACTACACAGCAGAAAAAAAATGACAGCTTGAATTTTGCAGGAAAATGGATGGAACTAGAAAACATTATTTTGAGTGAGGTAACCCAGACACAGAAAGACAGTTGTCACATGTATTCACTCATAGGTGACTTTTAAACATAAAACAAAGAAAGCCAGCCTACAAACCATAATCATAGAAAAATTAGACAACAATGAGGACACTAAGAGAGACTTACATAGACCTACTATACATGGGAAAGTATAAAAAGACAAGATCTCCTGAGTAAATTGGGAGCATAGGGACATTGGGGGAGGGTTGAAGGGGGGAGGGGAGAAGCAGGGAGGGGAGCAGAAAAAAATGTAGAGCCCAATAAATATCAATAAAGAAAAAAACAAAAAAAATTTTAAAAAGTGCAGTAGAAAATTGAATATTAGAGCCAAGTCTTATGCTAAAAGATATGGGGAGATAAAGGAGAGGCCTGATCGGAAAAATGGAATGAAGGGAGTGGTGCCCCCAGGGAAAGACATCACACAGCTAAAATTCCAACCAGTGAAAAAGTCTAAGGAATTTTCTGCTCCTAAAAATCAACAACAAACCAAAGCTGATATGTGACTCAAGGGTGTCAATGCTCACCCCAAGTGGGTAAGTGGGTAGTCAAACTTGGCAGTGCCATTCATGTGGTTCTGGGTTTAGTCATGAAGGATCCGTGAGTAAAGAGGTTGTGGACTCCTCCACGGTTAAGGAGAGACAACGAGGACAGCTGCCTGGCAGGGCAGTCTGCGTGGAGACCCTAAGAGGTTACTGCATGAGCTGTGAACGTGAAGAAGTGTCAGAGCCACTGGCAGCTGCCAAGAGAAGCTGGATGCAAGAGTGGAACCAGCCTGAGAGAGAGAAGTGTGCACAGCTGGAAGGGCAGAGCCATCAGACACAGAGCTACAGGATTCAGTGTTTGCCCTGCTAGGCTTTAGTTTTGCTTTGGTCCAGTATTTCCTCACTATGCCCTTTCTTCTTCTTGGTATAGCATATATTCTGTGCCACTATATGTTGTAAATATGCAATTTGCTTTTTCATTTTACAGGGGTTACACTTAAGAAATTTCCTTGAGTCTCAGAAGAGAATGTTGAGACGGTAGCAGACTATGGGGGCTTTTGAAGTTGGACTAAATGTATTTTGCATTATGACAAGACTATAAGTCTATGGAATGGAACATGGTGGTTTGAGTAAAAATGACCTCCACAAGCTCACATATTTGAATACTTGGTTCCAAGCTGGCAGAACTGTTTGAGAAGGATTAGGAGGTGTGTGCTCTTTGGAGAAAGTGTTACTAGGAGTGGGCTTTCGGATTTTAAAATAACTCGCACAGTTCCAGTGTTTCCCTCTCTCTGCCTTGTGGCTGTGGGTCAGATGTAAGCCCTCAGCTGCTCCCCTACTCTGCCACATGGATTCTAGTCCTCTGAACTGTCAGCTCAAATGCTTTCTTTCAAAAGCTGCCTAAGTCTTGCTGTTTTATCACAGCAATAGAAAGATAATAAAGACGGAGACAGGAAAGGTAGCAGACATGTTATCCAGCCACGTTGAAGTTCTGTAGGTTTAGAGTGCGCCCAGCCCTCCTAACTCAGTCTACGTTTATTTATGACACACACTCCTTACTGGTTATGCTGTATCTACATGGAGTTGAACTTGCCAGTAGCCCAATGGTAGCACTCATGCTTAGCACGGACACCACATATGCATATGTATACAGATGGGGGTGGGGGAGGGAGGTAGTGTGATCAGCATTCTGTGTGTACATCTTTACTTGTAAATGTTCATTGCAATGAGTCATTGGTCTGGTTCAAGGCCTCTGGCTTCTGCTACACTATCAATACCGGGCCCTCACATGACTGCCTTGTGTCATGGAGATCCCACATCTCTGGATCTACAGGCCCGGCCCCTTCACATGCTCCAGCAGTTCATAGATGATGTGGATGCTAGGGAGGGATAACTCAAAGCCCTGATTTGGGGACTGGGTGGTAGCTGGGTTGGTCAGCCTGGCAGCTTTCCCTCATCGTCATCACCAGGGCCAGTTCTCCAGCACTGCCCTGGCTAGCTCACCCAATGCAGCAGGCAGCAAGGAGCAGAGCCAGCTCTCCTGTTCTCCTGCCCTCAGGGCCAGCTCTCCTGTTCTCTTGCTCTCAGGGCCAGCTCTCCTGTTCTCCTGCCCTCAGGGCCAGCTCTCCTGCACCCACACTATCAGGGCCAGCTCTACTGCACCCACACCACCAGGGCCAGCTCTCCTTTTCTCCTGCCCTCAGGGCCAGCTCTCCTGTTCTCCTGCCCTCAGGGCCAGCTCTCCTGCACCCACATCACCAGGGCCAGCTCTCCTGCACCCACACTATCAGGGCCAGCTCTCCTGCACCCACACTATCAGGGCCAACTCTCTTGCACCCACACTACCAGGGCCAGCTCTACTGCTCTCATGGCCTCAGGGCCAGCTCTCCCAACTGCCACAGGCAGCGAAGAGCAGGGGATGGGGGACAGCATCTCTCCCTCACCCACTGTATTGTATGGCAGCTGAGGGGTGAGGCCAGATCTCCCATGCACATTCACTGGGCCAGGTCACCTGCACCCCTGTAAACAGGGTCAGCTCTATTGTGCTGCCCAGGTAAGGTACAAGACATACTGTTCTGAGTGCTGCAGTCACTGAGGGGCAGGGTCAGCTCTCCCACTCTCGAGGGAATTTGGTACCTTTACAACTTTCAGCTTCTGAGACAATGAGAAACCAACGGCATGGAGTACTGTAAAGGTCAAATGCTTTCAATCCCAACACATCACTATCTAATCCTGGGGATGACCTCAATATAAGCCCCAATGAGAGGAGAGTATTTAACAGACCAGGCTGGTTTAAGAATGAAATTTAGTCCTTTCTCCAAAACAGTGAGGTAAAGTCGAGCACCTAGAACTTGGAAACAGCAACGAGACTCCTACCTTCCAGTCCAAAAGGGCCCTAAATAAGATAGGATATAAAGAATATAGCATAGTCCTTGGTACAATGTAAGGTATTCAATAAATGTTAGCTCCCTTTGTAGTGAGTCTCATCATATGTATAAAGACATTATATTATACAAATTATAATATATAGATATATAAAGAGAATATTGACTAACATCCACTTTCCTAGGAATCTGGTAAGCACTGAGAGAAGAATATTCATGCATAGAGTATTAGATGAGCCAGGACGTTCCTAATGTCTGGTCATGTAAAATACAACCTTAACACACACATAGGGATCCCAAGTCCTCCAAAGGGTTATGATGGCAACCTAGAGAAATAAGCAGAGCCTGTCTAGAGATGAATTAGAGATGAATTAAAATGCAGACTCACAGTGTCAGGAACATAGGGCAAGCCATAAAAGTGCTCTTGTGTTTCCATGAGGATGTCTGTGGTCGACTTCCTCAGGGGATGCTGGCCATGGTAGATTTGATCCAGGGCGGCATAAAAGACCTAGGCAGACAGAAACCTCTGTTTAGCTTTGGTAGTCCATCCTGTATTTAAGATGTGGTCAGTCAAAGATGTTGTGAGAGCACCAGAATGGCAGTTATGAACCACAGCTGAGAAGACTCACAAACATAAACATGAGTTATCTGAGACCTACTCTATACCACATATATGACCAGTCAAAAGCTTAAAGGGGGACTCTGAAGCTTTCTATAATACAAGCTGTTGTTCAGTTTTGAATCTTATCCGTCATTAAATTTGTGGTCACAAAATTGAAATTATGCAGTTAAAAATATGTAAAAAAAAATCAGAATTATAGGTTGTGGTCCCCTGAATCTAATAAATCCTGTGTGGTTTCTTCCTGGATCCTGGTAGAGCATAAATGAGAGGTGTGAAGTGGTCAGAACCCTGTTTTGTATCTAGAGTTGTGGGTACAGCTGGCCAGAAGATGTGAAAAGCATTCTGGCACATGCATTGAGTACAGAAGTGACAAAGCCTGATGCAGCTGTTGTAGGGTTTGGAGCAAGGGTCACAGCAGACCTCCTATCTATGCGAGGAGAACAAAGGAAGCAGCTGCAGTAGGGGGACATGGGCAGGAGGACCTTCCCCTCCCAGGAGAGGAGAGCAGCTGGGGAAATGAAACAGAGCAAAGCAGCATCAGAGAAATGTGAGCACCAAACCTGAAGTTTGGAGAGTGTTAAGAACTAAGTCTTATGGAGAAAAATCTAAGGAGAGAGAAGTAGGCTTTCACCAGGACATGTGACCTGCTTGCTTGAGTACTAATGGTGTGAATTTGCCTCGTAACAAAATTGAAGTGCTTCATTGAAAGAGAAGAGTTTGACATGCAGTTACAGCTGAGGTGCATCTTTCTGGCCGAGAAATGGAATCTGCTGAGAATGTGCAGCTGCTGACTTGAAAGAGGTAAGGATTAGTCTGGATAAAAGACAACATGTAAACGACCTCTGGCCTCTGGCTTCACCTACATATAGAATTATGCTTGTGAATTATAAAGCTAAGTTAAGCCTTCCCTGGAAAAATACAGACATTTCTGAATATAAACATTATGTTCCCCTAGCTGGTAATCTAAACATATAGCTAAATACAGCTCTCTCAGTTCTGTCATGAGTAACAATGGGTAACAATAACCAAAGAAATTCGACCTGATGGGGCAAATGATTATGAACGGAAACTTAATTCTACCCTGAGCAGCACACTTTTTGTCCACGCTACAAACAAGCTACAATTCAGGAGCTTTGTTTCTTCAATTATGCCTTTAAAAATGAAGCAAATGTGGACTTTTGGAAACACTTGGTCCCCAGTTTGGTGGCACTGCTTTGGGAGGTTCAGGTGTGGCCTTGTTGGAAGAAGTATGTCACTGGGGGTTGGCTTTGAGAATTTAAAAGACTCCATATCATTTCTAGTTCATTATTTCTGCTTTGTGTTTGCAGTTCAAGATGTAATCTCTCAGCTTCCTGCTCTGGCCGCCATGCCTGTTCCTTGCTGATGTGCCTCTACTTTTCTTTTTATTGTTTTTAATTGAGCTATATATTTTTAATCTCCTCTCCCAAAGCCCCCATGCTAACAATTTACTCAGGAGATCTTGTCTTTTTCTACTTCCCATGTAGATTAGATCCATGATTGTCTCTCTTAGGGTCCTCAGTGTTGTCTAGATTCTCTGGGATTATGATTTGTGGGCTGGTTTTCTTTGCTTTACGTTTAAAAACCACTTACGAGTGAGTACATATAATTGTCTTTCTGGGTCTGGGTTGCCTCACTCAATATGATGTTTTCTAGATCCATTCATTTGCCCGCAAATTTCAAGATGCCATTATTTTTCTTTGCTGTGTAGTACTCCACCATGTAAACAATCACATTTTCCTTATCCATTCTTTGGTTGAAGGGCCTTTAGGTTGTTTCCAGGTTCTGGTTATGACAAACAATGCTGCTATGAATATAGCTGAGCACATGTCCTTGGGGTAAGATTGAGTATCCTTTGGTATTGCTGGGTCTTGAGGGAGGTTGTTTCCTAATTTTCTGAGAAATGTGCCTCTACTCTTACCTCTCTGCAATAGTTAGCCAAAATAAACTCTTTTCCTTAAAGTGTCTTTGATCAAGGTGTTTTATCACGGCAACCAAAAGGCAACAAATGCACTGCTCATCCAGGAGCTGCACTCCTGGGACTAATGCACTGCTCA
>JAQHUG010000124.1:2721992-2736234 GCA_028555095.1 Dicrostonyx torquatus
ACTAATGCACTGCACATCCAGTAGCTGCACTCCTGGGACTAATGCAGTGTTCATCCAGTAGCTGCACTCCTGTAACCCAATCCTTACACCATGCAAAAGTACTCACTGCTTTTTTAAACAGTGCGTGGTGAAAGAAGTTTTGCATATTCTAAAACACTGTCTACACCGCCCCAGAACACACAATGCTTCCCTTCCTTTCTACCTGCTGGTCTGCACAGCACCAGTTTAGAAGCGGGATAGAGCATCTGCATTGTCAGGAATGGCTCCACTTCTCGGGTTTATTAGTTTCTGGTTTAAAATAAAATCATTGGGACAGATGTTCAAAAACAAAGCTCTAAGAGACATGTAGAAGAAAATCAAAAGGCGCAGTGCCAAGGGTGCACATACGTGTTGATCCCAGCACTGAAAGGCTGAGGCAAAAGAATCACATTCAAGGTCAGCCCGGGCCATTTACTGAGACCATGTCTCAAAATCAAAACAAAGTTATAAAAGGACTTTCCCCAAGTAATACCGTTTTTAAAAAATCATTTTTAATTGTATTCACATTCATGGCCACTGAATAATGAAAATCCAAGGTTATGTCCACACAGCTATCCTCCTCACTGAAGCCAGGGCCTGCGCATGCTCCAGCTGGAAAACACACCGAGAGACAACAGAAACGGAGCTCATTTACTGCTTTCTAGGGACTGGATTTGTTTTTTCGGGGTACTGGTAGGAATTCTTTAAAAACTGAAAGCAACTACAGAACAGTTTCCATCTGAAAGAGCACTGCTGAGATGAAAGGCAAATGTGTAGGCGCTGTTGACACAACTATCAGGATGTAAGGACAGAACACCACCACAAACAATCTCAGGAACTACAAACAGCTCAACATTTGCTAACAGACCTGGCATCCAGATGGCTCATAAAACTGTTCTGTCTTCATCTGGTAACCCAGAAATTATCTATAAATATTATCTTAAATCTAATGGTAATTACTGTTTAAGCATCACATGGAGGACCACAATTTGTTTTGAAAGACAGAAAATGAGTAACAATATATATGATTGGGTCTGAGCCCTAACTTGGTTCTGTAGCCCTTTGAGGTTTTAATGATTTCCTTGATAAAAATGGGAAATGACCATATTTCATATTTCACATGTACCTCATGAGGATACTGTGAGAATTTCATGAGTCAATCCTGGCCAAGTTCTTTGAACTGAGATGAAAGGTGTTCAGAAGCATAATTATTGTAATAAATGTAAACCACTGGCAAGAATTTAAAGTTGTGTATGTATATGGGATAATAACTGGAAAATATTAGCATGAAGCATGCACACATACCTGAAGTTGCATTTCTGCAGCCGCACAAACCTTCTTAGATTCACAGAGGCGAGACACCATAGCTTTCGGCAGTGGCTTTATAAAACAAAACAATATATATGTCAGTACACTGCTTAGTAAGTGGCTGCGATAAGTATACTTCAGGGTCAAGGAATTTAAAAAGAACATCAAATGGAGGGGAAAGGAATGGCAGATCTCATTATAGTGTAAAAGTATCTTTTGAATATTTTAGTTGACAAGATAACATGGCTGAAGACATTCCATTTAATTTTAAGAAGGACTGTCAAATAATGGTTTGCACATGAAAAAACAGGATTAGAGGGAATGACAGTATTGGCAGTGATCTTTCAAATCTATTTCAACCCCAAAGGGAATACTTCTCTTCCTTTGTTTCCAGCAAGTGTGTTCAAGTGCTCTCTTAACTTTCAAGTACATAATAACTGACAATGAGCCCAAAAGATTAAAATGCTGAGATAAATACTAACCCACAGTGCTAGCCCGTGTCAGAGCTAGACAGATACCCTGGAAAATCAGTGTGAGGATAAACTTCAGGCTCTTATTTTTCCAACCTGGAAGAATAAGAGAGCGTGGGCACAGTATGTAGTCCCTGTATTATTTAAGGCTTTCTCTAGGGACTAATTAGACCTATCCTACAACACATATTCTTGGAAAAAAATCGATTAATGTAGTTGAAGTATTTTTCTAAGTCTTTAAAGTAATTATTATGATACTTACTAAAGAAAGCTAAAATCCTTTCTATAGGGAAACATATCATTTAAGAAAGGAGAGGCAGAAGGGGGCAGTTTAGCAATCAGAGTGTGGCTCATGCAGTTTACTCTCTGCATCCCAGACTCTGGACCACACAGACACAAGAACTGCTCCTCTGACTCACTAAAGTGAAAACTACAGTAGGAACTCACGACTCACACAAACATGGAGCCTTTTCTTCTCTTTCCACCCCCATAAGAAAAAGCCAACCTTCCTGTGACTCAGCTAAAGAACCAGAGTAAGAAAGAACTGACTCTATTCCTAATGAAGAAAGAAAAAGCACTGGGGATTCACAAAGACAGTGATGGAAAAAGGCAGGTGATAAAATGTTTCAAATGTGAAAAGTCCCTCAAGCCCTCATGTGTTCGAGCATTTGGCTTCCACCTTGATGGCACTGTAGCTCTTAGGGGGTGGAGCCTTGCTAGAGGAAGTGGATCACTAGGGGCAGGCCTTGAGGCTTTCCATCCTCATTCAGCTTCCTGAGCGCAGATGCTTCCTGCTTCTGCTGCCATGTCTCCCTGCCACAATGGTCCACAGCCCTCAGGGACTGCAGGCTGAAACAAGCCTTATCACTCTTAAGTGCACCTACTAGTGTATTTTATCACAGGGACAGAAGAGCAACTAAGACATCATAACTGAGGGTGACACTGAGCTTGATAGCCCTTCATCTTGAGGTCAGGAGCCAGCGGATCAGCCTCCGGAGCCACCATCTGTCCTCTACTGTAGAACCTCAAACACAAGTGTCGCCCTCCAGCAGGGAGATGAAGATCTGGGAGGTCTTCAAAGTAGGAAGACAAGTCCTTTGACCATGCAGATACCAATGCTGTGGTTGATCTCTCCTGTCTGAGTGGTCCTGAGGATTCAGCCACCTTGATTGGACAGTAAGAGGATCCCCAAATAAAACTGGAAGGCAGACAAACCAAGAGAGCACAAAGCACAACACAGGAACACAGGAAACATAAGAGAAGCAGCCAAACTCCTCAGTGACTCCACTCAAAGACAAGACAATATAACTGCTTCAGAAGAGCCAAACTCCTCAGTGACTTGATTCAAGGACAAGATACTGAAGTAGGTTAAATGCTGGGTGAAGATTTAAAAAGTTGAAACGTAAAAATCACCAGTGACCTGAAAAGGGACACAAGCAAACATGAATTCCATTCAAGTCAGCCAAACTCATGAGAAAATCAGCAATATGAATGAAAATACTGGAAACAAGAAAAAAAAACTTCAACAAGGAAACAGATTTTGAAGGGAAAAAATCAAATAATTAAAACCCTCAGGAATAAAAAAGAAATGAATGAAATAAATAATAGTGGAAAGCATTGCCAATACACTTGACTAAAGAGAAGAAAGACAATCAGGAACAGAGAAGCAGGTCAAAGAAAGATAGACTGAGCTAGAACAAAGTGTGGGTAGGAGGACAAACAGGGAGCATGACCAGGACATCCAAGAACTTGTGGGGCTGACCAAGAGACCAAACCTCAGAATGCACAGGATGAAGAAGGTGCAGAGATAAATGCTAAAAGCACAGAATATTTAGTCAATGAAATTGTAGCAAAAAGTTCAAGCACAAGAGGCATTCAGAACCCTAAACATAAACAAGGAAGACCTTCTCCACAGCCAGGGTGCCAGAAATACAGAAGAACAGCATTTAAGGCTATCACGGAAAAGTGCTGACTATGCGTTCGCAGCAGCACTCCTAAAGTCAAGGAGACATGAGCTCTGAGTGAGCTGCAGCCACCCCAGACAGCAGCGTCAGCAAAGCTGACCTGAAAACACAGAAAGGACATTTCAAATCAAGCTAAAACTAAGGCAGTTAATGATAAACAAACAAACCAGCACTGCAGAATATTTAAAGGAATATTTATTTCAATATAAAGAGGAAGGAAAAAGTTTCAGTTACAAGAACATGGAAAAAAATTTCATGAGAAGGAAAAACGAAAGGAGAGGTAGAAAAAACTCATCATGTCCAACACAGTCATCAGCACACTAGTAGAAAAGAAAGCAACAGACAACTAAAACAGAAAAAAACAACAAAATCAGAGATTAGTAGAAATTTCTTGTAATAGTCTTAAATATAAGTGGCCTCTACTTATCAATAAAGATACAGACTAGCTGACTGGGACAAAAGATCAGGATTCTAGTGGGATCTTTGTCTTCAAGAACTATACCTCACAAGCGAAGACACCTGCAGACTAAGAACCATAGCACAGAAGTCAATCTATCAAGCAAACAGAAGGCACAAGCTAGCAGATAGCTATTCTTATATTGAACAAAGTAGACTTATTTCATAAAACAAGCACTAATAGACATAAAATGCCAGAGGGACCCTGATACTACAACTGAAGGTGACTTCAATGCACACCCTCATCTTCACACAGGACATGTGACTGAAAAGTCAGAGCAGAAATAATGGAGTCAAATGGAGCTCATGGGTTACCTACTGAAGTCCACCCTCAGATGGAAAGACAATTCTCAGCAACCCATGCAACTCCCTCTAAAACAATCCACAATTTATGCCAGAAAGATAGTCTCGTCAATACAAAAGAGCCAAGATAATTTCATGTATCTTTTCTGAGCACTGTAAAATAAAACCAGAGCTCAATAATAAAAAACAAAAACCACATAAGTTTGGACCGAGGGGTCCGAACAGTAGACTTTGAATGATCATTGTTACTAAAGAAATTACACAGTTCCTACAGTCAAATGAAAATAAAAGCATAACTTACCAGAACCTTTAAGATACAACTAAGTCATTTCTAAAAGGAAAGCTCATATCTGTGAGTACTTTCTTAAAAAACAAACATCAGACAGAAGGATTTCCAATGACCTGTACATCAAGGTCTTAGAAAAGAAAGAAGTAAAACTCAAAAGCAGTGGGTAGCACCAAACTATGAAGATAGGAAATTAGTTAAATGGAGACTAAAAGACAAATGCATAAACCAATTCTACCAATGAGCATAGATATAAAAATTCCCAGTAAGATACCTGAAAATTGAAGTTAAGAGTAAAAAGATAATATACCATGGCCAAGTTTGTTTCATTCGTGGATGGAAGGCTGATCAATATGTGCAAATCACATGTAAAGACAGAAATCACATAATCATTTCAAATAGATTTGCAAAAAGGACCTTTGACAAAATTTTACATCCTTTCATGATAAAAAGCCCCAGGGAAACTAAGAACAGAATGTAGATGGAGACTGCTCTCTCATTTCCAGCCATCCAAACCCAAACAACCTCACAGAAACCATATTAATTACACTGTTTGGCTGATGGCTTAGGCATATTTCTAACTAGCTCTTACATCTTAAATTAACCCATTTTTATTAATCTATGTATGTATCACCACGAGGTTGTGGCCTACGGTAAGGTTCTGGCATCTGTCTCCTTTGGCAGCTACACGGTGTCTCCTTGACTCTGCCTACTCCCTCTATATATATCTCTGTTCAGATTTCCTGCCTGGCTTTGCTTTATTCTGCCCTACTGTAGGCCAAAGCAGCTTCTTTATTAGCCAATGGTAATAAAACATATTCACAGCATACAGAGGGGAATTCCACATCAATAAAAGTAGCACATCTCAATCAGTCACAAACATACTTAAGAAAACTGAAAAGCACTGAAACTATAATCAGGGGACAAAGGAGCCCACTCTCACTACTCTTACTTGGAATAATGATCAGAGTCTTAGAATGTATGACAAGAGGAAGAAAACAGGAAGGGAAGGGGTCAAATCATCCCTATTTGCAAATGACATGATCCTATCCTTAAAAGACCCTCAAGATTCCATCAGGAAACTCTTAGACTTGATGAACACTTTCAGCCATGTAGCAGAATACAAAATCAACACATAGGAACCAGCAGCTTTGCTACTGAATACCCCGGGTAGATGTCTGAGTGGGTAACATGCTTTGCCTCACAAACATGAAAACCTGAGTTCATATCTCCAGCATTCACGCAAAAAACTGGGTTTAGCACCACACACCTATAATCCCAGTTTAGCCAATCAGTGAGTTCAGTGAAGACTCTATCTTAAAAAATAAGGTAGAGAACAATGGGACACACCATACAACCACTACTGTCCTCTACACACATATACACACACATACATGTGCGCCTGCACACACAGAGACACATGCATAAACCAAAGGAAGAGAGGGAGACCACATGCATACAGCAAGTAGGAGGGGAGGTCACAAGCATGCACTGGTGTGTGTGTGTGGGGGGGTGACAGCAGATTTTCTATATACAAACAGCGAACTTGCTGAGAATTAAGTCAGGGGAAAATTATCCCTTTTATCATAGCTTCACACACAGGAATGCACACACACACACACACACACACACACACACACACACACACACACCTAGAATAAACCAAACCAGACAGGTTAGACGCTATAAGAAACAAGCAAAGATTTTCAAAGACTGAGTATGTCAGCTTTAGCACAGCAGGTGCCAAGGAAGAGGCAGCTCCTGTGGTTTACTGCTGCTCCCTGTGGTTTCATGATTATTGGTAGAGGTCAATAAAAATTGGCCTGTGTAGCTGCTCTTCCAGAGGTCCTGAGTTCATTTCCCAGTAACCACATGGTGGCTCACAACCATCTGTGATGAGATCTGGTGCCCTCGTCTGGCGGGCACACATGGAGGCAGAACATTGTGTACATAATAAAAAATTAAATCTTTTTTTAAAAGTGCCCCCCCACACACACACATGCTTTCCTCTCAGCTAGAATGCCATTGGCCTCTCTGGCCTGCTGTAGCAGTCAACTTGTTGGGCTGGTCTACATCCTTAGACTCAGACACTACAAGGTCCTGTGGCTCAAGAAGAGCTGGAATGTTAGCAGCCTCTTCCTGCAGTCACAGCAGGGAACCCATGGAGCTTACTACCTGGTTGGAGAGTGGGATACACCCAACGGGTCAATGTTTCATCAAAAAGGCATTCCTGACAAAAGGTAGCAAAGTCTGAGACAGGATCAGCATGTCCACACAATTAAAGGCATGCATGGAGACGCCGGCAGTGCCTCAGCATGTGTAACAAGACAGTGTGCTCAGGACCACACCCAACTCAGGGCTTCTGCCAAGAGAGTTCACTGAACAAGTGTCTGCTGACAGCCTGCCCTTCCTTGACAGTACAGTTGTGGGTCAAGAAAACGTCTTGGGTCTCTGGGAACTTACACTCTAGCCCATCTTAATATATATACACACTATTGAAAACCAAACAGACAGTTTTATTATTTCAGCTCCCTTGGGTTCAGGATCAAGCATGGCACTTAATGTCAATTTCCTGTAGAACACAGCCCCTGGCTTTAAAGTATTCAGCTGTACTAGTCACACCGACACTCACATACGAACTTCACCTCTATTGGCTCATCTGTAGACTTCTGCACCTTCGCCGGATGAACAACCACTGTGCAACACAAGAGTGAGCCTTAGATGGAGAATACTTCCAATTCAAAGAAAAAGAAAATAATAAAATGCTAAAAATAGAAGTACGCTAAAGGTACCAGCCAACTTTTCATCCATTCATCCAACAAACTGCTAGTAGAAGGGACTACTGTGGTTAATTAGGGGAAGACAACAAGGGTTCTCTCAGCTCAAGTTCTGTCTGATTTTAAGTTTCCATGTTAATTTAGGCATTGTCCACTTTTAGAAGAATCCTGCTTAATCAAAATGTTACTGTTTTATGTTGCTACAAAAAGGTCTCTGAGGCTGGGTGTTTTATAAAAATAGAAAATTAATTTGGACCACACTTTTAGAAATTAGCAATCCAAGAACAGATGGTCCTAATAGTGAGAAGTTTCTGGTAGACAGTGAAAGATGGTGGGGACATGTGCAGAAGAGATCACGTGGAGACACAGGCAGGGGAGATCACATGGAGACACAGGCAGGGGAGATCACATGGAGACACAGGCAGGGGAGATCACATGGAGACACAGGCAGGGGAGATCACATGGAGACACAGGCAGGATGATAACCAGAATCTCTCTCCTACTGTAAAGCTCCACTGCAGTTGGACCCTTTGAAGTAAGTTTGCCTTGTTGGGTTTTTAAAATGACTTCATTTTCTTTAAAATATAAGATAAAACATAATCCTGCTAACTGCATCACATGAAGGTGAAGATGTGGAGAGGGTGGAAGCTGTGCCATTTCAAAATCCAACCCTACAATCAAAGCATCCTGTTACCCAATGACAAGGCCATTCCCATACAAAGTTTTTCATTTTTTAAATTAATATCCCAACAAGTTCTCCCCAAAAGTGTTAGTAGTAGCAATACAAAACACAGAGATTATAGTGTGCACTCAAATACACGATTAGCATAATTAATGGATAGCAAGGAGAAAGTAGGGGAAATGTCAGTAGGAAAAATCAAATGAGGCCAGAATTGAAGGTGGCATATAAAAAGACATTTCTCCCAATTCCTATACTTTCCACAATAAATTTAGCTCTAAGCAGACTAGAAAGCAGAGCTCCAGAAGCACCATAAGTGCACCAGGCCCTTCCTGGAAACTCCAGCAAGGCCTGAAAGCTGATACTCATCATGCCAGACAAACAGGTCTGAGAGCAAAACTTGACCTGGGCAGAGAGAGCTGTGCAGGGATTCATCTCCTAAAGTACAGGGCACTTCATGAGCACGTGGACATGGGAACGTGCTTAACTAAAGAGCATTTGGACAGAACTCACAAAGTTTGTTTTAAAAGTCTGCAGTATTTAAAGCATTTTCATTTCAAACCACTCAGAAAATTCTAATCTTCAAAACATGTAATTCCAACATTCCAGATCAACAACTATAAATTTCTACTTGGCACATATTTTATCTGAAATAAAGAGTGTATTTTCCACTTCTTTTGGGAAACCAGAAGAAAAGACAAACTTAGTAAAAAGTTAAAGCCTAGGGGCCAAGATGGCTATGCAGATAAATGCTCCTGCTGCCAAATCTGATGGCCCTGTGAACCACAGGGGAAGAACTCACTCTTGCAGGTTGCCCTCTGACCTCTGCGTAAGTATGTACACATGCGCACACCAAATCTAAGAAATATAATAAAAGTTTCGATTCTAAATGTTCCACAAACAGTATACTGAGTACCCTTATCTCTAAAGGTCCTTACATGTGTCATCTGGAAAAGCAGGTTAGACCTGGAGGAGTTGGGAGAGGAGGGTACATGTGGATATGATCAAAATGCACTGCATGCATGCTAATTCTCAAAACCTTATTTTAAAATAATGTAAGTGGTTATACACCTAACCTTTCATCCACTCTTTCAACTGTGCAATGGTGGAATCCAGGGAGCTCTATCCCAGGCCCTGGCCTTGGCCTGGGGCCCACTGACTTTCAGGGATCCTGTCGCATGGTCACCCCCTCTGTGGTGGAAGCAGGTCCAGCTCCCCAGCAGATCAGTCAAGTCCCCTGCTGCAGACTCCCTGCCATCCTTGCTGCAGGGCATGCCTATTCCCCAAGAGTACTTGAGTTCTTTTCCTCAGTCCTATCCAGATTCTGAAAACTCAGGTGATTGAAAGCACTGACTCGGAAATGATGAAAGCATCTGAATGCACATTTCTAACCAAGAAAAGAAAATACTCTAAAACATAAAACTCCTTAAAGAAACAAGGATGACGCCCTGCTAATCTGCATACTACTGTGTCCTGTGTGTAAACCCACATTCTTTTCCTTTCAGCCTCTCTAGGTCCACCTTGGGACTGGCCTCCCCTAAACTGGCATGGACTCCCAAATGTTCTGGTAACTTCCCCGGGAGTCCATTTCTAACCAATGCTGGTTGAGGGAGCTCAGCAAAGGGCACCCAGGTGCACTGAGGAAAGGACTGTGCCTTGCCCCTTGCCATTCCACAGGTGCCTAAGGCTCCTGCTGCCAGCCCACGTGGAGCTGGGTCACACCACACGTTCAGCGCCCAGGTGACTGTCTCATGCTGGAAACGCCATGAACACTGCTTCCTGCAGCACTGTGCTAGTAAATTTCAAATCCAAGGTTCAGCTTTGAAACACACAAAAGTAAATAGATAGACAGACAGGTAGATAGACAGACAGATCGATAGAATGAATTCCCCCATTCTAGTTTTTGCCATTGATAAATGGCAATATGGTGCACATGCTATTGCAATAATTAAAAAATAGCTTGCCAATAATTACAGCCATTTTGTTTGTTTATTATGGTCATTCAATTTGGATTTTTCTATGATTATCATTGTTTTTTATTTAAAAACAAAAATGTTGCCGGTTGTGGTGGCGCACGCCGGTAGGATTTGCTGAAGGAGGCAGAGGCAGGAGGATCACGAGTTCGAGGCCAGCCTGGGCTATTTAAGCCAGGCGGTGGTGGCGCACGCCTTTAATCCCAGCACTCGGGAGGCAGAGGCAGGCGGATCTTTGTGAGTTCGAGACCAGCCTGGTCTACAAGAGCTAGTTCCAGCGCAGGCTCCAAAGCCATAGAGAAACCCGGTCTCGAAAAACCAAAAAAAAAAAAAAAAAAATGTTTATGCTTCTTTCTGAAAATTTGAAACCAGCTTTCAATGACTCAATGATAAAAAATAATAATAATAATAATAAACCACTAAAGCTGACTATAAACTTAGGAGTTATACATCTTGACTGATGGTTCACTACCCAGCCCAAATGCCCATGGTTCTGCCAGGCATCCAACAGAGTGTCCTGTTCTAGTATTTAATTAACTTATCCATGCCCTAAGCAATCATATGTCCAGTGGCTTCAATTTACATTTCTGCAACCTCATCTCTGAGGCCCAGTCAGTCGCCCTGGGTGAAAGGGCCCTCACAGGTCTCCAGTAGTACAGGGCACCCACTACTGTACTGGAGTACAGAGCTTTGCTAGCACTGGCTCCCAGCACTCAGTCATGATTTCCCCTCCTCACTGTCAAGACACAGTTACAGACCAAAGGAAAACACTGCAGAATTACCCTACTTCCCTTGCATGTCACGAATGCACTCTGTTTACTGGGCACCATTAAAGGCTTTAGTCTAAATATGAATCATAGGATGATAATTATTCAACTTTATGGAGCCTAGAGAAAGTAGAAAGCAGCAAAATTATGATATCTGGGTATCTTAGAAAGACCTTGACCCTGTTCCACATTATGAAATTTTAAGCAGAAAGCATGCAATGTAAATGTGTAAATTATATAAGTCTAAACGACTAGCTAAATGCCATCTTAAGAAATCAGGGAAGCTGAAGCACATGCCTTTAATTCCAGCACTTGGGAGGAAGAGGCAGATTGATCTCAGTGAGTTCAAGGCCAGCCTGGTCTACAAAATGAGTCCAAAGGCTAATGAAGTCTACGTAATGAGATCCTATTTAAAAAAAAAAAAAAAGATGACAAAGAAAGTGAAAAAGAAATCAGGAAAGTGGATGGGACAAGAAGGAAAGAACAATAAAAAGTAATCAGTGAACTCAAACCAAAAAAGAAGACTCAGCATTTCCTCTTTGAAAATATTAATAAGATGGACAAACACCTGCCAAGATTAATAAAGAAAAAAAGGAGAAAAACAATACTAAGTATGTAGAAAGGGATATAATTACAGATGAGGGTGAAAATGAAAGATAAAAGAATACTACAAATAACTATGCCAATAAACTTAAGAACTTAGGTTAAATTTCTAGAAAATTACAACTTAGCGAAGCTTACTAAGAAGAAAGTCCATCCAAAGAGCACAATGACTACTGAAGAACCACACTCTAAAAATCTTCCCACAGAGAAACTAAACCATAAATGGCTTCAGAGATGAACTTTGAAAAAGCCTTATGAAACAGATGATTACAGCTTTATTGAACACACACACACACACACACACACACACACACACACACACACACACACACACAGGCCCATGCATGCACACATGTAGAGAACAGAAGAAGGAACATACACTAACACACCAGCTCATTTTAGATAATGGCCTATACTCAATACCAAAGAAACAAAAGTCATTAGCTGATCTCTCTCATAAACCCAAATCTCCTCTACTCAAAAAATACAAGAAGTCAGTTCTGCGTTAAAATACACACACACACACACACACACACACACACACACACACACATATATAAATTCAGTACCAAGGCTGTTTAATACTAGAATTTAAAAGGGCCTTACTGCTAGTTCCTAACACTTATAATGACTATTGAATTCCTCAAGACATGTGGGGGGGGAAATCTTGTAGAATATGGCAATCATTAATGGTTAAAAAAATAATAATAAAAAGCAAAACTCTGTAAGCTAAAAATAGGAAGGAATTTACTTTTCCTGGATCTCTACCAAACCAATAATAAGTGCCTTCCTTCAGGATAAAACAGTAGAGACATTCCTTTAAAAACCAGGATGAACAAAAACAAGCAAACAAAAACATATATCAGGATCAAGGCAAGTCATATTTATATACAGCTTCTACTCAAAAAATGGAATGAGGCAAGAAAAAAAAACAATAGATGTGTGGATCAGAAAGAAAACAAAACATTCTCAGTAGAAGTAACTGATGAAGAGGCTGTCTTAGTTAGGGTTTCTACTGCTGTGAAGAGACATCATGACCATGCAACTCTTATAAGAAAACATTTAATTGACGGTGGCTAGTTTACAGAGATTCAGCCCATTATCATCATGGTGGGGAGCACGGTGGTGTGCAGTCAGACATGGTGCTGGAGTAGTAGCTGAGAGTTCTCCATCTTGCAGGCAACAGAAAGTTGACTGAAACACTAGGCTACAGTATCTTGAGCATAGGAAATCTCAAAGCCCGCCCCCGACAGTTACACACTTCCTCCAACAAGGCCATACCCACTCCAACAAAGCCACATCTCCTAAAAGTGTCATTCCCTATGAGATTATGGAGGCCAATTACATTCAGACTATCACAGAGGCCTTTCAAAGTCGACAGGCAGGTTATTTGAGCCAGTTAAGCCTTCATAAGGTTGCTGAAGATACAGCAGTATGGAAGCTGAAGATTTTAGAACTACATCTGGCAAGAGTTGGCTAAGGCCTTAGGAAGAAAACACTAAAACTTTATTCCAATATTCCTAAGAGACCTGATAAATGAAAAGCTATGCCATAGTCATGAATTTGAAGACTCAATCCTGACACTAATATATGGCACAGATACACCATATACACAAATATGCTGGTGCAGACATACAAATACTAAATTCTTATACTTAAAAAAAACTAACTTGATTCCACAATCTCTAGAAAACACAAAAGGGCCAAGGAACAGACAAAATTTTTGAGGAACAAATTGAAGAGAACTGAGTTTATTATAAAGCTAGAGCAGCAGACAGTGAGTGGAAATCCTACCAGGACTGCTTACAGGTAAGACAGAGCATAGTGCAGTGACTGTCCTTTAGGTGACAGATCACTGGAGAAAGGGAAACCGCCCTGCTCCGAGCAAGGCAGTTTGAATGTCAATGATAATATAATCTACAAACTAAAAACTTGGAAAGGGGGGTTACTGTTGCACACAGAGTGTACAGTAGCTATCTGGTCTACCTAGGAACTTGGCTACTTCAATTCAGTCAGAGTCCTGGCTTTAAAAAAAAAAAAAAACTATTCTGAAAAAGTGGGATGGGGAAAGAATCTTGGAACAAAGGAAACCCTAGCCCTAACCATTACCCTTGGGCTCAATTTTAAAATTTTACCTAAAGCCTGATATGAAAAGATTACAATCCCTAAGATGGTACAAAGTGATCCTGCCATTTATTTAGGAATTGGTAGAGAAAGAAAGAAAAATTCTGGGCACACCTCACTTCCTAAGGAGGTATTTTGGGAGCAGGTCAGAGGTCAGGAATCAAGTCCAGAAATGCTTAATATTTTTAATATTGGGTATTAAAGCTAAGACTATCTTCACGAGTCTAAGAACCCAGTAATTATGAAGACTGCTTGCAATTTTATGATGAATTTTGGGGTAGGGAGACACATCTGCTGTGGTAGCCGCCAGACCAAGGTCACCTTGCAGGGCTTGCTGTGGAAGGCAACTATTCAGAATAACAATGGCAAAGTTTTGGTTTCAGCTTCTGATTCAAGTTGTAGGTTGCCCCAGGAAAAACGGCTATCTCTCCTGCTGAGATGAGAATGCTAGGGCGGAGGCTAGGAGACAAAGCAGGAAGAGAGATTAGATTCAAGGAGACCCCAAGGAGAGGCA
>JAQHUG010000124.1:2736359-2749427 GCA_028555095.1 Dicrostonyx torquatus
AATCAGGGAGAAGAAATGGTCACTAGGAAGCCTTAGGAAGCAAAGGGAATTTAGGCAAATAGAATAAATGTAAAGCCTTTTTAAGCTGTGATGGTGTGAAGCCTTGGTTTCTTTCCACGCGTCTCCGAGCACATCTGGGGAAAAGCTTAAACTTCTATGTCAGGGCGACGGGCCCTTACAATCTGCCATTAAATACTAATGGGTACACAACAAAGGACAGCAGCTTCAGAGGAAGAGGACGTTGCTTATTAGAAAAGTTTACTGAGGATAAAGAGCATGCCCCCAGAAGCATGGGCTGACACAGAGTATATGTAAAGGACCAAAGGCTGGAACCAATAAGCAGAGAGGAGAGGGACATTCAGTGCCACAGGTCTCCAGATGTGATCCAAGAGATGATGAATTTGTGGGGACACTGTCAAATGAACACCTCCAGTGTTTGTCACCTGATCTGTGCACAGCACCTATGAATCACAAAAGCCAATGTCTAATTCTTCCAGCTTAAGGAATTCACTGGCTGCACTTCCATCTAGTCAATGTCAGTGAATTCCTGAAAGATTATCGTGGACTCTGCAAACTTTCTAGAATATGCTTCATAGGAGGAGGATAGATCCTTCCCTGAAAGCAACTGGACAGGAAATTAAACATGAAGACACTGTCCTGAGCTCATCTGTCATTTATTTTTAAAGAGTTGGATTTAGTAATTAACTCTGTATTCTTAAGGCTAGAACTGCCCTTAAAATAAAAGGAGGTAGGGATCAAGCCACAGGGTGTCTTAATTAGAACAAGAAGAGGCGAGCCCTCTGAGGATCTAAGAGCATTGATTTATATGTCTCTTGCCTGTGGGCATGCTTTGTATTCGCCATGAAATCACAAAATTACTTTAAATTCCTTAGACTGTGTCAGCAAGTCCTGAAGGGCACTGGACATGACTTCTGAGTCTGAGTGTGAAATTAATCCAAAGCAGCTTAATGCTTCCCTGAAGTGTGTCTATCTTGGAGTGCATTCACGGCCTATTGCTGTTTTTTTTTTGCAACTATCTTTTTTAAGGGGCTTTTCTTTTTTCTGAGAAAGGGTCTCCAGGCTGGTCTTGAGCTCCCAATACCCGTGACTCTCCCTCCTAAGTGCTGGAGTTACACCATGCTTAGCTTCTGAAAGGGCTCTTCTTCCTGAGGGAACCCCTCCCTTTGTTGAATATTCCTCCACCTGCTGTGCAGTGATTCTGGGCCCCCTCCATTCCTCTGCCTGTTTGAAATTGACATTAGTGCCAATGATGAATTTGGACCCAAGATTTCACACACACACGCACATGCCAAAAGAAGCAACAAAAAACAAAACCACCACAACTCTGAAAGTTTCATGTCCTTCTGAGTTACCTGGGGATCCTTGTTCTCAGTCCTGCATCGCTGACTTGCACCTTCTGTTTTCTGTCCACCGGTGACTACTAATTTCCCTTCCTCCAGCCATCACTTTGCCATTGGTCCCACACACTGGAAGGGCCCTTTTAACTTCTAGATTTTATGTTTGTATTGTTAACGCCTTCTGGGCAACAATGTCATGCACTAATACATCCAAATAAGAACCCGGCAACTTCTCTTTAAACTTCAGCCTTATGGAATCCTCTGACATGAAATGTCCACCTTTGATTCCACTATCTAAAGCAGTCTCCCTGACTAGTTCTTCTCTCCCCCTTCTGCCCTATTCGCTGGCCATCCCTGCTACCTTAAGTACAAGCCCTTGTGAGGCTTTTCAGGCCTCTGGGGGCTTCTCCTTCTAGGAAATCCCACAAGACTGCCTCACCCCACACTGTCATCCCTAAGCTGGAAAGCAGTGGTCAGGATCACCCTTATCACCCACCTAGAGAACTTCCAGCCGTCACAGCTAAGGGCTGATTGAGGCCACAGTTTAAAGGCAGCATCTGGGGAAGCCAGCATGTGGGGCAGAGCTGTGTGTAACTCAGTGGCCAGGAGCAGTAGGCACCCAGGAATGGGAGCAACAAAGTCCAGTGTACACTGTGCCGGGCTGAGGTGTGTGTGGAGAAGAGAGTGTACACACAGGAGCAGCTTCCAGACAAGCACAGGCAGGCCAGAGGGGAAACAGACGAGCTGGGCCTGCTCACAGAGCAGCTCATACAAAATGCCCTCAGATATGCAATGCTCCCAGCCTGCTCCTCAGAACTCTGTACAGCTCACTAAGTCAACTGTTCCCTTAGACTCCAGACCAGTCATCCCTACCTGTCACTTCTTGATGCCAAGGATACTTCTGAAAAGTTGATGTCATTCCCCCGTGAAGACTTGCCTCACTTTCTCCTCATTAGGTTACTCCTGCTTACCTAAGACCTTCACCACAGGCCTTTTCCCCATTCTCTGGTCATTCCTGCTACATGTACCCCCAAGTCTTCCACAAGCTCTTATAAGGACTTTTCAAGCCTTTGGTGGGGGGGTTCTTCCTAGTCAAAATGGCTCATCTTGTCTTGGCCTCAGGAACTGAAGGCAAGAGGCTTGGGATACTGCCTGACTTTTACCTGTAACTGTGGGACATGGAGACTGGCATGAAGCATAAACTCAGTCGGAACTTTCTGGCTGAGGCTTCACATCCTTAGCCTGCCCTTAATAGAATAGACAGGACTAGTGAGAGCTGGTGCAGAGCCTCCTTCCTACACCCTTCTCCAAGACCTCTGGTATTCATTACCCTTAGACAGTCTGAGCGGGCTTTTCCCTGCTGTCCTGGGTACGCAGCACATGGATCTACCTCATTGATAGACCTCATGAAGAAAGCAATTACTAAATTCCTAGCAGACTCAAACCCCAGCATGCAGCTATCGATGGCCGCACTATTCGCAGGTGCTGCCACACCACTGACCATGCCTACATAATTCCCAACAACTCTCCGCAACAGTTCATTTAATTTTGCCATTTTAAAACCTAAACTAGATTATAATGAAGATTCATCGAGATTAGCTACCTAGAAACACATCTGCTCTTCTAGAGTTGATGAAAATAGAATCAAGCCCTCAAAAGACAATCAAGTCACATCCACACCTGGAGACAGTCAGAAGGGGATGAAAACAAAGGTGGGATCAGCCCTTCATTTCCTGCTAATGTGATTAATTCCTTTCACTCTCTCCCACCCCAGGACTAGGCAAAAGTCTAGGGCCAAGAAACGCAAAGCAATGTAAAGCAGGGCACACTATGATGGGAAATGGTTAGAGGCAAGAGTGTATTTTCCAATGAGCATGGGACAGTTGGGTAGGGATGTTGCTCAGTGGCAGATCACGTGGCTAGCATGTGCAAGGCTGTGGGCTAGACCCCCAGCACCACAAGACAACAACAAGAACAAGACAAAAACACATGTGGGTCATTCAAGGGTGACATACCATCAGTCATACTCGCAGGAACTCTCCTGCTAGCTTGGAAGTTGTTTAAAATTGCAATGCATCACACATACACACATACACACACACACACACACACACACACACACACACACTTGAATTAAGGAATTTTCATATTTCACAGCATACAGATAATGAAGTTGCTAATAAAACAATTCAAGCAAAGACACAAATGTTCAGAAGCAAAGCTCTTTGCAGTGAGACAAGCTTGAACGTTCAACCAGTATAGAGCAGGGCAAAGTAGGGGCATGGGCTCTCCTTGTAGATGGGAACAAGAGCAGATGATTTGGCAGCAGATAAAGGGTAGCTAGTTTTCTGTATATGACTGTGTGCCGGGAGTAAGATTTGACAGCTTGAGGGGTGGTGCCTGAGAGAACAAGGAAACAAGCACAAAATGTTCAACATTGTTCAGGAAACCATAAAAGCCAATCATGGCGCTCCAAAGCACAACACAGCAGCAGGGTGAGAACCCCTTATCCAAAATGCCTGTAACCAGACCTGCGAGTTCAGATTCTGCTTTTTGAGGTTGAGGGTGTTTGCACATACACAGCTAACACAGTTTAGGAATAGAACCCAACTCTTAACAGGAACTCACTGATGAACAAAAGTGTTACCTTACAAATATACAGGGAGGCCATTTAAAGAGGCATTCTGTTTTGTGCATTGGGTTTTGACTATGACCTGCTGCATGATTTCAGGTCTATGACTGTTTATTTTTAACTGTGTCAGTGTTCAGTTTTCAATTCTGAATTTGTGGATTAGGAAGGATTAACCTATATTAGTGGTTCCTACCTGCCCGGTCTGATAATGCCTGGCAAACTGGCTGACTACCCGGTAGTCATTTGAAAAATACTCCATTAGAATAGATGGAACTTCAGCAAAGTCCGTCGGGCACCTGGTCCCTAAAATGGGGAGAAGAAAAATAGGAGTTAAATCAGCATGTTTGCCTTTCATATTATGTGCAGTTTTTAAACATCTATTTGTATTTCTGATGAACTGTAATAAGCTTTAATTTATTAAATCAATATTTTACTTCTATAAAATACTTGTACATATTTGCAGAAAAGTTTATTATAATCCTATATTTTTTCTTTATATCAAAAGTAAAACAAAGTATTTGCACAGCTGCCAAAACATCTTACAAAGCAAGAGCTCACACCCTCTGCACATAGCTTGTCTTCTGCTATACCAGCTTGACATGAAATACAAATTAAAACCCTCTTACAACAATTAAGGCATTTGTATTTAATTCAATGAATTCCATTACCAAATGCTTTTAGCCTCCATGTTTTCAAAGGGCTTTATTTAAGCTGCTTCCTGCTTTGTTACAAAGTCAATTCTTGGAAACGAAAATCAATATTTTAAATTCAAAGTTCCTTAAGGCAACAAATCCCCTAAGAACCTCTTGGTAACACCATATTGTTCCAGTCAACCCACCCACACTCTTTTCAAACATCTTTTCCTTGCCCAAGTTCTGTGTGTTCAAAGTTGTTAATGAGCAAGGTGTTAGTAGCACCTCACTAGGTGATCAAATGCTGACCACTGACAGTAGTGAGCTGGAGACTACAGATGAAGTGGAGCCAGGTGTGGTAGCGCACATCTGTATTCCCAGTAACTGGGAGGAGTTCAAGTCCAGTCTGAGTTATACAGTGAGTCCAAGGTCAGCCTAGGTTACTAAAGACCTTGTCTCAAAAAAAATTTAAAACAAAACAAAAAAAATTAAGAGACAAGAAAGCTAAGAATAAAATCTTCAATGTCATCAGGCATCATTAAAATTCATGAAGCATAATTAAACTACTGCACAGTAGTAGCACAGGTAAAAGATACTTCAAATAATTTATTTTGTTTCATAAATCCATGGAGTTTTATAAATGAAAAGGAATTTTCACTTGTAACTGTGCCAGCGACTGAGGAGACATACCCCTAATCTTATATACACACAAGTGTAAGTTCCCTGGGACATCATAAAATATAAATGTGCATAAGTTCAAGACTGACAACTGAGTCTTCCTCCTGTCAAGAGAGAGCATCAGGAAAGGACCTAGAAACTCATCTAAGATGAAAGACTCAGGAAGCAGTGGCCAGACACCAGAAATCACCAGATTCCCGGAACAAGCCTCCCTCACCAGTGACATGCTGGTACCGAGTTCGTCCGAGCATTGAATGCATAGCGTGTCCCATCTCATGGAAGAGATTCTCCATCATCCCAGGAGTTAATAAGGTGGGGGAGTCCCTGGAGGAATGGGGAAGGTTCAGCATCAGAACGACGACTGGGAGCTGATAGCTTCCATCTTCCTTTAATCTGCCCCCTCGGATGGTGAAGTGGCAGTCCTTTGAGGAGGCGAATAAGCAGACAAAGGTGTTGGACACTCTAAAGAACAAGGCTAGATATAAATCTGCAGAAATATGTGAGTTCAGACTTATAACTTACTCAATTTTTATCTTGTATATTTTTCTTCTAAAACCTTAATCTTTAAACTACTAACTGAATTCATTCAGCTAACTCCAAAAGCACGCATTGACCCGATGTGTCCAGTGCTGGGTACAGGCACTGAAGAGCTGAACCCACACAGAAGTGTTAACAGTGGGTAGGAAGAAGTGCTGATGGCCCTGCTATGCATCAGGCAACCAAGAGAAAGTCTTTCAGTCTTCCATACTTGTTCCTGGGTAGCTAGAGTCTGGAGCAGACATACTGTCACTCCTTCACAAGGACATGAGGACAGACAACTGAAACTAAGCCTTGAATGTCAAATTCTGCATCCAAACACACTAGCTGGATATGTTGCCTCTTGGGTCTGAACCCAGTTGATTGTCAGAGGCCAGGGCTGGGAATCTTTAAACTGCCACTCACTCAAGAAAGCTGGGACCCAGAGACTGTTGACTTGTCCTCTCGTCCTCTCATTTATTCCTAAACAAATCACCAAGGAAAGCAATTTACCACCATAAACCTGATCTACAGAATGTAGACTGCTACCTGCCAAATCCCAGTCTGAGCCCATCTCCCAGGCTCACTTCTGTTCAAACGCTTTGAAAACTGTGGATCACTACTAAATGACAGGTGCCATTTTGTTTTGTTGTTATTGTTGTAATTGGTAACCTAAAGTCATGGTATTTCCCAACAAGTTGCATGAAAATGCTAAAGGTGACCTGTGGGAAAATCTAACATACAGCGAAAGAAGCAAAGCAAGCTGTGTGTTTCCCACACCGTGAACTAACTGGCAGCACAACAGCTTCCATGGGCCCAGCAGCTTGGGGAAACAAGGATTTACTTAGTTTACACTTTCAGGTCTGTCACTGGGGGAAGTCAGGACAGGAACTGAAGCAGAAAAACCACGGAGTAACACTGATTACTAGCTTACTCGCTCATGCTTTCTTATACAGTCCAAGACCACCTGGCTAGGGATGGTACCAACCACAGTGGGCTGAGCCCTCCTCCTATACCAATTAGCATTCAAGACAATCCCTCACAGACATGTCCACAAACGAACCTGGTAAAGATAATTCGCACCATTCTTCTAGGCTGTGTCAGGCTGACAGTACTAAGTAGGACAACTGTCTGTCATGGAGTAGGGTTGAGAGCTGGGGCTCCAGACAGAATATTTAGGGTGAAGGCCCAAGAACCTCTATCTGTGTCCTGGGCAAGTGCGAAACTTCACTGCCCTTAGTTTCCCGGTTGTGTTAAAGCCTAGTTCATAAGGCTGGGGTGAACATTAAAAGGTGTGAATATATAAAGTGTTTACGTGCTGGTTTTCAAAAATAAAAGCTTGTAAAAAGTCACCAATCCTAATTATTAGTTTAATTAATATCATATTCCAGATTCAAGTAGTACATATGAATCCATGCAGTTTCTTCTCATGATTCTTTTACTGTCAAATTCTATCCCATTTTCACATTTACATATTTAGTAACTCTTTAGTGCCTTCAGATGTTTTAAAATGACATATAAAGTTCACATTCATACTGATAAGCTGCTGGCCACTTCTAGACAAGGCAGCTTGTAAAGGATGGCTTACCTGATGCGGCTTGTTTGCTCGCTGGAAAAAATCACAGTAAATGTACCCCAGCAACCCTTCAGATTCATGAACAACAGCCTAGAATACAAGTTCAAATTCAATGGTCAATAATCTCACCAAAACTCCCAAAATAGAACACAAGGCCCTGTATATTAAATACGCATAGTCAGTCATGATTATTTTAATTATATTTTACATCACTATTTTGCCCCAGCACTGGATCTTGTGTTCAAGAGAACACATCCTCCTTGGGGCCCTGTGTCCCATGTGCCCCTCCTCCACATTAACTGCAGCAACCATAGCTCTGCACAGAGGGATGTTCTCAAAACAACCCAAAAGATTGGGGAAGAAAGGCTGGCTTGACAATTTTAGTAGCAAAATTATTATTTTTTTATATTAGATTTGTTTTTTATTGTAGAGCAAACACATATTATTTCCTTCCCTATCTTATGCAATTGGTACAAACCTTTGGACACAACTCTGTTCCCTATGCCGTCATTCGGCTCCATCTTGCCTGTTTTTCTGAACTCAGTGATTCTATGAGAGTGAGCCCCAATTTATTGTCCTAAATTTTCAAGCAAGTATATTCACTCACCACTCATGTGGCAAGCACCTAAAGAGCATCTCCTGGGTGCCCAGAGTGATTCACGGCACCCAGGAGATGACAATGAACACCATGGACCTGATGCTGCCCCAGAAGGTCCAGGCGGCCACCTGCATCTGTTCTCTAGCCTGTTACTGGCTTTTCCTTCTACTACATCCTGACTTTTCCCTAACCTGTACCGTCCAGGAAGTTAGTAACATGACAGGATCTTTTGTGGTAACAACAGAGATAAAGTGCTCTCCTAGCTTGAACTGCTTCATACTATCCCAAGCTCAAAACATGGCCAAGGGGGCAGCAAGGCAGCTGACATGACTGGGCACACAGTGAAGTAAGCACAGCCATCATGCAAGCAAGAGATAAATGGCATTGCCCCATGAAACCCAGGGGATAAATTAATATGGGGGCAAAAAAGCCATAAAACCTCCTGAAGAAAAATTTTAAATATTCATACGCCAAGTAAAGTGGGTCTTAATAGGAGAAAGGCAAAACGTCAAGCTTGAAGTTGTCACCAAAGTCAAATAAATCAGACACAGGATAAAATTAATGTCTGATGCAAAGACCACTGCAAACCCATGAAAGAGACTGACAAGAAGGGGACCAATGCATGTGGGAACTACATTATATAGTCAGGAATAATGAACTGTTTACAAGTAGAATTCATGACCATATTGAAGCATGTAAAGGAAAATCAGCGGTTTACCTGGTTTGGGAGAACAAACTTGGCTGTTCTACGTTTAGGTACTTTATGCTAGGTCCTAAATTAGAAGTGGTGCTTGAACTTTTTACAAAAGAGAAATGAGCTGGGGCACTCTGTCAGAATACAATTACCTCAAAGGAGAAACTGCTGGGGACTGACTCACTGACACAGCCAGGGGAGGCTTACCAGTTTCCGGACATCATCACACCACACCTCTCCTTTTGCAGGCTGCTCTGCATACAAGGTGATGCCCAACAGCTTGTTAAATAAGATGTTCAGGCCTTCCATGCAAGCTCCAAGGGAGAAAAATGGGCAATATAAACTGGGCTCAATATTATACCTAAGAGAAGGAAGAGAGGTCAACAGTGTTTCTTCAATTTACTTCTAGAAGGTATATTCAGTTAACTGTTCATCTATACTTAAGACCAGATTGGCAAAAAAAAATTCACAGAAGGAGGGTACAGTTGGCAGTCTGTAGTCTCTAGTTCTGCTTCCAGCAACTCAAACAACTGCAGCAGAAAACACGTGGGTGGGAGGGGAGTAGAGGATATGTCAGCTGTATGGACTGGGTTTTTGAACTTGTGTGAGCCCTATCCTTGCAAGGCTTGGATCCTAGAACCCTGCCTGACTAGGGCAATGAGGAAATGAAGAAAGGACAGACATACATTAAAAAATAAAGGGGGGGGATTGGGTAACCAGGGCTCTCTGATGGAGAAGCCATAGCACCTCAAAAGCTCAGAGTGTGTATTATATACAGTTGAGCAGGAAGGCAGGGTTATTGCATACAGCTGAACAGAGAGGTGGGTTATTACATACAGATACACAAGGAGATAGGGTTACCAAATACAGCAGGCAGTCTCTGTATTAAAGCAGTCTTCAGGCCATAAATATCCTGAGGGAGAAAGCTACGGTGAACATTTCTGCACACACTGCCAACATCCCTTTGAGCCTAACCTGGGGAAGCCTTTGCCGCTCTCATATCACAGGGCTGAGGAACTGGTCCTTGACAGGGCCATGTCAAACAATACACACTCACGCAGAATATCACTCATTTCCTACATGTATGGATGATTCTTTTTTGTTAATGTTTTTTTTTCTCCTTATCTTACAGACAACTAAGGATAATGACCACTGAATCAGGTAGTATAAGGAAACAGGTAAATGCTTTGGGAGGCTGTGCCAGGGCCCCATGCAAACAGGAGGCCATTCTACTACTGGATTTGCACATGCACAAGGAGCCATGAAGTCACCCCACACACACACGTGACACCAAGGGACCACCATATTTCTATCATTGAGGGCTACTCAACTCCCTTTTCTCTAGAAGGATGAGCATCTCCTATTTCTAGCATCAATAGTACTATAGTAATCAGAGTAGATGTAGCCCCTGTATTAGTTGTATTTTTTATTAGAGTATGTGAGTATTTTATTAGAGTATGTTTGTTTGTATGTAGGGAGAAAAGGAGGGAGGGAGGAGAAGAGAGAGAACACAAAAGACAGCATGCGACGTGCCACAGCATGCCAGCAGAGGTCAGAGGACAACTTTTAGGAGTTGGTTCTGTCCTCATGTCAGGCTTGCACAGCAAGCACCTTTACCTACTGAGCCATCTCACTGGCTCACCATTCCTTAATCTTGACCTCTTCTATGTTTAAGCTTTCAATGACCTCATTATTTAGTCTTAGTGACCCAGGCACACACACATTCTTTAATACATACTTAGATACAAAATGTGAACAGTGTCAATCATAAGGGCCTCACTTTATAAAATACATCATTTAAAAAGGATGAGTTGTATACAAAAATATTGAACAAAAACTAAACAAAATTTAAAGCATGCTAAGTCATTTTAAAGTTCACTTCTGGGAAAATATTTGTTTATGGAAAAAATGCCAGGGATATCATATTAAGATGCATATATTCTGTGACTATACACATCTTATAGACAGTGTAACTGGTAAGCACAGTTACTTTTACCCCCAAATAATATATTATATGCTCTACGTATTCCAACATAACCAAGCAGATGCAAATAGATCATTCAAATATTTATTTCTGAATCATCATATCAGGCCAAAATTTATAGCCAGTCAAAAATAATGACTCGAGGAAAAAATGTAGATGCTCGTTACATTTCTACTTTCTAACTCTAACTATATATTCTATATAAAATATAAACATGTGTATATATCTAACTATATAATTTTATATAAAATAAAAACTAATGCTACATAGAATATCTGGAAACAAGAGTATATTTAAATTGCACCAAACAGATTTGGTAATGAAATCCAAACATTCAACATGATTTCTGAATCTATTGTCCACAAAAGCAGAATTTGTGTGCTCAAAGTGAATACTGGAGTTGAGTCCTCACACAAGGCTACTGCCCACAAAGTCGAAGCAGGAATGAAGAGCTACAACAGCATGTGCTGAATCTGGAGCAGCAAGTTTAGAACTGGTGCTCAATAGACGTGGGAACAAATGATGGATAGCAGGTCCACAGGGTGGGAAGGGGATCTACTTGTAGAGTACAGGGAGAACCAGGGAGGAATTCACACTCGGGAATGAGCGGAAGCAGCAGCATGACCGAAATATGATGACATGATGTGGCTAAACATGGCATCATTCATAATGCAGAGAGAAACAGAAAAGGGTATGAAGATAACATGGAGCAAGGAGGAGGGGTGCAGAGCAGAGAGAATGCTGAGGAAGCAGGCATGCATGCTGCAGGCTGTGCTCTGTGAACTGCTAGACTCTCAATAAAGTGACCTGGGGACTCAGCCTCACTGCAAAGCATTTATAAACCATATGCATGTGCTATTATTATTCCACCACACCAAAAGCTCAAAGAAGTTGTTTGTGAGTTGAAATAAGAATGAATACATGTAAACAGAAGTTACAATACTGCACATTCCTGTCTCAGGGACTGCCTGTGATGCAGTTAGAGATGGGGCTCCTGGCTAAGGCACTGATGAAGCCTGAAATGGTGCAGGTTGGACAATGTGGAAAACAGGTTGTACGAGAGCAGGGAGAGTAGAGAGGGCTCCTCCGGAGCTTCAGGTGGCCAGCCAATAAGGGGCTGAAGTGCTAGGTGCCATCAGGGATAGGAAAGACATGTTAGTCTGCTGTCCTGTGAGATCCAGAGGAGGCAGGACTGTAAGAGTGAGGCAGTGGGAGGAAGTGAGAGCCAGACTGCCTAGGATACACACAACCGCGCACAGAGGAAAGGGTGAGTTTGCCCTGGATGCCAGAGAAGAAAGACTGTGAGAGGAGGAAGGAACCATACAATTAGAAGACACACCTTTAAAGCAGCCATGAAACCTTAGACCTTCAGGACCAACCAGGAGGTGCTGCTGCAGCTATGTGAGGAGGCCCTGCAGAGGCCATGGCCAAGCGATCACCATCTGATCAAGGGCAGCTCCCAGGACTTGCAGAGAGAAGGGGTGGAAGGAGACAGCACAGAGAGAGCCACCACTGCTTAGAGAGGAACACCAAGAGACCAGGAGAATACACGGTGAGAAGGAAGTGCCAGGCTTCTGGTCAGACACTAAAGGAGCCCAAAGGCCACTACCACAGCTAACAGGAAGAGCTGAACAAATGGAAGAGCAGCAGGGCCCTGCAGTGTCCAGGTTACACAGCAAACCACTTCCCCAAAACAGGAGAGACAAGTAGAGAGCCACAGCTCCCTAGTCCTGTACAGTACCTCATGTTTACTTCCAGGAGCCCTGCAGTTCCCAAATTACATGGAGAAAAATGTCTCCTGCCAGTAGTGGGAGAAGAAAAGGAATCCTGAAATACTGCTAGAAATTCTGCTCGTACTGTGGCTTGCCCTCAAAAGAAACTGCTTAATCAAAACACAAGCAAAGAGCAGGGAGCAGAGGGGTAGAAATGGTGTAGAAATACCCAAACCGAGCACTGTTCAGTCTCCAGACTCATCTCCCAGGAAGGGAGAGGCTGGGGGACACTGTGGAGGTCACCCAAGGACTCAAGTCACTCACAGACTTCAAGCTCAGATGCTATACTCAATGCCCTCACCAGGGCCCAAAGCATGGAGTGCCTAATCTTGAGCTGGACCTGCTGACATGTTAGCTGAATGGCACTTTCTCTTTACAGGCTAAATGCCTCTGATGGTTTCTGTAGGAAAGAGACAGAGTGTCATGATCCATTTGCAGTATGAGGTGTGCTTGGAGTTCATCAGAGTTGTGAGATAAGCATGCCCTTGCTGGTGGCTGGTGCCCGCTTGTCTCAGATCTCTCAGAGCAGGAGAGTCGCAGGCAGTCTACTATGTGACTGAGCCCCCATCAGAAAAGGGGCAGTCGGCATCACAATCCCTGACTTCAAACTCTACTACAGAGCTACAGT
>JAQHUG010000124.1:2761340-2785818 GCA_028555095.1 Dicrostonyx torquatus
GCGAGGACAGCCATGCCACCCCGGGTACAGGAGAGAAGGACAGCCCTGAGCGAGGACAGCCATGCCACCCCGGGTACAGGAGAGAAGGACAGCCCCGAGCCAGGCTGAGAAAGGCAGGCAGGCCAGACTCTGAGTGGCTGGGGAAAACATGGGAAGACATCAGAAGTGCAATGACAAGAGCAGCAGTTTGGTGAAGGGTTTTAAACAGAGTGACAAAACCAGATGTGTGCTGTAGGGACTTTCCCCGATGGCAAGATAGTCACTTACTGATTCATTCACTCAGAGTTCAGGTAAGTGCATAGTACCTGCTCTGCCCACACTGGGCTGGGCACATTGCTAAACGTTTTGAATACAGTACTGCGGTGGTTTCAAAGAAATGACCCTCCAGAGTGGCACTATTAGAAGGTGTGGCCTTGTTGAAGTAGGTGTGACCTTATTGGAGGAAGAGTGTCATTGTACAGGCAGGCTTTGAGGTTTCATATATGCTCAAGCCACACCCAGTGGGACAGACTACTTCCTGTTGCCTCAGTCAAGATGTAAGAACTCTCAGCTCCAGCACAATGTCTGTCTGCACACGGCCATGCCTCACCATGATGATAATAGACTAAACCTCTGAACTGTAAGCCACACCAATTAAATGTTTTCCTTTATAAGAGTTGCCATGGTCATGGTGTCTCTTCACAGCAATAGAAACCCTAACTAAGACAAGTATACTTTTGAGGGGAGTAGGAAAACTGTAATGAGCTAGCCAAGGTTGTGGTCATGGGCATGGGAAGGGGAGGGGAGGATAAAGCTCTTGAGGTAAGCTGCAGGAACCACCTCCAGGGCACAATGAAACTCAAGAACAGACCTCAACCCAGGTTTAGATTGGTATGTGGGGCTGAGTTCTGTGGTGATGCTTCAGGTCAGGAACCAGGAGTAAGTCAGCTCGCAGCTAGAGCAGCAGGCTGAGCAGTGGTCCCACTGGCCAGAACGGAGCCTCCTGAGAAGATCAGGACTTAACCAGTATTTGAGCAGCTACCTGCATCCATCAATCATACAAAAATGTTGGAAGGGAGGGTGCAAGGTACATCAGCTTTGACTGAATTATCTTTCTTTAACAGATTTTTAATTCTTTGGATTCTGATCTGCTGTCTGATATCCTACGTGGCTGTCCCCACCACTGCACGGGTGTGGATGAGTGACATCAGCTGCCAGGTCAGATACAGCTACAGCAAGATCCCAGATTGGCTGCTACCCTAAGTCTATCCTGCCCAGCAATGTATCATTTATTTATTTGTGGGTAGGGCTGGGAAACTGTCATCGTTTTCAAATCTACAAGGCTCCTTTCTTTATATTTCCCTGACCTACAGCTCTAACAGGTACTATCAAATCAAGACTCACCGACACTAACACCTACCAAAGAATGGTGGAGACAACTACAGAAAGCCTGTGGTTCCTTTGAGCCACATGGACAAGGATCCTAATGTCTGCAACCCCATCCCTTCAGAAATCCCAAGTGCCTGGGCAGCATTCTGGTCACAAAGATACTTGCTCTGTACTATGAGATCACATGACCTTATGACTGAAAACAACACGTACAGGTAACGGGATATTAACTTTCCAACCCTGTGTCATAGCTTAGCTCAAAGGCTCTTGGCCAGCTGTCTCTTACACAAAATACCACACTGATCCACCAGATTGACTGGTTCAAGTGAGCAGGTGGTAGCAACAACTTTGGACTTGTTGATAATATGCACATCAGAGGATGGGCAAAAAACCCAACCAAAATTGAAGGGCCTCCTACCTCAGTGAAATTCTCAGGAGCCTAGTGGTGTGGGGCATGCAGAGACATTCCTTCCAAGGTGAAGGATAATAACTGCATCTGGGCCTTCCCACCACCAAGAAAGAACACAAAGCTTAGTGGGCCTGCTTGGATTCTGGAGACACACATTCCTCACCTGGGTAATGTTACTCTGGCCCATATACCAAGAGATTCGTAACCATGCTGGCTTTGAGTGGGGCCTGGAGAAGGTCCAAGCCAGCATGCAGCACCTGCTCTACCACTTGGACCATATGATACAGCAAGCACTGGAGGTATAAACTGCAAGGTTAACACTGAGGTTCAAATTGCCACCTGCTAAATCAAGCCTCCATTCAGCTTTATCAAAGGCAACCTTGAAATGGGAAGCCGACTTACTGTAGAATAGAAGAAAGTGCTTCACAAATACATTTTCTGTTAGTATATATTCATAAATGCACACACACACCAACTAATTGATAAAAATGCTGAGTTTCTAGGTAACCTCAAATTAGGATCTATATATCAAATACTTCAATACCAAATTCACTAAGAAAGACCAAACATCAAAAAGACTACAGAGACTTCCAGGAAATCCTAAGAAGTCCTAGAAACAATATGTACCCAGGTACGTAATAGAGGCATGACAATTATGGGAAGAACCAAATCTTCCTTATTGGATCTGAGGTTGTGCCACAGCAGTACATGTCTGGTACTGTAACCTAATTAATCAGCAGCCATGGCTGCAGAAGTCACAGGCCCTATGGCAGAAACAATATCAAACCGCGTTCTACCCATTATGTTTATATGCATGGAGTAGTACTACTCTCAGGCTCTATTGGAGGCTTCTGCTTACAGCAGCTGATAACTACTGCAGAAACTCCTAAGTAGTCAAAGTGCTGAGAGAAAGTGACTGCTGGGTGTTCGGCCTCCAGTGGGACATCTATACAGCCCTTCTCCAAGGCTTGGGACACTGTGGAAGGGGGCTGGTTGGAAAGAAGGGAAGAGCTAGATTGTAAAGCAAGGGGTGCTGTAAACTCTGTCTTCCTGACATGACTGTTTGCTGCGCCCATGAACTCACAGCAACAGTGGCTTTTCCTGCACAAGACCTGCCCACGACTGGGCCTGTCCATATTCCTTCATATTGATGAGGGATGACTTCATGTTGATGACTGATGAGGGGCTAATAAGGCCTTACCTCTCCCTAAAGAGCTACAGGCAATTAATGGGTGCTGGGGGAGGAGAGGAGTCATATTCTCTTGGTACGCTGCCCTGGCTGAAGTAAATAAATAATGCCCCACCTGTGCTCATATAGGCAGCCTAGTCATATGCGGTGGAACACATACACAAAAGACATGAGGGGGACTTGGGGGAAAAGAAAGGGGTTTGGTGAGAAGGGATAAGAGATTAATGGGGGAGGAAAATATGATCAAATTATTTATACATATATATGAAACCACAAAGAACAAATTAAAACTTTGAAAATAAAACTTTAAATTAAAACAAAGAAGGTTCTAGAATCAAGAAATAATACTTTCAGTTGAAATCTTGTTTACATTACTTTTAAATATCCAACTTATTTAACTTACAGAATTTTGAGGATTTAACTTCACTTTCATGCCTCTCATCATCTCGAAATCTTTTGCCGTTCTACAAAACAAGTCTATCGTTACTTCAAAAAAATTTAGTAATTGCAATAAGAGTAACTTTTAACCTTTCTAACAATCATGATAAAATTAGGTATGTCTTACTACAAAAGCAAACTGTGTTAATCCAACATTTACTCAAAGTGTCATATGCAACTACATAGATCTAGCGTCAACACAAATTCTACCTTACGCACAATGTAGACACATGCCTTGAAAGTACGAAAGCTTGGGAAGAAGAACCAAGCAAAGATTCACCAGCAGACTCTAAAAGTCTCTAAATTAGCACCTGAAATGCAGGAAACTAATAAGTTCTTCTCTACAGAACATCCATATGGGTTATATATACAATTGCTATTCATCACTTTTCCCGACAGAAAAACTCAAGGCAGTAACAGGAAGTGTCCTTTAGAATCAACATACATACATACACACACATATAAACTTATGAAGGTACATTTGCTGAAAATACAATCTATAGATATACGTAAATGGAGACCCCTTCACGCAAAAGTGAGTAAACTAAGACACTTCTTAACCGACGTTCCCTCATCACTGGCAGTAAAAGATGTTAAAAGGGACAAAGCTGAGCCAAACTAAGAAAGGATTCAAAAGCACAAGTTAAAAATCCTAACAGATGGGCCTGGAGAAGTGGCTCTGGGGTCAAGAGCATGTACGATCCCTCCAGAGGATTTGGGTTCAGTTCAACAGCAACTCACATCAGATCTATCCACAGACACCAGGCATGCACACAGTGCACACACATACATGCAGACAAAACACTCAGCACATAAAATAAACCATTTTTAGAAATCCCAAACAGAAATCTGCACACACACAATGTGTTCCTATGGTCAAAAGTGGCAGAAGAAACTATGCTGTGTTGTGAGGCAGATAAGAGGCCACCTTTGCCTGGGTTCCCAAAACATGGCATACCTCTTCCTGGAACGCTTCTCCAAGTGCTGGAAGAGAGCCCACTGAGGACAAGGACGGGAAGGAAGGACAGAGACATGGGACCACCACGGGGTGTGGGACAGCTTAGCATTAGAAACCCCAAAGCAGAGAACCCTTAACAAAGAAACCCAAATCCAGGAGACCCACTGCATTCAGGCTCCCTGAGACATCCAAGCCCCAAGAGACATGTGACACTATGAGTTTGTTACAATTAGGGATACAGTTTAAAACAAATGGTTTCAAGAACACTTTGGGCTGGGCGCTCGCCTTTAATCCCAGCACTCGGGAGGCAGAGGCAGGCGGATCTTTGTGAGTTCGAGACCAGCCTGGTCTACAAGAACTAGTTCCAGGACAGGCTCCAAAGCCACAGAGAAACCCTGTCTCGAAAAACCAAAAACCAAAAAAAAAAAAAAAAAAAAAACCACTTTGGAAAGGCAGTTAAATAGGTATAAATGAGGGGTTGTTAAAGAAAGTGGGTCAACAAAGAGAACTAGCTAAGTTGTTGAGACTGGTATCTTAGGGAGGCTGCTCTCAACATCTTCTCAAGAAGGGACAACCCCTCGCCAAAAGACTTAACATTTAAGCTTACATTCTTAGTAAATTACTTCTTAATTTTTAAAACAAATCTAACTACAGAAATTGGACAGAGGGGCTGGAGAGATGGCTCAGAGGTTAAGAGCAATGCCTTGCTCTTTCAAAGGTCCTGAGTTCAATTCCCAGCATCCACATGGTGGCTCACAACCATCTGTAATGAGGTCTGGTGCCCTCTTCTGGCCAGCAAGCATACACACAAATACAGAATATAGTATACATAATAAATAAATAAATATTTTAAAAAAAAAAAGAAGAAATTGGACAGACACCTCAGAAGGTGCACAAGGGTGAGGAGCAGAGTTTGGATCCCCAAGACCCACGTGCATGCCAAGCAGGCATTTAAGAGGAGATACAGTGTCCCTGGAGCAAGTTGGTAGCAACTTGTCTCAGTGTATAAGGTAGAGAGTGAGAGAGGAGGGCACCTGTCATCAACTTCAAGTCTCCACATGCACACGTGTGTATGTGTACCTGCAAACATACTTGGTTGTACACACATACAAACATACATGTACTCACACCACATTCACAAGCTGACTGCACTACTAAAATAGTAAATACAATACCAACTAACCTTTCCAAGAGTTTGTCAGATAGTTTCTCCAGGAACTGCATGACAGTCTCTAAAGATGAAATCCAAAAGAAAATAACTTCAATTATGTGAAATCACATGGATATACATGTCAAAATTGTACTGTGAGGGTCATCACACATCTAGTTTCTCCAAAGAGATGATTTGGGTAGGCAGAGTAGCCTCCACGTGCTTGGAGATATTTCTAGACACTGATTATCTCCTGTAAAAAACAAATCAAACTTACAGAGTACTTATCCAAAGCCTCAGATTACACCCAATGTTAAGAGCATTAATGGAAAGCAAAAGGGAAAAAAATTCGCATCCAAATGTATGGAAAGTGTAACAGACATATGTAATTATTACTAAATTTAAGGATGGCTAGATGCTGGCTTGATCCTAAAAATCAGTGTATGCCAGTAATCTCAGCTCACGTGACACAGTGGGAGAGTCAAGGTCAGCCCAGTTCAGCTTCAAAGGGAGGTCTTGTCTCAAAATTGCCCAACACCCCTTGCCACCAGGGAAATGAAAATCTACACTGAAATTCCATCCCTACTCTAATCAAAATGGGTGTTATTAGAAAAACAATCACATACACACACAAACCCAACAGATTCTGGCAAAGACAGGCAGGGAGGAATCTAGATTACATTGCCAGTGGCAATGTAATGTACTCTAGAAATCAGCAGAGGGACCTCAAAACCTGAAAGGACCACCTTACTGCCCACCCACCAGCCTTGTGTGCTGCCCAAAGGACTAAGTCAGTGTGCCACAGCAGTGATCATCCACTCACAGAAACAGTCTAGAATAGTCTAGCTGTCCATCAACAGATGAAACGATAATGTGTTGTGTATGTGCGAGAGAGAGAGAGAGAGAGAGAGAGAGAGAGAGAGAGAGAGAGAGAGAGAGAGAGAGATGGAGCTTTACTCAGTCATAAATAAATTATGTCATTTTTCAGGAAACTGGATCAAACTAGAGATTGTCATTTAAAAGTTTTAACTTATTCCTTGAGAATTTCACATGTTTGCAATGCATTTTGAGCATAGCCAAGAGTAAGGGGACTTGCAGTAGGGGAAAAGGATGAAAGAGGACAATGGAGAGCAGAAAGAGTCAAAGTTCATGACATATTTAAACAAAAATGAGACACTGAAACCCATCGCCTTATATAATATTCAGTAATAAAAATATAAATACTATCAGTACAGTTTAGAAAAATGGTTCATCAAAAACTCAACTTTAGTTTCCCTTGGTCACTTCTGTCATTTACAGACAATGTAAAAACCCTACTGGGTACCGGCCCCAAGCAGCACTACACAAGGTCCTGTAACCAGACTCTGGTGCTAACTGCAGCTCTTCAGCCAGGCAGCACCAGCGAGGCCCCATGAGGACAAGAGTAGAACCCGTCGTTCCCATGGAAAGTGTCCCATGTCCCATGGCGCCTTCTGCCCCCAAACGCCTTGCAGAGCTTTTATGTGTGTTTCAGTCAGCCACAAACATCGCCTTTATATTTTCCAGATGATCTTCTCTATGGGTTTAATTTGTTGCCCTCTCTTGAAGCTATCTCCTTTCCGAGTGAAATGAAATGCTAAGCAGGGAATGGGGTTAACCTAAACCACAGCCGCAGTTCCTTGCCCTGTCATCTTTAGAAGTCTCAGATTCGGTCTTGTGTGCCAAGCCAACTGCGTCAGAAACTGAAAGGAGACAAAAGTCTGCATTTGAATCTCTTCCCATCACCCAGCTATCACAGACAGCAGTTCCAAGTAAATCTCTACGTATGCATCTGACTTCCATACAACCAAGCTTTACTCAGTTACCCGTTTTGTTTTTCTGGTGATATGCAAAGAATCTGGAAACATACACTAAACAGACAACGAGGAGATGGAGGGGTCAGGGAAGTGCCTGCCATGTGGGCATGAGGACCAGTGTTCCAGCCTCCAAAATCCACAGGGAGAAAAACAAACAGGTGCAGGAGCACTCAACGGCAACCCCAACCCTGGGAAGGTGGAGACATGCTGTTCCCTGGGGCTTCCTGAGCACAGTCAAACCCAGATGAAGTCTAGGTTCAGGGAGAGATCGTGTCTCAAAAAAAAAGGTGGAAAGCAAACTGAGGAAGGTACCCAGCATCTACCTCAGCCCACACATACACATGCATTCACATGAAAATGCGCACACACACACACACACACACACACACACACACACTACTGGATGTGAAACTCCCTAAAAGTAAACCCAATGCTCGCTCACTACATGGTTGCCTCTAACTGAGTCACCAAATGGACGGCCAGAGTAACCTCACTTCTCTCCTTCTGCACGGCTCTCAGGGAAGACTCACCACTCCTTCAATGCCATCACCTTCCTGAAAATCACGCGCCATCTGATCACCTGCTAAAATTCCATGGCACTGTTGCCTGTACTAATCATTTGGCGGTAAGCTTTAAGTCTTTAAGGACACAGGTCACACCTCACATGACTGCCAACCACTTGCTTGCCACTGATGGGATCTGGTGAACTCTAATAAACCCAGCTGCGCCAAGGGCCAGTCCCCAGTGCTCTCCTCAGGCCTCTCCAAGCGGCCTCCTGAAGGACACACATCTTCCTTTCCTTCTTACTCGCTGTCCCACTCCTCCCCAAAGCACTTGTGGCTCTTCTGCACGGCCTGGACCCGGAGCAGCCCAGAGCCAGCGTTCCTTACAGTGTGCTCCCTTAATGACCTTATACAGCCCCAAGCCTCTAAGGAAATATTTCAACTTAATCATCTCAGAGTCCTTGACCCCCACAGCCATGTATCTACAGTGGCCACTTTCTTTTTTTAAATTCATTTTATTATTATTATTTTATGTTCATTGGTGTGAGAGTCAGGTTACAGATAGTTGTGAGCTGCTATGTGGGTGTTGGGAATTGAACTCAGGACCTCTGAAAGAGCAGCCAGTGCTCTTAACCACTGAGCAATCTTTCCAGCCCCCCTCAGTGGCCACTTTCAAGATAACAGCATCTTGACTGTATCATGAATCAAACCAGGCTCCCGATTCCCACTGGTGAAGACATATAATATAGTCTTATATTAAATATATTAAATGACATATAATATAGTAACAATAAGTAACATTCTAATAATATTATTTTATATAGTATAAAAGTAAAAATACTACATTTTAACCCCACTGATAAAACAGTACCTACAAAAAAACACAAAATAAAACCAAGCGTTGTAGCACACTCCTGCAATCTGCCACTAGGCAGGTAGAGGAAGGAGGATCAGGAATTCAAGGTCATTCTCAACAGTTTGAAACTCAAAAACAGAAAACAAAAAATACAAAATAAATATATAAATTTATATATAATTCATATAATATCAATTTAGAAGTTAAGTTATATGAAAGCAATTTTAAGAGCTGACTTAGATAAGCTTGGTGACAGAGAAGATGCCTAGCATGTGTGAGGCCCTGAGTTCTATAATGGGCAGAAAAAAGTAAATAAAAATAAAAGTGAGTGCTTTAAAGGTACAAGGGAAAAGTCCAAGGAAAGCAGAAATAGCACACTATCTTTGGAAGTTTATCATGGAAGAGGGTCTGGGGCTCAGCCCTGAAAAGCTGCAAATCTGAGCAAGGGTGCCCAGGCTAGAAGGAGTGTACCAGGCTGAGGGAAGAGGTGCCCAGGCTAGAAGGAGTGTACCAGGCTGAGGGAAGAGGTGCCCAGGCTAGAAGGAGTGTACCAGGCTGAGGGAAGAGGTGCCCAGACTAGAAGGAGTGTACCAGGCTGAGGGAAAAGGCTGTATAGGAAGAGTGAGAAAAACGTAAAGAAACTTTAAAGTACGGAGGAGCGTGTTGGAAAAAGAGGGGATACACAGGAAGGCTGGGAACTCCACAGAGTATTTCCCGGTGCTCCCTCTTTCTACAACAGCATGTGTGCGTGCTGTGCAGGAAACTGCACTGTCCTCTCCTCCCTCCCCAGAATACCTCAAATCTAAGGGCTCCACCATCCTCAGCACCCTGCTGCTGATTCACTGCCTCAATTATCAAACGCTAAGATGCCTCTGAAAAGCTCATCTGCATTCCCGTCATGCCCTGTGCCTGACATTCTTTCCTAGGTACCTTAGCCCAGCACAAGGCCAGTCTGTCCAACCCCACTTCCCCTGCCCACCTAGTAGGAACCTTCCTGCACAGGACTGTGCTTGGCTATGACATCACCCCTCATCCTCTCACTCCCAACTAATCTGAGGACACTGGGCTGAGTCAGAGTAAAATTAGTTTAAATGAACAAGTGAAAACTTAGATTTGACTTGCTCTCAGCACATACACACAATATAGGGCAAATTACTAACTCTAAAGATAAGTTCTATTAAATGGTTCTCTAATGTATTAAAAGCAAGATACTGTTGGACATGGTAGTTCATGCTATAATTCCAGCATCTAGGAAGTTCAGGCAAGATCTTGAGTTCAAAGATAGGCTGGGCTACAAAGCAAATGTCGTGTGTGTGTGTAAAATCAGAAGTTCTGGGCTGGCAGCATAGTGCCCTGGGGTGGCTGAGAAATGCTGTTTCCTCCAAGTACTGTTTTTTCTGAGAAGTTGGATAAATGGGCTCACCTGGAGTCTGAGCTATGGTTCCCTGGAGGGCCCTGTGGGAAAACGTAGGATAACCTACTAAGTTTGCCAGAAGATCTCTGCTGCTTAGCAGTTCTTCTAGACATTTCAACTGACCAGCATTGGGATAAAGGAAAATTTTATAAGCAGCTTCCCGAACCTGTAGTTAGGGAGAAGGAAAGAAGAGAAAGTCAAAGATTTAATAGCATAGCTCAAAATCCTACACAACCACCACTCAGGCCAACACTCCCACGGTTACCCAGAGCTAGCCATGGCTTCCCAAGGAAAGGAACAGTCACACCAGGTCCATAGTGCTTTTCTACAGTGTTCTTATGAGACACAACTGCACATGGGGCAGGGCTCTGGGAGGTCAACTGGCCAATGTTTCTGTCTCTGTGCCAGAAAGCACTTCACGCATTAAAAGTGACTACGTGACCTTAAAGGTCACTAGTCAATGAATTCCTTGAGAGACATGAATTTTAACTACTTCCCTTATTCAAAGCATTTGTGGAATTAACTGTGCCACAAATTAAAATTTCAGAGCTATTTAGCAATGCAACAACACTTCAGGCTATAATAACATGTTCCTAATGATTATGGAGATGAAATGGCAGTAATACACATCTACTGGTGTTCAGACGGGAGCTGAACAACAAGCAATGGAGAACTCCTACCAAGTCATCTGAGGCTTCTGCATGTAGACCATCAATGACAACGTAACTCCCATCACGGGCAAAGTGGTGCCGAATGTGCTCTGGCAAGAGATGCTTCTGTATCTTGTTGGGAAAGTTGGCTCCCATAAGAAAGGCACTGCTCAAATCCAGGATCTTAACATTGAGGTCCACTGCTCTTCTGCGCTACAAGTGGGAGGAAAGGTATTTAAAAGCAATGTAAATTAGCATTTCACAAATAGTCTATAGTGGGAGGAAACCAACATCTGAACTGCTGATACAGAACACTTGAGTGTAATCCTCTGTCCTCCAACAAGTGGTTACACCTGATTACACCTCTTCAGTAGCACTTTTATAGTATTTCTGAAAAGTAGATTACAAAAATGTTAAATCTTACCAGACTAGACTAAAAGGCAAAGAAGGAAGGGAAATGAGAAACATAGTTCTTCAGAAAACAGTAGTGAACACCCGAGAGGTTCAGTTCAGAGGCTCTGATTCACCCACATATCCTATAGAATGAGAGCAACAGAGCCTTTTACAGCAGACTCAAGAAGGGTACAGAGTATATGCTTGCTTTGCTAGACTCAGGACGCTATGGCAAGAGGACCACTGGCTCAGGCTCACTCAGATCCTGCCTCAAAATTGGATGGATGGATGGATGGATGGATGGATGGATGGATGGATGGATGGATGGGTGGATGGATAGACAGACAGACAGGCAGAGGCCTGTGGGGCACAGCTGTACTCTACATTAGGTCCCAAGTGTGTGGTACATGGACCAGTTCCACAGTCACGCACAATGAGGCTGGGGCTGGGGCTGGCACCAGCACGTAAGCTTTAGAGCACATTTCCAGAGCACAATCTCTGGAAGGAGTTTCTGTAGGCCCATGGTCAAAGGAGTCACCTCAAAAAAAAAAAAAACATTTTTTTGAGAGTCTCATGCAACCCCGGCTGGCTATATAGCTGAGGATAACCTTCAGCTTCAGATCCTCCTGCCTCCATCTATGCTCAGCTCCCAGCCCCAGGGACTGATGGGATTACAGCTTTGCTCCATCATACTGCTTTATGCAGTGCTGAGGACTGGACCCAGAAGCTCGTGCATGTCAGGCAAGCGCCCTCTCTACCTATTGAGTCTCATTCCCAGCATGCACCACAAATATCTGAAGATGAAATATAAACCGTATCCTATGGAATCTCTGAGGTCTATTAGAGGAAAAACAAGTCAGGCTTCAGACTGGCTTATGGTGGACTCCAGGTAATCTTAGACTCCACCTTTAAAAAATTATTAAGCATCAATAGTATTTTTCAGACACATTTGTAAGATATATTTGACAAGAAGCTGAGAAGGACTAGGGAGGTGTATCTCAGGAATGCCTGTCTACCACACACAAAGCCCTAAACTTGGTCCACAGCACAGCACATACTGGATGTGTGTGCAGTCCCAGCACACAGGAAATGGAAATCAGGAGATTAGAAGTTCAGTGTCAGCCTCAGTAACTTAGTGATTCCATGCCACTCTGAGCTACATAAGACCCTGTCTCAGAAGAAGAAAAGAAAAAGAAAAAAGAAAGTTGAAAATATAAATAAGCCACACATAAATACACACATATAATCCCAGCAATGGTGAATGCTAAGGCAGGCATTTTGAATGCTCAAAGTCAGCCTGGACTATATTGCAAGTTTAATGCCAGTCTGGGTTATATAACAAGACTCCTGTCCCAAAAAAAAGTAAATATAAAATAATAACCTAAGGTTTGCAATATAGAAAAGTCAAACTTCACTGGGAAATACAGGTTTCCAGCACCTCCAATGCCTTCTTAGTCCAGACTTCTCTTGCAGCAATGTATTGCCATCTAGTGGTAGTCAGTGGAATAACAAACATGATGAACAGCATCTAAAAATTCAGCTCTAAAATTTTCCCCAAAGCTTTTTTGTAAATAAATAAATAAAAATAAAGCACACTGTAATAAAATTAGTTATCCCCCAAATTTTATCAAGTGATAAAACCTCTGGAAAATGAAATATAGTTGACTTTCTGACTCTAGTGCTCTTTCGGGAATATCATTTCATCATTCCCAAACAGTGCAAGGATCGTACTCTATGCACCCTGCGATACTACTAGAAACACCTCCTGGAGCCACAGTTAAGCTATTCATGGGAAACTAAGACAGGAGAAGGGCTTGAGCCCACAAGTTCAAAACCAGCTCACACAAGTGATCCCAGCACTCAGGAGATTGAGGCAGGAGGATCATTACAAGTTCAGGGCCAGCCTGGGCTACAAAATGGATAGTGTCTGAGAAAAAAAACAAACAAGAAGAGGGAGAGACAGACAAACAGAAAGATAGAGATCTGTCTATCAGATATGAAATATAATTGTTCCTTGGTATGGTGCCAAAACACCCCTACCCTAGAGAGCAATACCGACACGCAGTCAGTCCGTCTGCATTTGCATGGAGTCTGTGCACCTCCTTCCATCAATTCTGGAGCATCTCTCAATCACACAGGAAGCATAAACCAATGTAAAGGTCAGATGAGAGCACAAAAGGTATTGTTTACAAAAGTCTTCTCTCGGCTCCATGCAGACACATCTTTTCCTGAATGTCCTTAATCTGAAGTTGGTTGATCCAGATGGAAGGCCACTCACTTCCCAAGACATTCTGATAAACCAATCTCTGCTCCTAGATAAATGGCTTTGCATTCACTGCACTTATTAGGATGGACAGAGCTATCTTTTAAAATAATAATAATAATTAGACTGTTGGCAAGCAGAGAAGGCATGGGGAGCCACTCTTGATAGCATCCAGCAGTCACTCCTCTACCCCAACTCTGAGCTGTACCACCCCAGGGCCTCGGTCTGACAGGGCATCATATTCTTAGGACAGCAGGGGCCAGTGTGAACTCCTGGCACCAAAGCTGAGAGCCTGAGTGAGTTACTTTGCTTCCACATCTATTATACACGAGGTACAGCCAGACTGTGGGTCACACTGGCACCGCTGCTGTCACAGCAAGTGTGTGGACCCACCAGGCACATATGGTATGAACAGATACCTCTGTCAGCAGCCCCCTACTCTCCATCTCAGATACCTAACACTCTAGCTGTGTTGCCGTTCATTCTGGATCACCGGGGTGATGGGCCAGCTTCCAGAGAGCTCACATTTAGACATCACCTACAGAAGAATTTTAGGAAAAGTGAAAAAAGTCCTAAGAGTTTACCCAGTCAAGTGACACACAAGGGCTCTAACAACTAAATGCTAGTAACAACACTGGTCAAAAACAGCTGAAAGCCTGGTTTGGTGGAACAGGCCTGTAAGCCTAGTAGGAGGAGAAGGCTGGAAGGTCAGGAATTCAAGGCCAGCCTCGGCCAAACAGCAAGCTCGAGGCCAACTTGGTCAACGTGTAACCCTGTTCTCAAAAAAGAAAAAAGAGCTGACGATGAGCTCAGCTGGTGGAGTGCTTGCCCTGGCACGCACGAGACCCTGAGTTTAACCTCCAGCTCCAGCCTGAAGAAAAATAGGAAGCAAGTTCATCCTCAACTACATAGCAAGATCAGCGCTAACCTGGGCTATAAAAGACCTGCTCTCTAGCCAGGCAGTGGTGGCACACACCTTTAATCCCAGCACCCGGGAGGCAGAGGCAGGTGGATCTCTGTGAGTTTGAGACCAGCCTGGTCTACAAGAGCTAGTTCCAGGACAGGCTCCAAAGCCACAGAGAAACCCTGTCTCGAAAAACAAAAAACAAAACAAAACAAACAAAAAAAAAAAACAAAGACCTGCTCTCTAAATAAATAAACAGACAAATAAAAGTGCCCTGTGTGATAGCACACACCTTTAATCCTAGAACTAGGGAGGCAGAGTGAGTTTGAGGCTAGCCTAGTCTACGTAGCAAGTTCCAGGCCAGCTGAGGCTAAATAGACCCTGTTTCAAGAAAGAAAAGATGGGGACAGAAAGAAGGTTAAGAGCACTTGTTGCTATTGCAGGAGACCAGGGATTGGTTCCCAGCACCCACATGGTGGTTCACAACCATCTGTAACTGCTGCCAGAAACCCTCTTCTGACCTTCAAGGCCATGCATGTGGTGTACATACATAATGTAGGACAACTCATATAACATATAATAAATTTAAAAGCATAGTTTAAAAAGGTAAGAAAAGTATTTACCTTTTCTTCATCTAGATGGATTCCACTGATTTCAAAATCAAACATAAATAGTTCAGCCACTCGCCTAAAAAACAGTGAGCACAAGTTACAGGAGCTCATTAAAATCACAAACAAAATATCAGTCTTTATGCTTAAATCAGAACTTCTGAAATTTACTATAAAAACTATTTCAACACACAGCTAAGCATACCCACAATTTGATTATTTATCTGAAACAAGGAGTTTAGTATCTCAGAGATATGTACAATCCCAGTTGACTGAGGCCCTATTAGCTTAGCAGGTAAGCTGGGAAAGCTAACATCATAATCATTTTAACTCCATCCAAACCCGAGCAACTAAGAGCAAGATCAGTTCACACTTGGACAGCTTCTCAAAGCCCCTGCATGCATTCTCGTCTTTGTGCCCGAAGAGGAGAACACAGGCTTTCTTTAGTCGCCTTCTGGCTTGAAGCCAATTAATGATTTTCCTATCAATGACATGTTTTTTGTTTGTTTTTATTGATTTTTATTGAACTCTACATTTTTCTCTGCTCTCCTCCCTGCCTCCCCCTCCCTGTCTCAACCCTCCCTTAAGGTCCCCATGCTCCCAATTTACTCGGGAGATCTTGTCTTTTTCTACTTTCTACTTCCCACGAAGATTAGATCTATGTAAGTCTCTCTTAGGGTCCGCATTGTGGTCTAGGTTCTCTGGGATTGTGGTTTGCATGCTGCCTTCCTTTGTTTTATGTTTAAAAACCACCTATGAGTGAGTACATGTGACAATTGTCTTTCTGTGTCTGGGTTACCTCACTCAAAATAATGTTTTCTAGCTCCATCCATTTTCCTGCAAAACTCAAGCTGTCGTTATTTTTTTTCTGCTGTGTAGTATTCCATTGTGTAAATGTACCACATTTTCCTTATCCATTCTTCAGTTGAGGAGCATTTAGGTTGTTTCCAGGTTCAGGCTATGACAAACAACATGGTTTTTTGTTTGTTTGTTCGCTTTAATTGCTTCTGTTTCTAGTGGTAGAGTAATGGAGCACTTGGTATTTTCTTTTGGCTTTGATATTTCAAAATGGATATGTTTATTTTCCCGATTTACTATATCATACTATTCTACTTACTAACTTATTGCTGTTTTTGTTTTATAAGGTAAGATCTTGCTATACAGCCCAAGATGGCTTCAAACCTGTGATCCTCCTGCCTCAGCCTCCTGAGTGAGCCCCACCATACCTGGTTCACTGAATGACCAGAATTAACATTATTCTAAACTTCTTTCCACCTGCTAGCCCCATGGTGCTGGGTCACACACAAGGCCTTCCATACACCAGGCCAGTTCTTTAGTAGTGAGCAGGACTCAACCAAGATCTAAAATTCTAAAACTTCAGGAGCCTTGCAGGGCATCCAGGAAGCCTGTAGCTCCAGGACTTGGGAAAGAGATAAAAGAGAGATAAAAAGATCCGTACTGGACTAATAGGCAGTTCTAGAGCCTGTCTCAAAATAGATAATAGATTCTGTTAATAATTCAGTTGTCGGTATGCCTTCTTAAACAGTGCAGAAACTGCACTGGAGCCCCTAACTGGTCTCAAACCCAGCTCATATCATCTGCCTTTTCTAAGTACAATAAAAACACTGAACAGAACTCTCTCCTTAATCAAAGGTGTTTTAAGCAAAACTATGTCATGGTATCACTTTAAGCAAAAATATTTCATGGTCTCCTAGAGATGGTGGCACACGCCTTTAATCCCAGCCCTTGGAGGCAGAAGCAGGTGGATCTCTGTGAGTTTGAGGCCAACCTGGTCTACAGCGTGAGTTCCAGGACAACCAGGACTGTTATATAGAGAAACCCTGTCTCGAAAATACAAACAAGCAACAACAACAACAAAAATTTCATGGTATCATTTTACTGTAAAAATTTATGAATTCATTTTTTCTCAGACTATTCCATCACAAATACTGAATATCTTCTTCTATTTAAATATTCTTCAGAAATAAAGCTTTAAAATCAATGCATTCTCTTATAATTCTATCCATGAAAAAATACAACTTTGCATGTTTGTGTTAGGTTCTGTTGTATGGACTAAATATTTCCTACATTCCTGTAACTGTTATAATTTTTAAAAACCTACGTGCATCTGGGCATGGTAGCACACACTGTAACCCCACATTTGAGGAGCAGAGGTAGGCATAAACAGTTCAAGGGCAGCATGGGTACGTGAGACCCTGTCTCAAAATCCAACCAAACAAAAAACATCAAAAAACAAAATTTTATATGAATTACTTTACCCTTGTTTTTTTCTTAAGATAAATTCCACAAAATTAAACGGACCTTCCACAGCCCAGAGAGCTGTGCTTCAATTATTTCTCTTTCTCAGACTATTGACAGACGGCTGGTTGACTGGATATAGAGCTTGCACACACTAAGCACTGGCTCACTGCTGAGCCAGACTTTCTATTTTGTGACAGGATCTTTTAAGTTATCAAGGTTGGCCTTGAACTCCCTCTGCAGCTCAGCAAGCCCTTGAGCTTGGATCCTCCTGCCTTAGCCTCATGAATATCTGGGATAATAAATGCAAAATACCATGTTTAATTTTTAAAAGATATTCAATCTTTGTTGAAACAATTCTCTTTTCCCAGAAAGTCCACTGGCCCAGAACTGATGTGAAATGACTCCCCTACCACACACTGTGCAGACACAGCCAGATCTGTGCCTCTGGCTGCAATTCCTCCATTCCTCCATTATCTTAGAGAATATTCCAACTGAAGTAGAAAGCACTTCCAAATACAGGATTTTTATGTGTAGTTTGAAAAATCTGGTTCAAGATCTTTTGTTACTTTATCAGATTTTTTTCCCAGCCTACTCTGGAGTCTTCTTTACAACTTCAAATCACTCTAAGTACAGCAGAAAACCCTTCTTTAGACACAGACAGCCAGGAGATCTCATGCCTACTGACAGCTGGCCCCACTAAGGCTCTGAACCGCAGTGCATCCACTGAACTGAAAGCGAGGTTTCATTCGCAGGGAATCTCCATGGGATAAAGCTTTATCTGGAATGGCAAACTACATACAGGGACAGACAAGGAGATGGAAGCAGGAAGAGGGAAATGAGGTAATCAAGAATGGAAATGTCCCATAAACAAAAAGAGGATAAATAGGTAAAGAAAATAATTTTTATGTCATGACACCAATATCATAAGCAAATAAATGATGAGCCTACCATACCTACCTTATTATTACATTTCATTTATTTATTTTGCAGAATGTATGATATCTGTGTGTGTGTGTGTGTGTGTGCGCGCGCACATGCATGTACACACCTGCTACAGTAAGTAGCAGTAGGGAGTACAGAGGTCAGAGAAAAACTTCCTGGGGTCAATTTTGTCTTTCCACCATGTGGATCCCAGGGATTGAACTCAGATCATCAGCCTTACCAGCAAATACTTTCACATACTGGGCCTCTCACTGGTCCTATATTACCTTATAGAAATTTTTAAGCAAAAAAATAAGGTTCTAAGGTCATATATCAAGTACTCCTAAGTACTAAATTAGCACCAGGCCTCTAATTATAATGAATAATTGTAATCTAATGAGCCAGAACTCATCATTTTAAGGATCTTGAGAGCCACCCAGCAAATAGATCAATTTGCTGGTATCTCCCAATGGTGCTATTATGGGACCATAAGCATAGAGATGGTGTGATTATCAGCGATTTAGGAGGAGGCTACCACTGGCCATTCATCTTGTACAATAAACAAAACAGACTGAGAAGCAGCCTTGTAGAGCTCAGTCAGTGAGGCAGAGAGATAGAAACAAACTACCAAGCAACAAAGAAGATTCTGGTGGTGACTATGGGTAAGAGGGTGACCCAGACAGACATGGTATAAAGAGAAGACATAGTGTGGTTGAGTGTCAGGAAAGCGCAGGAGACACGGGTACTGAAATTCCAACCCAGAGGGCCAGAGGGCTCTCCTGCCTGGCCTGCAGTCAGTCAGAAGGAAATGAATGAATGGCAAGTACCTGGTTTCTGTATCAAGGGAATCCATTAGCTTCTTATCATCTAGTAATTTCTGCAGACTCTGATATAATTCCACATTCGTATTCAACCTAGACAGACCATGAATAAAAACATGTGATTTTCTAATCCATTCTGAAAAAGTTTACTCTACATCAAGAGAAAAGCATTAGATGGTTAATACACATGCCCAGCCCCCAAAACCAGGGAGTAATTTTTTTGTATCTTCTTTTGAACCAAGAAAAACAGCCATACTTAAAACTGTTCAATATAGGGGCAGGCATCCCTTAAGCAAAATGTCAAAGGTCTTAACTATCCCGATGAAGGTAAATTTAGACTAGGAAGGCATCTGGAGCAGGGAGGACAGACAGGACAGAGGCAGGTGTGGCGGAAAGGAAGGCTGAGCCAAAACCTCAGCCCAGCACCCGGGATCTCAGGCCAACTGTACCTATAAGGATAAGAGAAGCAGGCCCGCCCTGGACAGGGCAAGCTCAGGGCACTGGGTGCAGTCACAGTCTCATGTAGCTGGTCAACTGTGGGACTATAATGTTGGGCTGCCGTGAGGACTGAATTAGACCGTAGGTGCATTCCTCACTAACAACCAGTGCAGCCGCCTGCCTGCTCTAGGCCAAAACCGGGAGCAAAAAGCCATGACCCATGCACCAATGCCAGTCCAACCTGTAGCACCACTGTCCTCTCCCTAGGTGCCCAAGGCCATGGCACCCTCAAGGTCAGCCTTAGGACCTGGCTTAGAGTGGAATCCACTTCCACATAGTGGATCCTGGAGAAGGGTCAATATCCCTCACACCATCCAGTCTACGATTCTTACGTGCAAATGTTCATTGCAATGAACTGCTGGTCTGGTTCAAGGCCTCTGGTTCGAGGTACACCATCAATACTTGACCCTCACTTAAACTCCTTTCAGACATCCTACTATTGTCCCAAGTCATAGAGACCCTGCAGCTATGGTTCTGCAGGACCAGTCCCTTCACATGTTCCAGCAGGTCACAGATGGGGTAGATGCTGGTGGGCCTGTTTTGGTCAGTCAGGTCACTGAGACTGCCCCCTCAGGCAAGGGGTAGAGCCAGCTCTTCTCTGCCCACGCCACCAGAGACAGCTTTTCCACACCTGTGGTACAGATGGGGCCGTCTCTCCTGAGTGTAGGGCCATCTCTCCCATGAGGGGCAGGACCAGCTCTTCTGCTGTAGTGGCCAGTAAGCGGCAGAGCCAGCTCTCCCAGCACCAGAGAAGGGCTGTGCCAGCACACGTGGACATATGGGTAATATCTGCCATCAACTGAGGCTCCCGACAAGAACCAACCAGTATATTTAACATCAATGATAACGATGACAGATATTACCATATGTCCCATGTACCTGACACCTTTTAAGCATTTCACACTTACCTCCTTCCATTTTCACACACAGAAACCCTAACAGTCGACTTAATTATTCAATTACAGACGAAGGGGAGTGAGGCCAGGTGAAAACCCCAGCAGTGCTGAAGGGAGACCAGACCCAGCCCACCCACCTCCACGCTCCTGGGCTGCCAGATCACCCCCCCCACCTGCCATAGGAGTGACAAAGCACTATATAAAGAGCCACCCTGGGGTGGAAGGACATACTTCTCCACCATGGTGCCAATACTCCTGCAGGCCTCTTCTGCAGCCTCTCTGAATGCGGGCTCAGGGTGTCCGATTTTCACAAAGTCTGCCTAACAATGGGAAAGACAAAACCAAGAGCGACTTTAATGAACACTGGATTCCATGATCAAGGGTGCAAACAAAGCCAGATTTAGGGTGTGCCACTCGGCTTAGACCATCAATTTCCTCACTGAATTTGGCTCTACTGAGGCCAAGCAGATTCTTTAGATTCTTTCTAGATGTTTGTGAACTCTGGAGTTCCTTGGTACCAAGTTTGTTTCATTCCCAACCATATACCTTCATGAACTTCATTTTACAAGATTTTCACCTTCAAATGAGTAACCAGCAAACCCTTCCTGTCTTATAATTCCAATGAGCAGACCTTGGTCTTGAACATTTTAAACTCATCTTGCACATTCTAAAACTCTGGAACTCTGTGGGAGGGACGGAAACAAGGGGAGTAAATGTAAATTTTTCTTTTAACAATAAAAATAAAAAAATTCAAAAAAAAAAAAACAAAAAACTCTGGAACTCAAACTGCAGTGTGGCATTCCCAGGCTGACTCAGATCCAGAAAGCACTTGGGGCACATTTTTTAAATGACACCTAATTTAAAAAGCAATTTAACATCCTAGGTTTAGCGGGGGGGGGGGGGGGGGGGGGGAGGGACGACGCATTCTCTTTATAGGCCTTTTAATAGAGGGAAATATAAATTACTGATCCTCATCTAGAACAGTATACAACTGTACTGTTTCCACTATGCCAAGCAGGATAATTTAACCAAGGATTTAAAGAGAAGAAAAAAAAAAAGGAAATCAGATAAAGCAAGCATTCGTGGTAATTGCAGTGCACTGCAAAAGAAACCTACATGTGGATAAGCAAATACAGGAACTATGCGATACTCCATATCCTTATTCTCCATGTATGACAGAATGACTGTACGACTACAACATGAAACAAAACCAACCCAAGGGGGTCAGGCATGGTGGCTCATACCCATAACTCCAGCACTCAGGACGTTAAGGCAGAAGGATCCAAAGTTCCGAGTCGGCTTGCACTACATAGGCAGACTTTGTCTTAAAAAGCCCAAACAAAAACTGTCACAAGGTAAAATTTCCTAATTTCATTATCAAATAACATTCAGTGCAAAAACATGTAAATCCCTAGTTTGGCACATCTGGTACAACATTAGGTCGTCATAATATCACTACTAAGGCATTCAAAAAATTGAGCTGGGTAACATGTACAACTTATTTTACAAATTGCCTCTCTACATGCTACACAATATAAAAAATCAAAACATTAGCATGTCTATGTGTGTGTGTGAATGTTTCTGTATTTGTGCGTGTGCACTGTGGCCAGAAGTTGAGACCAGGTCTCTTCCTCAATTTCTTCTCTACTTCGCATTAGAGACAGTGTCTCTCACTGAGCCCAGAGCAATCCTCCTGTCTCTATCTCCCCAGTGCTGGGGCTACAGGTATGCATCACCACGCTGGCTCCTTACATGGTGCTGGGGAGTAAGTCAGGTCCTCACGCTAGTGGGGCAAAACATTTTACCCTTGCTGACTGCACCAGCAATGCAGCCCCATTAGCTAAAAGCTTATGTGTAGAGATAACAAAGACAACAGCCCTAGTTCATAAAAATCATGTGGGAAAAAGAAAGGACAAAAATGTCCATTTCCTGGCAGTTTATAAAATTTTTGCCTTACAATGGTACAGATCACACGCATAGGTAGCATGCATGTGCCTGCACTTACTCACACTCACACACACACACACATCAGTGGCATGCATGTGCCTGCACTCACACACACACTCACACACACACGCACGCACAGGTGGCATGCATGTGCCTGCACTCACACTCACACACACACACACATACGCACACATATCGGTGGAATGCGTGTGCCTGCACTCACACACACATGCATTGAAATGGGTTAACAGCAGCGGTAACACCATGATCCCCCTTCTCCCAAGCCCAAAATAGGGACATCGGCCAAGATTCCCTGCTAGCATGCCAGGTGGCTGCTAGGCAAGGCCACTCGGACCCACGGAAACAGTAAGCCTATAGTCTGAAGGTCAGGCCTAGCTAACAAAGAGATAAAGGATGAATAGAGAACACCAGATGTCCCTAGACAAGGACAAAGCTGACGTGACTGAACTTTTCCCTCGCCTCAATTAAAGTAGCTAATAGAAACTGTATAATCACATATCTGCTTCTGTAAAATATAAATAATGGCTCTAGGCTGGAAGGGGCATGCTCAGTTTTTCAAACGCTGTGGCATCCTCAGGTCTGAAAAATTAAACCTTCTTGCATTTTGCATCCAGCTGGCCTGGTGTCTTGCGTCTTGACGGTGGGTCGAAGGCACCCAGGTCTCTGGGGTCCTTCAGCATCAGTGGCACGCATGCACCTGCACTCACACACACCCTTGCTTGTGCTTCTAAGCCTCACCAAGTCAGCCACTCTGCACAGGCAATCCGAGAGCTCATCAAAGATGAGGACTGTCTGTGGCCCTGGAGGTGTGGTACATGCTCGCTCCACCAGCCATTCCGTCTTCCTCAAGGCCTCCTTCTGAGCAACATGGAATCCTTCAGGAGTGCTAAGCTCAGGAACTCCAAAAAGACCCTAAAAGTCCAAAACAACATTACCAGTTTATAGCCAGAACTACAGTTTTGTTTTCCCTAGAACAACTTTTGCAGTAAGCCCCGACTTCAGTTGGTATATCTAGAATATCCACATCTGTGCTCCTGGGAGCAGTGCCACTCTTTCCGTTACACCACACAAAACGATACTAAAACTGTTTTTCAAATTTTCTATTTTCTTCACCCCTTCCTTCCTATGCAAATAGCATAGGTCAAGTTGTCAGAGATGTGTCTCTGTGAGAAGATGGCTGGGAGGACTACATGAAGATTTAAAGGTTTAACCAAACTTACACACCAGCACCCAGCATGCAGATGGCACAAAACAGATGTTAATGATAACCATAATCAGCTTACATCCTTGGTCACATGATCATTCCTCCCAGGCTTCGGATTTCTCACAGGGTGTATTAAGGCTCTAGCATGGAAACATACTAGAGCAGTAAGCATGTGAGAAGGCCAAGGACAAAGTCTCCACACATGTCCACCACTAAAAACAGAGGACAGCCGACTCACAAGTGAATTCACATACCAACCCCAGGCACTGGCTGAAACTAAGGCATGTCAGTATTTTAATAAAGAAAAAAAATCACTAACCTAACAGAAAGGACCATTTTAAAAAATCTTCACAAGGCAGTTCAAGCATGAACCCTCGAGCCCTTCAGGAGAGCAGAGAGCTGACATTTAATACGACCTACGCCACAATGTGCCACGGACTTTACACAGGTTCTCTCATCAGGAGTGCATTCTCCTCTTACAGAAATGGAGAAATGCTTTACAGTCCCTTTTGTTTTCTGTACAGCAGCCTGGAACCTCAGTTCTTCTCCAAGCATCTGAAATGCTAAGATTATGTGGGTGCTACCACATCCACCCAGAACTGTGCTTTAAGAGAAAACATTTGGGGTATAATGACACAACTGAATTCTGGCACTTAACAAATTCCAGGCCAGCCAGGGATATACAAGCAAGACCCTAACCTCGAGAAACAAACAAAACCAATGGTTCAGTGGATAAAGGCGGTTGTCACCAATCACGATGGCCAAGGTTAATGACATAATTTCACATGATGCAAGGGAAGAGCCTACCCCGGAAGTCCTATGACCTCTGCATGTGCGTATGCATACTCGTTTATACACACATACGCATGAACACACACACACAGAGGGTGGGGAACAAATGTAATAAAAATACTTTTTAAAAAATTCTCCAACTTGAAAACCTACTGTACCTAAAGTCTATGCATTAAAA
>JAQHUG010000124.1:2798117-2812374 GCA_028555095.1 Dicrostonyx torquatus
TCTGCGATGGGATAGGCCTTGGTCTCTGGGCCTCATAGCCTCTCATCTCTGCGGTGGGACCCAGCCTTGGTCTCTGGGCCTCATAGCCTCTCATCTCTGCGGTGGGACCCAGCTTTGGTCTCTGGGCCTCATAGCCTCTCATCTCTGCGATGGGATAGGCCTTGGTCTCTGGGCATGGATACAGGCTCTCTTCTCTGCTATGGGACAGGCCTTGGTCTCTGGGCATGGAAACGGACTCTCCTCTCTGCGAAGGGGCAGGCATTGATATCTGGGCATGGACACGGGCTCTCATCTCTGCAGTGGGACAGGCCTTGCTCTCTGACATGGACATGGTTGCTAGGGAGTGACTTGGCCTTTTCTCTCTGCACCGACAAAGGCTTGAACACTATCTTACGTATCTGCTAGTTGGAGCAGGAAAAGAGAAACCAGGCAGCGGACAAAGCTGTCACCAAGCCTGACACAGTGGCACATGCCTATAATCCCAGCACTCAGAAGGCTGAGAAAAAAAATCTTAAGTTCTAGGTCAGCCTGAGCTATATAGTGAGACTCTATTGTTGAGAGAGAGAGGGGAGGGAGAAGGGAAGGAGAGAGAGATGAAAGAAAGGCATATTGTCCTCAGGTGGTAACACACAATTGGGGCCACTTTTAATAGTCAGTAAAATGTGGAAGACAAATTTTGAGTTTCAAAGACTCAAATTTATTGTTTCAATTTGAGTGAGCCACTTTTTTGAGCCAGAGTAAAATGTTTTCTTATCTCATGGAGCTGATGTAAAGACTAAATTTGACCACAATATTGATGAAAAAGCACACTAAAAATAATAATGCCCACACAGAATTGCCATCTGAGCGAGCAATTCTTTTCCTGGGAATAGAGCCAGACAAAAACAAAAACAAAACAACAATAACAAAAACTGAGAGACCTGAGCAAGCTCTGTTCTGTGGAATAATCCCTTTGTACACGCTGAAGATTTGTCGCTGTGATTGGCTTAATAAAGAAGCTGACTGGCTAATAGCAGAACTGGATAAAGTTAGGAGGGAGAGCCAAACTGAGAATACTGGGAAGGAGAAGAGTGGAGTTTGGAGTCCCCAGCAGAGAGACAAAGAGAAAAGCAAGTTGGGCATGCTGTACTGAGAAAAGGTACTAACCCATATGAAGGGTACATAAGAAATGAAACATGCTAATTTAAAGTGTAAGAGTTAGCTAGTAACAAGCCTGAGCTATTGGCTGAGCATTTGTAATTAATATTAAGCCTCTGTGTGTTTATTTGGTAGCTGCTAGCAGGATAGAAATTTCTGCCTACAGCTCTGTTCCTGGCAGCAATGTCCACAGAGGCCACAAGGGGGAGCAGCTCACATGGCCATAAGTGGATGAGTGGTTATAGAATACGTAGTGTATAAATACAGTAGAATGCCATTTGGCCCCCAGAAAGACAGGAAATCCCAGCCCATGCTACATCATGGATGAACCTCAAGGACATTAAGCGGTGACAAAATCTGGGAAAGTTAAATCTGTGTGCGTCTTATTTAAAGCATGCAAAGTGGCCCAACCCATGGAGAAGGCAACATAGCGGGTGCCAGGAGCTGAAGGGGAGGAAGTGCTGTTGGGGGAAAGATGAGACCTCTGCAGATCTATGATGGGGATGGATACAGGATGCTGTGAATGTACTCATTGCTACTCAGTCACACACTTTAGACGGCTCAACTAGTAAGCTTGAATTTATGTATGTTTGCTGGCAATAAAAGACAGTAAGACATTAAAGCAGAGGAAGTGACTCAGTTGTAGAAAGGCTGCCTCGCACACACGGGGCCCTGAGTTGCATCCCAGCGCTATACGTATAACAGAAATTATGTACCAAACATCGACACTGGGGCTGTGGCTTCAGCTCAGTGCTAGAACACTTGTGTCACATAGGAGTTCTTGGCTTTAACCACCAAGGCTACAGCAAAAAGACACCCAAGCCTGCTGTGATAGTGCATTCCTGAGCACACAGCAGGCTGAGGCACAGGGCTGTGCACACACCAGCAGTTTGGGAGAAGCCCACTTCCCAACACCTTGCCTCTGAGGACACTGACCCTCTTACTTGGCTTCCCGCCTCTCTGTGATTGTTTCTGTTTTTAATCTGCCTTCAACCTCAGGTTGGAGCTGAGATCTGGGTGAGAGGGGAAGAATGGCTGGCAAACTGCTCCCCACAACAGGATCAGCATGCAAGTCCCTGCGGGGGGTTGAGTCCATGAGACACAGATGAGGAACCAACCCTATGAGTATAGGAAGTGCCACACCATCTCTCCCTCAGGAGCTGCCTGGTAGGGGTTCTGCACTGGTACAAGGTCACAGAACTGGAAATGTCATCTGGCTGTATTTTCAACATTATATCCCCAGTATAGTAGAGAGCAGCAACGGGTGAAGGCAAGGATGGCATGATGGGAGCTCTTTTTTTTTTTTTTTTTTGGTTTTTCAAGACAGGGTTTCTCTGTGGCTTTGGAGCCTGCGCTGGAACTAGCTCTTGTAAACCAGGCTGGTCTCGAACTCACAAAGATCCACCTGCCTGTGCCTCCCAAGTGCTGGGATTAAAGGCAAACGCCACCACCGCCCGGCGGCAGCTCTTTCAAAAATTAAGGAATGAAACAAAACAAAGAAAACCACACAGGCTAATGCCACCCTCAGTAACATAGATGTTTATAAGCCTCTGGAAAGGCAAAAAGAAAAAGAAAAAAGAAAGAAAGAAAAGAAAAAATGAGGGGGTGTCTGTCCCTTTGTTCCAGCCAAGAGTGTCATCTCTAAAATTATTCATAATAAAGCAAGATCTGTGTGCTGAAGGTACCTGCAGCATCATCTGTTAAGGTGGGAAAGGGCACATTATGTAATGGCTAACAACAGACATAGGGAGCGGGACCGCGTGTAAGCACTGAAAGAGCTGTCATGGTTGGTGATGTACGTAGTACGTAAAAGATGCCTGGAGGGAGAAGGATGAGGAGCTCAAGATCAGATGAGATTCTGTCTCAAAAGATCCAGCCAAACATAAAAGACTAAAATGGGAGCTGGAGACATAGCTCAGCAGTTAAGTTCTCTTGCTGCTCTTACAGAGGACTGGAGTTCAGCTCCGAGCCCCCACAGGGAGCAGCTCACAACTGCTTCTGAGCTTATGAGTCCTCTTCCTGGCCTCTGAGGGTATCCACACAAACACATATACACACAAACATGCAAAAATAAGAGGTTTAAAGAATTTTAAGGTGGCGTTTAGAAAGACTAAAATAACAGGTACCTTATGAAGATATTGATGCATGCAATATTAAAAAACTAGAAATAAGTATATGCAAATAACCAAACATGTTAATGTTTAGAATGACGAGGTAAGAGGGCTTTCCTGTGGAAAAGGTCTTCGTAGAGTTAATTACACATTTGTAGCTATTTTTTTATTATTATTTTTAATTGTGTGTGTGCATGCACAGGTGCACGAGTGCACACACATGAGGAAAGACCTTGGAGTCCAGAGCATCAGATGCCCAAGGAAGTTGGAGTGACAGGCTGCCAGGTGTGGGTGCTGCGACTTGAATGCTGCCCATGGTGCTCTTAATCTGAGTGACATCCAAAAAACTGTGTCACCCTCTAGTGGAAGCTGCAGAGTATTATGGGATACAGAAAGTGTTTCTGGAAGAGGAATCCCAGCTGTTTCCCTCCCAGTCAGGAATGCACTCCACTTCAGGAAGTTGAGTTTTCTTAGAGCCACATCCATGAGTTATCCACAGCGACTTCTGCTGCTGAGCGCATGGGTGACGGGCAGACTCTACACTGATACTGATTTTTCTTGTGCTTTACCAGTGTCCCCCTTGCGCCCCCAACCTCTCCATAAAAACTTACCTGGCGGGGTGAAGATGGCTCAATAATTAAGAGCTTGGTCTTCCAGAGGACCTGGGTTAAATGCCCAGCACCCACAGGGCTGCTCACAACCATCTGTAACTCGAGTTCCAGATGACGTGACGCTCTGGCTTCCAAGGTGGTACAGAGAGACAGTGTTGGCATAGCACCCACCCACACGTTTAAAAAGAAAAGCTACTTGTGGTGCCTCTTCGGATTAATTTTCTCTAATTCACAGTCAAGGGGGAGAACATTTCAGGTTACTTATGTCCCTCAAACACTTCAAAGTCCTTATGAAGCCCCAAACACTAACATTTGACAGAAATCAGGAGATCCACCTGACTTTTTCCAGGCAAGGTCTCTCTTATGCCACTCAGGCCAGCTTAGAACTCATGACCCTCCTGTCTCAGCAATCCAAGGGCTGGATGGCGGGTGTGCTGCAGTGGGCCAGCTTGTGAGCAGCCTTTGCTGAGGCCCAGTTTGTTTGAGCATAAAACATGATGATGACTGTATACTGTACTAAGCTGTATTTACTTCTCTCATATATTCAACACAATGTCACAGCATTTCTCTTTTCCTCAACACGCATGAGGCTTTTATAGACCATATAAATCAGCGGAGACATAACTATTAAAACATGTAGCTGATAACCTGCGAGCTTTTCTAGGAAGGGTTGTTATTTTTGTGATTTATTCTGTTTTGTTTTGCTTTTCATGCCTCCTCTGAGCCCAGTATTGCAGAATTCTAGCAAGTGAAAATCTCTGATTTTTCTCTCCTGTTTAATGCCACCATCCCACCCCCGCCCCGTGTGTGTGTGTCTGAGAGAGAGAGAGAGAGTCTCCTACTACTGCCCAGGCAGCCTGACTTGGAACTCACTCCATCATGAGTCTGTATCAAGCCTTCTGTGCCAGGCTCTCCGGTGTGGCATTACAAGTATGAACCACCACACTTGTTTACACTCTAGAAAAACATTTTAGAAGCCGATTACCTCTGTTCTCACCCAGAGCTTTAAAAGACACCTGGCTACCTTGGAACCCAGGCGCCTTCAGCTCACATGAAAAAGAAAATCCTCTCGGGTTCTCTTACCTGGAGTCGTAGGCTGCACACGGACACTGTGAGAATAGGGAACCCACACACGGTAAATAAAATCATGCCTTCCTGCCATACAACTCCCCAGTGGACACACTGCAAAATAGCAGGAAGGGGAGGGGACGGAAGGAGGCACAAGATGTCTTGGACGAGTTTCAAAAACCACAGCAGCACTGGGGTCGGGTGGCATCCCTTTGGAGCACCCCTGGGTGTAAAAAACTTTGCCCCTTTCTTCTGTTCTCTGAGATAAAATGAGGGGGCTCCAGGTGTTCCAGCAGGTGGGATGTGGGATCCTCACTGCAGGTTTCTTTCCTTAACCCAAACAGCAGCTTCTCATTGGCCTTGAGTCCATCATGGGGCGACAGACACAGAAATGACACAAATGACAGTGATAGTAACTGGGTGGCCTTTGCACCAAAGACCACCAGATTTACTTTTGTGTACTTAGAACTTTCAAATGATTCATTTCTGTGGCCTGTGGCTTCCATCAAGGGCAAAACTAAAATCAAGAGCCCCCTACGACTCAGTTAGTCCTCCCCTTGGCAATCACATCTCCGCAGGACACTTTGATAGCCAGAAGGAAAAGACTTCAGGTGTGCTTTGGGGGTTAGTGTGGTCAGGAGGTTGCTCTGAGTCTTTGTGACTTCTAAAAGTACTAGGTAAGGCCAAACACTTCCAGTGACTGGCTCAGACCTTTAAATGTAGTAAAAAAAAAAAGAAAGTTATTTTCTCTCGGTTGGGTACTTAGCTCAGTGGTATAGAGCTTGCCTAGCAATCACAAGGCCTTGAGTTTAGTCCTCAGTTTAAAAAGTGCGGGGCAGTGGTGGTGTTCACCTTTAATGTCAGCACTGAAGGAGGCAGAGGCAAGTGGATCTTTATGAGTTCAAGGCCAGGCTGGTCTATAGAAAAAGTTCCAGGACAACCAGGATTACACAAGACTTATTTTGAAAAATCAGGGGAAAAAAGTTTTCTCCATAAAGGGCTTTGAAATGTGTAACAGGTACATGTGGATCGGGACTTTAGGAGTCTAGAAGCTTTGATATGTGACGACAGGCATATGCCAAGGGAAATGGACCTTTCAGGCAGGCAGAAACCCCTTTCGTGATTTCCTGAGGAATGCTGTTCCCTCTATAGCCTGAGCGGAGCAAACACTGTTGTCTTAGGCTATCCACTGGTTTTGGGGGGAATTGGAGTTCGCTTTGGACCTGACAGTTGCTCTTTCCTTTCAGGAACTCCAAGTTTCAATTGTTGGTGTGCCCAGTGCTGCGTTACCATGGCCCAGACAGACCTCTCCAACATCTGAGTAGTTAGTTTAGACCTCACACAGAGCAGATGAGGACTATGTCCTTCCATTCACCCTTCAGCCCACGGAGGAGCACGCTGCAGCTGCCATGGGTTGCACCTTGCAATCATTCCTCGAGCATGCTGCAGCCGTCGTGATTGCACCTTGCAATCATTCCTCAAGCATGCTGCAGCTGCCGTGAGTTGCACCTTGTCGTCACTCCTCTCCAGCTTCTCCTGAGAAGGGTCGAGACATTCAGGCACAGACACACGTTTCCAGAACATGAGAGGACGCTAGGCTGAGAAGGGCAGGAGCTCTACCATAGCGGCCACCTGGGTATGCAGGTACTGGGAAGTCTCACCTTAGCACAACAAACCACACCCAATGTGCCCTCAGTGGTGCAGCAGGCAGCCCCAACGACGTACCCAGGAAGAGGTGGGATTGGATTTGGGAGCATCCACCGAGCTAGATCTGGCTTCTTTAGGCTTTCTGGCACAACGAGGCCCCAAAGTCCCTTCATTTCTGGGTAGTGCAGCTGGTGGGTCACTCAGCTTCAAGCTGACACAGTCCCCTTTGTTCCCCTGGGCTTTTGGAATTCTCTTCAGCTGTATTCCCAGTCCTAGCAGAAACCAGAGGTTTGACAGGGTGCCTGGTCCACTGTTTACACTTCTCCTTTGCCTGTTTGTGGCACTCCAACTCATTCTTTGCATAAGGAGGGGACTCGGACACCAGGGTCGCTCCCCTTCCCCAAGACCTGCTGGGATCACTGTATCTGCTAGGTTATCTCCCAGGGCATCCCTCTGCCCGATTTTAGATTTCTCTCTTCACTGTAACCTGTGTACACAATACTGCCAACAGCTGGCCTTGAGCCATTTGGGCACATTAGGGAATGCCACCTGAAACCAGTGCCACAGGGTCATCTGTTGACATCCAGCTCCACAGAGACCACCTGGTCCCAGCTGACTCAGCAGAAGCCATGTGTTTATCCAGACTCCTATAGGGGCCTTGGACCTCTGTGAAGTCCTTAGGACTTGAGTCCCGGGGCCTGAATGTTTGTCGAGGACAGGACTCCGTTCTAGGAGCTGTCATGTGCCTACATTTCTGGCACTATAGATGCAAGGATGAACCTCATCGCATTTCTATATGGTTCTCTGGCCACACATTCCTGTGTAGAGACATGGTCTCCTGTGCATACAGCAGCCAACTAATAATGCTTGTTTCTCCCCTCCTCCCACCCCAGCTCTTCTAGAATGAAATACTGCTGCCTTCCACTGCTATGTATGGGACCATCCTGGGCCAGCGGGTGCTCATGGAGAGGTGAGCAAAGGTACAAGGGGACAGATGCGGCTGGAGGCAACCTTGGCAACCCCAGGAACCCTTTTCGGATTAGTCACAGCAAACAATGGGCTGTTTACTGGGATTTTCTGAGCTTGCTAATGAGAAGAGGAAATTCTTTCTTATTCACCCCACACCCTGGGAGAGGGAGGCCAAGGCCGCAGGCTCACCTCCCAGTGAAGGGTCTTGCCAGCAGCTCTGGTCACTCAGAGACATGAAGACCTGGTCACCCACATCCCACCATTCATGGGAAATTGCTGCAACAGACTGAGCCTTCCAGGGCTGGGCTGTCACTCTGGTAGAGCACCTGTTTGACCTTGGAGGTAGGGGATGGGGCAACTCCTCATTATACTTCCAAACCCACAAAAGGTAACAGACACACCCAAACTGTCACTTGACCTCTCTGGCTCCTATATTACTCTAATGGCTTTGGAAGTCCAATGGCCTTTCTCCATTCTCCTCAGGGCCTTTGTGTGTGTGTCCCCCCCCCCCCACCAATAGGAATGAGTCTTTAGGAAGAAGTGCCAAGGTCAGAGCAATAGAGGATCGGTAAGCTCCAGCATCCACCTCCCAAGTGCTGGGATTACCGACCTGCACTTCCACACTGTTTTACACAGGACTGAGGAGTAAACACAGGGCACTGTGCATGCCCAGGTTTTTTGTATAAAAATATATAATGTGTCTTACTTTATATGGAGAAGAATCACTAGGACCAGTTTGGCAAAGTACTTTAATATACAGATACAAAATGACAAATAGATTCACAGCATTTACAAGAAATCAAATACCTATTTTTTTTAAAAAAACAACAACAAAAAACCCTTCATTTAGCAAAAATGCACATCTTGCACACAGGTCCTATTTCAATGTCAAAGTCAACTCGCCATCTCAAGAGTAGCACTTGAAAAAAAAAAAAAGAGTAGCACTCGACTTACACAGACCACAGCACCCCAATGTGGATTAGTTTTCACCAAAAGCATAGCTGAGAATTCAGCAAGTCACGCACAGTGGGCACCAATGTGTACCCCCCCAAATGGACCAATTATTAAATTACAGAAGTGGCTCAAAGTACTTTCTAAACATAAATGGTCATGCCTAAAAGACCATAAAGGTAATAATGAAGTACATGGGATGGCTAAGCAAATTTACATACATTATATAAGCTGACCCCCCCCCCCAGACTAGCTAGAAGTTGCTACTTACTTTGTCCCAAGTCCTTCAAACTCCCCTTCCCTGGATCCTGAGAAGAAACCATTTGTGGGCACACTGTACCCAGCATCCTGGCTTTAAGCTGCTAAAAGACACTGACTCATACTTCTTGGTACTGGCCTGAGGGACACTTCTGCTCTTCCTATCTGTGATAAAGACACAATGCAGAAGCCATGCCCTGGCTCCAGGAAACTCCAACTGGAAACAGGACTGACCCATCTTGAGAAATATCCAGGTACAATTGTCCACATGCACACGATGCTGGATCGCAGGTGCATACAAAAGGCTTCCACTGGGAACCGAATTTCAAATTAAATACATTTTTGCTTTGTATGTAAAAACAGCAACGTAGGATGTGGACTCAGTCTTGAATGGCTTGGATATTAAAAGGCACAGTATTTAGAAATGGCATTCCATAGTGGTGATGGTTCCCGCCTGCAGAAGCAGGTCTACCATGTGTCTCTTGAGACCCCCGACTAGCTGTCTGCCACTCCCTTTTACTTTTGAGACAGAGCCTGGAATGTTCCTTCTTCCTCTACACTTTCAAGTATTATTTATGCTCTCCTTTCGCTTACCACATGGTGGTCATATAGGTATAATATAAACCAGGGAGGCCCCCTCAACTTTATCAACAGAGCTGGCAAATTCCGGAATGCTACAGACAGAACAAATGAAATCATTAAAATTGAAATAACAAACTGTTTTGGCCACTGGGGGAAAGGGAGGGAACGTTCATGAGCCTCAGACACCATTCTGGCAAGAGGCTCTGGGCTGCTTCTCTTTTCTTCCTTTCAAAGTAGAGCACATGCCTCAAATCAAGAAGGAAGTTTGGAGAACTAAAAATAATACTTAAGGCCTTCCACTTTTTGCAGAACTCAGGTATTTGGTAATAAAATTTATACAGACATACAGATTTTTACAAAGTCAAAAGGTATTACAGCTTTTAAAAACACATTAGTTTTCAAAATCACCCAGAAATCCCAATTAAGATTCATCCGGGTCAGACATTTGATCAAACACTTCTCACACTGTATAAAATTGCCTGGGGCCAGCCCAGGTCTTGACTGTGACTGGGGATTGTTAGGAGGTCTGTGGAGGTAGGTGGGAACTGGAAGTTAGGGCTGGGAAATATATCAGGACCGGTCACCAACGTATTACTTCTTCACTGTCATCCACTGTAACAGCAAATGAAGTCTGCAGTGAGACTCAAGTTAAATCCTCAGTGAATATAAACAGGACCAAAAGACTCTCTTCACTTCCTCCAATCAATTCACGTATTAACAGCACAACTGTTGAAACTGCTGGACATACACACTGTAGCAGAGAAAGCTCACGAAGTATAATTTCCAAAATATATCATTGCATTCAATTAGTAAAATACAAAAACAACCTGTCAGTTATGGAAATGCAGCTAAGTTGGGGCATCTATTCAAGAATTCTCTCACTCACTCTGTCTCTCTAACACACACACACACACACACACACACACACACACACACTCGGTGCGCTGAACCACTTCATGACACACGGAAACAGCCGTGGGGCTTCTGACCACAATCCCCAGCAGTGTTGCCTCTAAGTGAACACGCCCAGGATGCACAGCAGGGTCAAGGTTATTTGCTGTGAGGTCAGTAGCTTTAGGCACAGCTCTCATGTGGCAGACGGGGTGGAGGAGCTGTGCTGATGGACCAGTATCTTCATCTCTAACACTGCAGACTAGTCTGTTCTCAAGCAAGAGCTGAGGAGCGAGGAGACTCTCGCAGGAACTGTGCACAAGAACAAGCTTGTCCAAAAGAAGGCACAAGCTGCACAGCGGGACCCCTCTCTGCCAGCTCACTGTGTAGATTAAAATGTAGAACCAGTCTTCCTTACATCTGGTTAAAAAGCATTTTCGTCAAACTCCACAGTGTCAACAAAGGGAGGTTACTCTCTGTGGGTGTCAGCCCGTGTGACCCTCATTAAACTGTCTCTCAGAGCGAAGGAGTCATCAGATGACACAGCCATGCACTACTGTTTCCAGGTCACGTGACAGGTGTCTCCACATTCCCAGGAAGCAGGACACTTTGTCCCTCATGTTCTCTGTGGAACCTGTGTCTTCATCATCTCACTGATGAAGAAACTGCAAGTGGCTGCTGAAGATGCGCGGGTGCCCATTCTCACGTTATCAAACTTGAAACATCCCCACTGCTTCTGAGAATGGCAGCTTCTTAGGTTGTGCTGTGAGCAGACAGGACCTCTGCTTGAGGAGGTGAGAGGGAAAACGAGCTGGCAGTGCCCTTCCCTCTGGTCAGGAAAGTAGCACAGGGCTTTGAGGATGCTGTCCTGTCCCACGCTGCCAGGGTGACAGGTGCCTCCTGTCTCTTCCTCGCTTGTGAATAGGGAACCTTGTAAGATGAAGCCTACACTCTTGCTTGGCACCAGGTATGCCTTGGAAACAGTGGGCACCTGGCCAGCAGCTCTGACCCCTTCACTGTCTCTCCCAGGCCTGACCTGACCCAGGCCATCCTATGGCTGCCAAAATCCTACCAATCTTCGTCAATGCTTAAGAACAAACACAGAAGGCATCCTTAATATAGTTGCTCCCAAGGGACTGAAAGGCTCTTGGCACTGTCTGGAACTGCAGCAGGAGTATGACCATCAGTGGTAAACTCACAGGACCACTGGGTCAGCTGTCCCCATGCAGAGAGAGGCCTGGTCCCTACATCCCGGCCACCCGAGAGCGTGTACCTAGGCTTCCAGTGTAGGACAGAGCAGTGCTTCATGGTGCCCTTCTTTCCACGAGGGCACCAGGGCCTCTCAAGATCAAAGATGAGTTCAACTCCTTCTCGTCACTGATTCCCAAAAGAAGTGTTCAGCACCACACTGAAGAGACGAAACTGGCCTTCCTCCCCACAGTACCTCAGAGGCACACCCTGAGTGAGGCTCATTTTCTGAAGGGGGTTAGCTTGTGGAAGGTGTGCCAGAAGAGTGACGGTTTCCTCTTGGGCTCAGCCAAGGCAAAGACTTGCTGCTGCGGGATGCTGGTAGGCACCGTGATGTGGCGCTGGTGAACGGGCGGCAGGCTCTGATGGGGCGGGGCCACGGGGCAGCTGCTGTAGCCTAATTCAGGAAGAACAGACAGACCAATCACTTAAAAGCCACACTGGGGCTTGAAGCACTTAGCTGATTCACAGAAATCAAAAGGACATCTAGTAACTGTCCTAAGCCGGTGTGGGGTCAGCAAGGGTTACGTCATGGAGACTCCCCAAACTACCACAGGAAGGAAGCCCAGAGATAAATAGCTCATCTTTCACCGCCAGGGAGGTCAGGGAAGAATCAGAACTGTGCTCCTGGTATGGATGGCTAAGTAGAGACATGCTCAAACCCTCGGCCCAGATGCTGCCCCACACTGACTGACCATGGGTATTTGGAGGGAAATTCTTTGATTTCTCTGTGCTTTAGTTCCCTACTCTCTAAAACAAGAGGAATGGTACCAGGGTGTTACAAGAACAAGTGAGGTGACATTCATTGGCACTATCTACCCTGGGGGCATTTGTGTGTGAGCAGGACCCTGATGTGGCCTGGCCATCACTGCCAAGTTACTCTAGTGTGCACAGAGTGGGGAAGCACACTCTAGAAGAAGCCTAGGGTCTTCTCACCCACCGACGCAGAGTGTCACCCTTGCCTCACCTCACTGGACTGTGATACAGCCGTGCTCTGAAAGGTGTGTCACGTTTGTTTAATTATGGAGAGATGTGTTTGTTTCTTTAAAGAAGCCTTTCTTTCACCTTACTTGCCTAAGGTACCTGATTGTCTAATAAAGAGTTGAATGGCCAATAACTAGGCAGAGAGAGACAGAAAGGGAGAGGGGGAGGAGGAGGGAGGAATGGGCGGGGCTGGTGGGCCAAAAGAAGAAATAGGAGAAAGCTAGGCTCAAAGAGAGAGAGAGAAAAAAAAAAAGAATAAACATTCATCTTTTTTAAAAAAAAAAAAAAGAGAGAGAGAAAAAGAAAAGAGAGAACGAGGAAGAAAGAAAGTGAGACACCCAGGGCCAGCCAGGCAGCTGACAGACAGACAGACAGAAGAAGCAGAGAAAGTAAGTTATACAGAGGGGAGGAAGGTAAAAAGCTCCGAGGCAAAAGTCAGATAAACAGAAACAGGTTAACTTAAAAGAGCTAGCTAGAAACAAGCCTAAGCTAGGCCGAGCATTCTCCCTGTCATGATTTGAGAAGTGGTCGCTGACCCAAAAGAAAACGCCTGGTACACAGTCACCTCTAGAGGGCGAGCACTTCGTTTCTGGAGATCGCGCCTCAAACCAAAGATGCCTGGTGGCTAGGTGGTCCCATAATCCCCTCCCACCCCTCAGGAATGTGAGGGACAGGGTGCACTGGCAGGGCTAGGAGGCGAGAAGGCCTCTGCTGCTGTCCGAAGTGTTTCATGCACCCGCAGGCAAACCTGAGACATCCTCCACCTGCATGTCAATCTGGATCTGTTCCTTTAGTGTCCCTGTCTGTCTGTCCACCCAGTGTTGGAGAAGGTTCTCTGTGGACACTGCCTCCATATTATCACAAGAGTCTCCACCAACCTCACCTTTAGATTTCCCATGTCCGGCTTTCTGGGCATTCAACATGGCGAGTTTCTTTTGATTTTCTGGGATTTCCATTCCTGGATTTGGAAACAGAGGTGGTCTATACTCAGAATCCGGAAAAACATTTTCAAAACAAAGTGTGTACTGCATAGACCAGTGCCGAAGTGTTCTCTACAGACTGGATCAAAGAACCCTGAGAGGAAAAGGTGCCAGGGGTGTCACCAGGGGCCTCACAATGACCTCTGAACCCGGGTGTTTTGGCGTAGGATATGAGGTGCTATTGTCATGAGACACAGACCCTGATGCCTCAAGACAGACACACCTGGGGCCAATGTCCACACAGAAGCTACCGTAACTGCAGGTCTAAAGCACTGAACTCTGGGAAGAGCCCAAGGCAAAGAGGCCTAGGGCTGCTGCCCACAAGAGCCCGGAGCTCCGTGGGTTGAGATTCTACTCGCCTGAAGCCTCAGACTGGAACTCTGCATCTTAGCCCTACAGTGTGAACACAGATGCTGTCTATGCGAAAACAAGCTGTACCCGGAAAGAGGGCAGAGAGACAGCAGAGGCGCAGCAGCCCGGACTGGGGTGACTGCCTCTCCTGAGGTGAGAGAGGAGCCGTGCAGCACTGAAACAGAGCTGAGCCACACTCTACCTCTGCAATTTGGGGTGCCCCTTGTCTCTGTTTCCAACCCTACCTTCTGGTAGGCTCTGCTTCCCGGGCTTTATGCAGTCACATGCCCATGTCTGACTGATTGGCGGAGACTCCTTCCCACCCCATACTCAGACACAGAGATTGGTGTCTTGCTCCAGGCCCAGCATGAGGACCTGTCCGCACTAGACACAAAGCAAGGGACACACACAAGCTGCAGAACAGAGCCGGAAGTGTTTAGGATGCCTGCGTGATCATCATTGACCCTCA
>JAQHUG010000124.1:2812635-2840401 GCA_028555095.1 Dicrostonyx torquatus
TGAGCAAGCTGGGGGAGAGCAAGCATTCCGGCTCGGGTGCTTCTCTAGCCATGGCAGACAGGGTGACCGACTGAGTAACCTCATCTCACCTATTGGTAACTACGTGCACACTTCTGAGAAGGATTTCATGACAAGCCTTATTGCGACAGAGTCTGAAGGTCAACAGTCAGCTACTGATTCCGGTTTCCTTGGGTCTAAAGGACAGCCACACAGAGTAGAAGATCCCATCTGTGAGGCTGGGAGCTACCTGACCTCACACTGGTCTGAGCTCCGAAGGTCTCCCAAGAAATTCTCACGTTTAATGGCAAGATAGCCTGATGGATTTCTAAGTGCTCTGAACACAAGATCCTAGGACACTTTCTAGTTCCAACAGCAGAATCTATGGCCCAGTCTGAAGGTGCTGGCTTATACAGGAGACAAGGGATCACCCTTAAAGCCCCTTGGGCTCGGGGGGAACCAGGCAGTAGTGGCCCAGATACATGATCCTTGAGAATCTGGGCACCATAGTCATTTCTCAATCATCTTACCCCTGCGCACCCCTGGTCTCTGGGTACCACAGCTCACCCACTTCACAGTGTGTGCTTTCAATCCCAGTCTGTGTGGGTGGCTCTGGAGCTCAGGATAGAAACTGTGAGTACTGCATTGGTTAAGCTTCCTTCCCACACGATCATGCAATCAAAAGGTCAGCAGAAGTTGGGACGACACACCAAAGTACAGGTTAAGTTCCCCTTGTCTGAAATGCTATACCTTAGATTTTCTAGTATTTTCACATACACAATATATAAGGTATCTTAGTGAGGAGACCAAAGTCTAAACACAGGATTTGGTTATGTTTCATAGATATCTTCTACACAGCCTGGAATTATCTCCAGACTGTACTTTTGGGGCATCTGTATTTTAAGGGAGTCCCTCACATGATGCTGACGCATGGGATTTTCCACACTGACACTCAGAAGGCTTTTGATTTGGGGATCGCAGATGCTCAATCTGTACGAGGATACTACTGACTATCAGAAGCATGAGCTTACTCATGTACAGGTTCTATGGATGCCAGAGATGGGGGGAGGCCTAGGAGGAACTGTGTCTGAACTGACCCAGGCGGTGAGGCGAATTTAGAGTGTTTTGCAACAGTGCTGATAAAGGGGAAGTCCGTTATCTGGCATTTCTGGGCTAGGAAGATGACTGCTCGGGGTGGATAAAGAGTGTGTGCTGTCAAGTCTGAAGTCCTGAGTTCAAATCCCCAGTGCTCATGGAAAAAGCTGGTGTATTCACGTGTGCACCTATAATCCCAATGCTGTGGGGGGATTGAGACAGGAAAATTGCCGCGTCTTGCTGGCAGCTAGCCTAGCTCCAGGTTTAGTAAGACCCATTGCAAGTGAAAAAAAGCACAGAAGGACACAGCAGGTCCCTACATGTCCTCTTCTGACCTCCACATGCATCACCCCGCCCGGAACAAATACACCACAGACATACTCACATGCAACATAAATAAATGAGTGTGGAAAAGAAAGAATCATCTAATGTGTCTACTGGTTGGGTGAGGGGCGTGTGTGTGCCACCATCATATGGTCAGTCCCTGGCACCACACCAAGTCGGGCCATCGGTAAAATGGGAATAAAGGGAACAAGCAATTCCTAGAGGGTGAGGGGCCATCTTGACTACTGCTCCCCTAAGCATGTGCCTACAGCCCCGTCCACGGATTTGGCTCTTCGGGCAGCGACTGAGCAGAAGAAGGCCAGCGGTGGATGGTGGAGGCTGAAGGGACTCACCCATCTGCTGGTCTTCCTGTACCCGCTGCCTCTCGTCTGCATAGGCCTGCAGCCACCTGGCCTTGTCTTCCTGTTTTCTGGCGCAGAACAGGTGCACCTCATCTGTGGTTCTGCTGACCAACTTGAAGGCATTCCGCATGCTGAGGTTCCAGTCCTTGTCCCGCCCGTCCTCCACATCCACAAGCTCCACCTCGTCCATGTCCATGCGGCCCTTGTAGTACAGCATGTCCCTGCGCAGCAGGTCCTTCTTGCAGGACACCAGCTGGTGGTCGAACAGGAAGAAGATCCGCTGCTGGCTCTTGCCCTGCCTGGTGATTTTGGTCAGTTCCCCGGAATGAATCAACTCGGAGCTTCGGTCAAGGATGTCCAGGCCCTGAGAGAATGCAATTACACTGTGAGTTGGCTGAACAAAATTGTTTCCAGTAGCAGACACAAAGAAGGGGCCTCTGGTACAGTCTTTCTAGAATAGTCTAGTTCCCTATGGCCAGGCATTGCTGCCCTACACACGGGCAGGTAGGGCCTCAGAGGCCATTCAGACCCTGACTTCCTGGATCCCTTGTCCTGAAATACCTCTTTGCTGCTCTTTATTTCCTCTGTGTTACTTGAAGTGTCTTCCTGATCTAAAAAAAAAAACACACCACAGTAATGGAATCCAGATATCTGCAGTGGGAGCTAATAACGCCTGACTTCAGAACAAGGGAGCAGAGGTTGCACTGTACAGGGACACGGTATAATGGGATGACCGACTCTTAAGACTCCTGAGTCAGGTGTATGCCCACTCCCTGAAGTAGCTTAGGGTCCTGGAAATAAAAGGCCAGGCTGCCAGTAAGAAATTAGTGAATTCTGATGAAATGATCTAATGTTTGATTATTTCCAGTATTAGGTCATAATATTCTAAATGTTAGAATCTAAAGGCTGGAAAGAAAACTCCCTTTATAATATCTACAGTGGGTGGATGCCAGCATCACCCTAACAAATTTGGTATGAGGCTGGCCTTCATTTAAAAATTTTCATTTCTCTCTAATCTCAATAATACTCAGCATGTTTTGGAGGCAAAAGTGCTTGACTCCAAAATATTGCTTCTATTTCCTTTCCTAGAGCAATTCTGTGCCCCAGATTCTTCACTTAAAAAACAGGGGATCAGCAGTGATGACAGAGGTATGTTCAGGGCTCTGGAGGAAGAGCACTTCTCTTCAGCTGACCCTCCCTCGCTCACCCCACACCTTCTCAGTCCTGAAAGCCAGTTCCGACCAGCTGGTAGGTGCAGGTGAACCTGGTTCAGCAGCAATCCGAATGGCACCAGTTTTCTTAGCTGCTGTGCTTCAGCACAGGTGACCGACAGGGACGTGCAGCCTGCCGGAATCCTGGGCTGGAACCCAGCTCTGCCACGCTCTAGCTATGGGGCCTTGGATGAGGTGCTTACACCTTTCCCTGTGTGCTCATGCAATAAATAAGGGTATATACCAATCAGGCCATTACTATGGGCCCTATCAAGTAGGGTTATTTGTACTATTACTTAATGATCATGTAACCTAAAAAGTAATATATTTCGCTGGAGAGATGGCTCAGAGGTTAAGAGCATTGCCTGCTCTTCCAGAGGTTCTGAGTTCAATTCCCAGCAACCACATGGTGGCTCACAACCATCTGTAATGAGGTCTGGTGCCCTCTTCTGGCCTGCAGGCATATATACAGACAGAATATTGTATACATAATAAATAAATAAATAAATATTTGGGCTGGAGAGATGGCTCAGAGGTTAAGAGCACAGGCTGCTCTTCCAAAGGTCCTGAGTTCAAATCCCAGCAACCACATGGTGGCTCACAACCATCTGTAATGAGGTCTGGTGCCCTCTTCTGGCCTGCAGGCATATATACAGACAGAATATTGTATACATAATAAATAAATAAATATTTTTTTAAAAAAAGTAATATATTTCTCCTCAAAAACAATAAAAGAATACCTGCTTGGGTCATACAGGACTCAAATATGTCATTATGACTCAAGTCCCCATGCTCCTACCACCATGTTCTATGTATAGAAACTGGGCCTTTGCTTAGGATCAAACTGGCTCTCCATGTCAGGGGGACCAGACTCTAAGCAATATATTAATGACTTTTAAAAGTTATTTTCAAGACAGGAAATGGTGGCTCACACCTTTAATCCCAGCACCCAGGAGGCAGAGGCAAAGGCAGAGGCAGGGTCGAGGTCAGTCTTGTCTACAGAGCGAGTTCCAGGACAGCCAGAGCTACATAGAGAAAACCCTATCTTGAAAAAACAAAACCAACCAGCCAAACAACAAGAAACCCAAAGAACCAAATTAACTGCCTTTATTTTGTGTATGCTTAAGTTTCTGTGTATGGGCGAAGTGTGTGTGTCACAGTTCCCATGTGGCGGTTGGAGGACAACTTGCAGGGTTCATTTCTCTCCTTTTACCATGTAGACACTGGGGATTAAACTCATGCTATTTTGGGTTGGCACCTTTACCCTCTGAGCTATCTCACCTACTCAGACTTTCTTTGTATATAAATAAGGTAATTGACTTTTAGACTTATCAAAATCCCTGACTACACAGACCATTATCAGAACATACACCATTAGAGCCAGAACATACAGAACATGGAACGTTAAAGGATGCTGTCACTGGGTCCAAGGTACAGGAGCTGTGAGCCACTCCGCACATGTGAGTGCCACTCACCTCCCAGCCTACGATGGACACCTGCCAGCGGGCAATCTTGTCAATGCTCTCCAGCTTGCGCTTGCGTTCGTTGATCAAGCAGGCCACGTTCTTCATGGCCTCATAAGCTGCCTTGATATTGTTGTAATCGCTGCAAAATGGGAAGTTCATTTCAACTGTAGGACATGCAACTCACAAATGAGGACTGACAATGTGCTCAGACCCTGGTCTGTATGCTAATAGTCTAGACAAGGCACTGAGTAAGAGCCATTATTCCCGATGAATAGACCATAGTCTGCACAGGTTAAGTGAGCTGAGAGTACAATTCACAATTCTTTTGGAGTAAGAATGTTGTCATTCATTTCCCAGAAATCACCATGAATGAAAGTAAATGTCACAGAAACCAAGTGTTAGTCATAGCAACTTTGAATTATTTCCATTAGTACAGAGAACTGTCTTCATTTCTGCCTTGATTTAACATAACCACTTCTGCTATATAAAGCTGCTCGAAATCCACTAGTCGTTATGAGAGTTATTATCCGCATCAAGTCTCATCTTTTACTTGTTGAGGAAGGGAGATGAAGGACCATAAGCAATAAAGTATGATGGCCTTCCAACAGCCCCCCAGGCCATGCCTCAAAAACTGCTAAGTTCTGAAAACCCAAAAATCAAAATCTTAATTTACACAGAGGCCAGAACACATTATGCCCAGTGTAAAGCATTACGTTCAGGTGTTGCTCAGCAGAAGTAATTTGATAGCAGGAATTTGGTTTGCAGGCTGGACGGCCTGAGCTCATGTGATGACAGAACCGGGGCCCGGGCAGGCAGAGTTAGAATCCTCCTGAACAGCCTCGAGAACAGAAGCTGTGGACACACGCAGGAGCACTGACTGCCGGGAAGTCTACAGGACTGCCCACAAAGCAGGTCCTGCCTCCGTGAGGCCTATTCTCAAGGCAGAGCAAGAGGCAAAACAAGCATGAGGTAGCCAAGACATGGGGACCCCAAAGAAAAGGGACAATGTATTTGTTAAAAGCACCCACAAAGCAGCAGAAACTAGGGGGCTTTGTTGTTGCTTCTTTTTTTTCTAGAAAAAAAGTTACTTCCTCCCCCCATTTTACTTTAACAAAAAAAGGAAGGGTCTCAATGTCATCCTCTTTTGAACATTTCTCAAAGCTGGTTCTGGTGGTGCACACCTGCCTGCCATTCAGCACACGAGCAGTCAGGGCAGGAGGATTGAGAGTTAGTTTGAGGTTAGCCTCAGCTACATGAGTCCTGGTCGCCCCGGCCCCGCCGTGCGCGCACGCACGCACGTACGCACGTGCACACACACACACACACACACACACACACACACACACACACACTGGAACAAGTGTGATAGCGCATGCCTATAATCTTAGCACTACTCGGGGGATATAGGCAGGATTTCTAGATATAGGATTTCTTCAAGTTTAAAGCCAGCCAGGATCACCTTAACAATACCTTGCCTCAAAAATAAATAAATAAATGATAAATGAATGAATAGGTGGGATAAATTTGAAAAACAATCAAAATCTGCAAATGCTCACAGGAAAAAACAAAACAAAACAAAACAAAACAACAACAACAACAAAAAATTCTCCAAAGAGAAAAGTCAGGCAGCTGAGAGATGATTCAGAGAGTGGAGGTATCTGCCATGCAAGCTCTGGAACCCAGGTAAAGAGGGAAGGGAAGGGCTGACACCACAAAGTTGCCCTCTGACCTCCACTGCATGTGTGCTGTGCCATGCAGGTTGCACCCCTCATGATAAAATACGTAGAACATTTTAAAGCGTGAAGCCCCTTCTTGCAGAGTGTGTAGTCACAGCTGCCCACCTTGGAAAGCATTACGCTCCCACACCTTCCAGAAGGCTTTGCTTCGCTTCTCAGTTCTCTCACTTATTTTCCCTAAATCACTGATGTGGGACGTCCTTCTGTATATATGTGTTGCTTTTATTGATTAATGAATAAAGCTGCTTTGGCCAGTGGCTTAGCAGAGTAAAGTCAGGCAGGAAACCCCAACACAGACATATAGAGAGAGTAGGCGGAGTCAGGGAGGGAGATGCCATGTAGTTGCCAAAGGAGAAAGACATGCTGGAACCTTACCAGGTAGGGCACAGCCTCATGGTGATACTCAGATTAATAGAAATGGGTTAAGATGCAAGCTAGGAATAAGCCTAAGCTATTGGCCAAACAGTGTTGTAATTAATACAGTTTCTGGGTGATTATTTGGGTCTAGGCATCCAGGAAACTCTACAAGTCACTACTATGAGGCCCTTTCAGTAGTTATTTTTTAGCCTCTACAAATTGAGGTTCTCCTGACTTCCTTATTTTTCTCCACTAAGCTCTTCTGATATGTTCATCCAAGACAGAAAGATCCTACACAGTTGTCTCTTTTATTCATTTCGACAAACCTCCTTATTCCCTTGGGGTCTAATTCTTTAAGCCTTCACCCTAACTAGGGTCTGTTCAGTAGCATCCCCAACTCTTTTGATCTTATGCCTGTCTCTGCCCAGAAGCTCAGGACAGAAGTGAGCCACTTTCCAAGCTCTTCCGGGGTCACTCTAACCCTTAACCAAATTCACCCTCCTCCATTCCTCTATCCAGTTTCATTTTGCTGAATTGCAGTTACCCATTGCCAACTTCAGTCTATAAACATTAAACGGAAGACCCCAGGGATAATTTGTAAGTTGAAATTATTTATAATTTATAATAATAATAGCAATATACTGTTGTAATTGTTACCTTAGTAGTTACTGTTAATCTCTTACAGTATCTTATTTGTAAATATATCTTCCTTTTGAGACAGAACTGCACTCTGTAGTTCAGGCTATTCTAAAACTCTCTACATAGCCCAGGATGGCCTTGAACCAACAACAATCCTCCTGCGAGTTTCGCAAAGTGATGAAATTACAGGTGTGAGCCACTGTGACCTGTTTTTCTTTTTATAGGTGTGTATGCATCAGAAAAAGACTGTGTGTATATAAACACATATACACATACATACACATGTAGGGATGCAGTTCTGTCCATGGTTTTAGGTATCCCCTGGGATCTAGAAACAGATCCCCAAGAATAAAGGGGACTGTTGTAGTCTTATCTATTTCTTTCAAAACTAAAAACTGATTTGCCACTAAATAACTACAAAGGATATTAACATAATATTTGTAAACTGTGCCAAATAACACCTAAGTGAAAATTCCTGTGCAGCCAAGTGTGATGTGCTTACCTATAACCCTAGCAGGAAACAGGTAGAATCGTGATGAACTTTGGCTATATTTCAAGATCCATCTCAAAAAATCCAAATCAAAATTAAATTAAACAATAAAAACAACAAAACCAACCTCCATGCGATCACAAAACCAGCCTAAGAATTCTTTTGCATAATGGGCAATGGTGGTGGTGTACACCTTTAAACCTAGAACTCGGGAGACAGAGGCTGAGGCAGGTGGATCTCTGTGAGTTCGAGGCCAGCCTGGTCTACACGGTGAGTTCCAAGATGGGCTCCAAAGTTACACAGAGAAACCCTGTCTCAAAAAACCAAAACAAAGAATTATTTTGCTTTTCTATTTCTGGATGTCACAGAGTATCTTCCTATATCTTGTTACAGTGATAAACACTGTAAACTTCTGAGAACTTCATCCATGAAGCTCAGTGGCAGAATGGCAAGGCTACCACATCACCACCACCAGTACCAGTACCACCAGCACCAGCACCAGCACCAGCAGCACCAAGGCCCCCAGCACCAGCACCAGCACCTCGTCTCTGCCAGAAGCACCAGGCTGGCTGGGGCTCGGTCTCGCGGTCCCTGGGCGGCCCTCGGCTCACCTGTGCTCCTGCGTGGTGTACTTGAGCAGCTCAGCCAGCTGCAGCGGGTACTTGCAGATCTTCTGCACGGGCGTGAGGAGGAAGCCATCCAAGGCGATGTCGATCATCTGCTGAAGCAGGCGGCAGGCCTCGAAGAAGTGCCGGTACTTGCTCTGCTTCATGAGGTTGGACAGCTCCACGCAGGCACCCGGGTGGTTGTTGCAGTACTCAGAGTAGATGGCAAAGCCCTCTTGCTGGAAGGGAAGGCAGCCTTGTCAGTCAGTGGCCCTGAGCCATCTGTGAGGACACTCCTGGAGAAGAGGGAGGAAAGGCCAACACCCCAAGGGCAATTCACGCTTCGCAGTGGCTATTATGCCTGGTCAGTAGGAAGATCATTTGTGGGTGGTTGATAACTGGGTTCTCTTTAAGGATGTAGAGGGATCAGAGACTCTAGCCCCTGGGCTCCCTCAGATCCAAGCCTACAGCAGAGGGGGAGCAATGTTCTCCATCCTGGTCCCTTCCACCGATAAGCTCTGGCTTGGGGGTACCACGTGCCGCTGGCACACTGCCTAACCCTGGGCCTGGCTTCTAACGGAAAGGCTGCTGCGCACTTCCCTTCTCGCAGACTTCTCATTCTGAGGTGCAGCCACACTACTGCCCTTCTCTTGCTGCCTGCATTCCCGGGCTTGGGGCTACACTCTTTCTTCTGCCCCCTGTTCCTCAAGACTGGGTGGACACCGCTTTGAAAGTCCTGGGTTCAAGCCCACATCCCTGGCCACCACTCTCCCTCCAGTGTCAGCTGCTGGGCCATGCACTCATGGTTGCCCTTCCTTCCTGCTTCCCCTGCTCCACCATGCAGGCATGGCTGAGCCCCCCATGTGACTTCTCCACCCTGCCTGCTAACTCTTTGATGCAGGTGCTGGAGACCACTGCTCTTTTTCTGTTGGCATAACCAGCCCAGCCAGACTTCCCTGGAAAACACCCCTTTTCGCAAGGCTCCTTTTCTTGGCTTCTGGGCCAGCACCTGACAGGGCTGACCACAGCAGCGAGAACAGTTAAGACTCTCCTGCCATTGAGGCCACTCAGCTGCCCATTCTTGCCCTGCCTTTGCTCACCCCCAAAGCCTCTCCCGAGCTTCTCACCCACAGGCCTAGGCTGCTCTGGCCACACCGGTCTTTAGTGCCTCGAAGACCCTGCCAGGGACCCATTCCTGCCTGCTTTCCTTCGGAACCACCATGCTCAGTAAATGAAGGCTTATCCACCGCTTCAGCTCTAGCCCTGCCTCTAGAAAACCATGGGGTTCAGGACACCCAGGAAGTGAGGGGACATTGCTGCCACTGTTATCACTACTTAAACTCTTTAAGTAGAGAAATAGAATCTTTTATTGTCAGTTATAGTCAGTCTAAATAGCAAGAACCAATAACTCATGTCACCACCAGAGAAACTCTGAGGCTGTGTACCATCTGCCTATGACCACGGGACCTTAGATCACTCACCCTCTTCTGGAAAAGGAAAATCCTATCTACCTAAAGGCAGTATGTGAGCCAAGGGAAGAAAGCTCTGGAGTGTTTTTGGCGGAGGTGCCTTTTGTCTGACCGGATGTGACTACTGGAGGGACAGCGACATACGTGCTGAAGAAAGCAGGATCCTATCTCGCTTAAGTGAGGTTCCTCTTTGTTGTACTGTTTCTCAAGGTCTTTCAGAAACTTTCTTTGGAATTTGTAAATGTCTTCAATGTTTCCAAAAATAGTGGCTAGCTGCGCAACCGTGAACATCCCCGTGTGCTTACGACACTGTCGGATATAGCCCTGCAGAGAACAAAAGCAAACAGTTTTGTTTAGAGATACTTGAACAATACAGTTTGTTGTTTCTATTTATGCTTTGGCCCAATGCCAAGGTCTTGGGCTGAATTTTATTCTATTTTCAGGCTAGGGTCTCACAGGTAGCTCGGGCTGGTCCCAAACTTCCAGTCCTCCTGACACACACTCCTGTGTGCTGGGACAACAGGTGTGTGGCGCTATTCCTAAGCTGGAGTGAATCTAATTAGAGAAAATGATTTTTATCTCTGCGAGGCCCTGATGAGACAATCACACATCTACAACTACAATTCACCAGAGATATTCTAAACCCAAAACCAAAGTAAAAAGCTTCAGAGGGCTGGATTGCAAGTTTCCACAAGTGAATTTCAAATGGCAGAGCCTAGAAATTCACATTGCCACAGTGTGTGCTGTCTGTAAGTGCATTCATGTTTTTGTGGGGGCGTGTGTGCATTCGTGTGAGGGTCAGAGGACAACCGTGGGTGCTCTTCCTCAGGCACTGTCCTTTTTGTTTGTGACCAAGTCCTTACTGGCCTGGAACTCTCCAAGTAGACTAGGCTGGTTGATCGAAGGGCCGTGACCCACCTGTGCCCACCTACCCACGGCTGGCATTACAGATTAGTGTGCCCACGTCTGGCTTCACGTTGCCTCCTTTACTAGATTCTAATTCTCCAGGGCAGGGAGATGGGGAGTCAGTGTGTGAAGGCTTTCTGTCAAGCCAATGTGGTTTTGATCTATCAAAGCACAGCGAAGACCCAAGAACATCCACACCAAGGACTCCGCCCTCACCAGCTTTCATTCCACAGCACAAGTCCCTGCTTCCTCAATCTGCGTCCTTGTAAGAGGCCTAACTACTCCTTCTCTATGCACGTTGTCAGGGCTGTGCTCTGGCTTGGGACAGTTAGTGACACCGGACGGAAAGGCTACATATGCACGTAACAGTTACCTCCAAAGTGGCACAACACACTTAAACAGAATAATCAGACCATTTAGTATTAAACCACTTCCTTCTTCACATGCATGGCGAAGTCTGTACATGCATGTGTTGTACATGAGTGTGTTGGTAGGCTTGCCCATTCAGTTACATGTGACCTCAATCACCCTCTACCTTTTTTTTTTAAAAAAAATATTTATTTATTTATTTATTATGTATACAATATTCTGTCCGCGTGTAGGCCTGCAGGCCAGAAGAGGGCACCAGATTTCATTACAGATGGCTGTGAGCCACCATGTGGTTGCTGGGAATTGAACTCAGGACCTTTGGAAGAACAGGCAGTGCTCTTAACCTGAGCCATCTCTCCAGCCACCCCCTTTTTTAAAAAAAAAAAAAAAGACAGGACCTCTCACTAAACTGGAGCTCAAAGTTTTGGCAAGATTGCTTGGCCAGAGAGGCCCTGGGATCTGCCCATCTCTGCCTCTGGGATCAGAGACACATGCTGTCACACCCAGCTTTTATGTGGATGCTGAGGATCCGAACTCAGGTCCTTGGGCATGTGCACAAGTACTGCACCCCAGCCCCTCAATCACTCTATTCTTGTATGAGTTTTAAGAGAGCACAACACTGTGGTGATGCGGAGTCCGAGTTCAGGGTCACGGTGTCTAACAACCCTGCGTCTTAACTTCAAGGCCTCGTTTCCTCATCTGCGATAGGCAACTAAGAGGATGTGTGCCCAGTGAGAGCCTGTGAGGAGATAAGCTGGGCTGGGCATTAGGCCAGTCCACAGTCGGGGCTTGGCCATGCTTAGCCAGAAGCTGTGACTCTCCTGAAATGGCAGCCTGAAGCCACTTCTGTCACCACACTTGTACAGATGAGGGGTGAGCAGGCTATGCAGCTGGTTCACCCATGACAGAACTTGTCCTGACTTAAGCTTGGCTCTAGCACTGAGAGATCACAGCTGAACGGACAGGGCTGACATCAGCATTCAGAGCAACACCGCTCACCTGATTTGGGAACTGAAAGCCAGCTTGGAGGAACCTGCCAACCTCACATCTACTAATGGCCAGTTCTCTGAATCCAGGACAAGACTACTGAAAAACAGCTAGACATGGTGGCCGGTGTCCAGAATTGCAGGAATCGCTACACAGTCACACTCTGTCTCTCCGGCTCCCTTCTACAGTGTCTACCAATTATCACTGAAAAGACCACAGCAACATCACCAAATAGGACCACACTTTGATCTGCACGGAAATGACTGGGCATCCTGTCTAGGGTTCTGAGGAGGTGCATGGGGTTGGAGGAAGTGACTGGCACTTACCTCGCAGATGTCCTTGAGGTGCTTGATGTACACGCGCTCGGTGTTCATGATCTCCTGGATGACGTTGGTGCGCATCTGCTGCTGGCTCTCGGGGTGCTTGTGGCGGGCCTTGCTGCTGTCCTCATCCTGCTCTTCCCCATGGGAGCTGCTGCAGCTCTCGGGCAGCTCCTCCTGGTTGACTCGAAGCTACAGGTCACACACAGGAGGCAGGTGGCTTAGGGAAGAGGGAGCGGTAGCAGAAGCAAGGCAAAGACCTCCCGGGCGTCTGCTCTCTCTGCCGAGTTATTGAGTCACGGTGCCTTCGATAAATGTCCATGGGCAGCAGCAATGCCAAGTGGCTTGTTTGCTTTCATTAAGAGCCTCACTATAACCACCTTACTTCCTACAGGTCCGGCTTATGTGTGATGTTAAATACACTGACGGACAGAAGAACTGGGCCCGTGAGAAGACTGAGATCTGCCTCAAACTCTTCTACAGGCCCTCTCCCAAGAACACCCCTGGAAAACAGAGGGCCACACTTACCCTCACAAAGCTCGCAGGGAACCAGGCCTCTTTATCTTCATTCCGGCCCCACCACCAGTCCTTGTTAGAGGCTTCCAGGACCTGGATGACATCCCCAGCCTTGAAGCCCAGTTCCTGGTCATCCATGGTCACATGGTCCCACAGTGCTTCTGCACAGACCACGCTGCCATCGCTGATGAGCTGGAACGGAGATGGGAGAGCAAGCTTAGCATTCGGCAATGCGGGCAGACCAGGATCTCAGGGTGACACGCCACCCTCCTCTCTGTCTGGAAAGACTTGTGCTGTCCAGGAAAACTAGTCATAGGAAGTAAGCTGAGGAACACAGCATCAGGTAGGTGCCTGCGACCTGCTCTTAAGGGGAAACTCAGATCAACCTTAAAAAGGTGTGCTGGGTGTGGTGACACGTGTATGTAATCCCAGCACGTAGGAGTCTGAGGCAGGAGGATCACAAGTCCAAGGCTGGTCTGGGTCATACAGCAAGACTGTCTCAAAGAGCAAAGGTGTACGAAACCCCTGACTGACAATGGGGCTCCACTGTGGTACGTCATCTCAGTTAAATGGAGCGTGTGTTTACTACACCTAGCCACTGTACGTCAGTGCTTACTTAGCCTTTTGCAGTGAGGCCCGGAATATTCCTACAGGCCCATCTGACAGGAAGTACATCACACAGTGAAATGCAGAGTATCACCTGAACCACCGAAAAGGGAGCGGAGGGTTAATGCAATGTATTTGGAAGACAAGAACACCCGACCGGGAATAAGGGACACATGGATCGTAGCTCAGCCATTTGTAGTAGGATAATCACTTCATGTTTTCCTCTGGAGTGCTGCAGCTAGAACCCAGAGCCCTGTGCACTCTGTGACTGAACTACCTTGCCCTTATGCAAGACAGGGTCTCCGTAAGCAGCCCCAGGAGGCCTTGAACTTAAGCTTCCCCACCAGGCCCAGTGTAATTCCATGTCCTTACCTCAGGGTGTCTGTTAAAATACAGACAAGTGGAGCCGGGCGGTGGTGGCGCATGCCTTTAATCCCAGCACTCGGGAGGCAGAGGCAGGCGGATCTCTGTGAGTTCGAGACCAGCCTGGTCTACAAGAGCTAGTTCAGGACAGGCTCCAAAGCCACAGAGAAACCCTGTCTCGAAAAATCAAAAAAAAAAAAAAAGAAAAAAAAATACAGACAAGTGTTTTCCATTTACCTCAGAGATCAGCTGTGAGGATCACCTGAGATAATGGGCGCTTTTAAAAAGCTGAAAAGCCAGCCCTGAAGACTGACAGCCCTTTACCTTAGCGCATATGGGGATGATTGTCAGCTCAGTTATAGACACATCCCTGGACAATGACAGAAACTCAGTGTCGAAAGTTAGCCAGCCAGAGCCGCAGGCTTCGGGACATGCTAAGAACTAATCAGAGGGCCCCAGCCTTGAGAATCAAGTATCTGGTACGTGTGGGATCCCAATACCTCATTGATGGCCAGCTGCTCCCCGCCCGGCTGCAGGTACCGAGGGTTTGCCTGGCAGAGCTCTTCATAGCTGAAGTCTTCCTCGCTGCCATTGTCATCCACTAAGGCCGAAGGCTCTACACCTCCATCTGAAGAGACTGCCGGGGAGAAGCCAGAGAAGACACGTTTTCAAAGATGCGGACGTGGGAGCTCAGCACTCAAGAGGCAAAGGTAGAGGGACAACAGCAAATCTGAGGACACAGCGAGTTCCCGACGAGCCAGGGTGACAGAGCAAGATACAGCTAACAACAATCCATTTACAGGGTCAAACAGCTGGCCTCTAGTAACACTCCTCATGGAAAATGGCCATTTTCTCTCACCCAGAGTAGGGAAGTGTTAGGAAATTCCGTCTGAAACTCTAACCCTGAGGTGGCAGCTGGAGTTCAGTGCCCCAGCACCTTTGGCGATACTGCCAACAGTTACTGGGGGCCGAGGGAGAGGGAATTAACTTGTGATGTAGTGGATATAAATACAGGTAACAGTCAACTATGAGGGTTCATAGCTGGGATTCCTGAACCTGGGCTGACGCAGAAGGATCACCATAGCTTAGAGGCCAACCTAAGTTACTGAGTGAGACCTCGTTTAAAACAAAAAGGAACAGGAACAAAATAACGTTCTCAAGCAATGTGTTGATATTCATGAATTAAAGAGCGTGGTGATAGTCATGAAGTATAAAAAACATGAGAATTTCATCACTGTTGAGAACTTCTTCTGTAGCCCCATAAGGGAACAGAAAACCAAGGCCAGAGGGGTCCATGGAGTCAGTGTGGGCTGTTTTCTTCCTCTCAAGTCACCGACCCCTAAGGAATGGTGCTCAGTATCAGAAATGGACACTGTGGGCATCGTCACCAGGACAACAGAAAGGGAGCTTCAGATACGGAGGCAGTACCCAGAGCTAGGGACGTCGTGGATGTTGGAGGACCCACAGCCTCCACTTTACTCAGACAGAGGAATTCCTAACTCCACACCCACAGAAAGGTACACAGTCTTCACTCCTCAACAAGGAAGCATCTCTCGGCAACAGACAGAGACCAATACAGAAAACCACAACCAATAGAAATACAGAAGCCCAGTCCCAGAGGACACAATCTAGAAAACACTCCTGCACTCCAGGCTCAGGGAACATCGTGGAAGAGGGGCAGAAAGCTTGCTGTGGGCCTGTGTCTAGTAATAACCAAATATACACATAAAGTCCCACCAACACAACCACCCAAAATGAGCAGAAAAGGACAAAAACAGTAATGTCACCACGGATGGACGGGGGGAACCTTTAGGCCTCAACCCTACATGAAGAACTACAGACTGCTAAGGAATGCCAGGAGTAGGAGAAAAAGTCCTCTCCAGGGAAGAGCACACCAACTGGTAACCCAGTACCAGATGATCAGCCCTGCAAACATACACACAAGTAACACTATACAGACTGGACAGCTTGTATGTATGCATTGAGGAATATATGTGTATATACATATACACATATGTATGTAATAATGAAAAAGTCTTAAATTTGAAAGACAGCAAAGAGGGGTATATGGGAGTGTTTGGAAGGAAGGGGAAATGATGTTAATTATATTATAATATCAAAAAAACACTTTTTAAAAATAACTGATAAAAAAATATGGGGGTAGTAGTTTGACTTTCACTTCCATTACTTATAAACATGGTTTAAAAAATTAAATGGAAATTTCCAGAAATAACCCCAAAGTCTGCCTACTGGCTTCTACTTCGGGTACCACAGAGAGAACCAGGCTCAGTGCATGGTAGGTAGGTACCTTTGATTGTTACTACTGTTGTATTTATTACCATTGCTCATCTGAACCTTGTGTCTAGAGCACAAAGAGGAAAACATAGCATACGCCAGATTTGGTCTGAGGTTTCACTTATGTAGTAGGAGGCTGCACGTTCATTTCCCAGCTGCCCAGACCCAAAATAATCACACAGAAACTATATTAATTACAACACTGCTTGGCCAGTGATTTGGGCATATTCCTAGCTAACTCTTAAGTCTTAACCCATTTCTATTTATCTATATATCGGCACGTGGTTGTGGCTTACTGGTAAGGATCTAGTGTCTGTCTCCTTTGGCAACTACATGGCATCTCCCTGACTCTGCCTACTTTCTATGTCTCTTCCAGCCTGGCTACATTCTGCCCTGCCATAGGCTGAAGCAGCTTCTTTATTAACCAATGGTAATGAAACATATTCACAGCATACAGAGGGAATCCCACATCGCATGCATCCACAAATGTGTCTTCTGTGGCCAGGGCTCCTCTGGATAAGGAAAGGGGAGAATGGAAAGGCAGGAGACTCCCAGAGCCACAGAAAATCATGAATGCTCTTGCATTATGACTGGTCTCACTACACATAGCCCAGGCTGGTCTGGAACTCATATTCTCCCACCTTGGCCAAGAGCTGGGTCATGGGAAAGTGATACCACCTGTCTTCTTTCAATGTTTTTAGTCAGGGGACAACAAGTTTGTAGTCCAGGGTCCCTTTACACTGCAAGTTTCAGAAGATAATTTTCACAGAATGTGCCAAGGGGAGGACTAAATGACTCTGCTGAAACAGGAGGGAAGGTGGGAAGGCTGAGGATAGAGGAGGCTGCTGCAATGAAGGGCAACGAGGTATTACCCTGGGCAAAGGTGGGCAGAGCCGGTGTCCATGAGTGATGGATATCCTGCTCAGGTTGGGAGCAAATGAAGATGAGCTCAACAAGGCTCTGGAAGGAGCAATGTGGTGTGAAGGAGGCCCCTCTGCTGCAGCCACCCTGAACTGGGGTCCCCTGACACCTGCAAACCCACAGTGTTGCTTTAGTGACCCGCTTTCAGAGCCAGTTCAGAGCCTGCGCCCAGCTATATACACCAGTGCTATTGAGGCCCTGGATGCCGGTGAGTCCATGAATCCTGGGCAAGCTGGTGCAGCTGAGCTGGACCTCTGGCCCACAGTGGCTGCCTTGGAAGTCCTCGGGAAGTGAGTCAAGGTGTCCCTGAACTTGAACACAAAGCCAAGAAGCTCAGAAACACTCTTAGGAGTTCCTACACTGTCCTGAATCTGGTGTCTTTCTGACTCTTCAGGCAAAAAACAAGCAGGAGGGCAGGGGTAGCCATAGGGTGGGTGTACATGTGTGATGTAAGGCCTCAGCACCTGCAAGCTTTCTCTTCCCTTCAGGGATGCAGGGATGCAAGTGGGGAGGGGTTGGGGGGGTGAGGAGGCAGAGAATGAGGTCTGAGGAAGCAGCAGTCTGAGAAACACACTTGAGGCCATAGTACAGTGTCTGTTCCTTTTCAGTCTTACCTCCCATTCCCCTTCTGTGGTCACGGGCCTTGTAGGTACGGAGTGGACAGTTGCACTAGTACGTGATCTATTGCACGACCCTGGGCTGTATGTGTGTGGGATGCTGAGGAAGGAAGCCTTCAGGAAACAAGAACAGGTTTTCTGCATGTGTAAGTCAGCTGTCTCAGACACCACAGACAGCACTAAAGATAAAAGCCTTTGTGAACCCGAGGTGGGGGGCAGGGGCCTGCAGGGGAGACAGCGGCCCATAGTGAGACCTGGTGGGGCTCGCCCAGGATCACAGCTAAAAGTTTCTAACGATCGGGATCGTGGGTAAGCTGAGCATAGACAAACCCTTGGTCTGGCTGGGGCCCAGAGCTGCAGGAACCTTTGGCTGTCAGCCAGCAGCAACCTGGCACTGCCCAACACCACCATCCCCATTTCTCCTTATCACATTTCAGTGGTGGCTGAGCCAAATTAAAAAAAAAAAAGAAAAAAGAAAAGAAAAGAAAGCTCAGTCAGAGGAAAGTCCTGAAAACGACACTTTCTCCCTCAAAGAATCACTACTGAACAATGTTGGCGCAGTGAGAACCCTGCCACCTGATCTGCCTGTTGCTGGGAAAAATCAGTCTTTCTTTTTTAAGCCAGTAGCTACTACCATCTACAACCCAAAATTCACAGGAGTCTAATATAAGGGTTTCACTGGAAAGAGGGCTATAGACTTCACAGGACAGGGACACGAAGTGACATGGACAAAAGGCCAGATGGCCTCTGAACTGCATCCATAAATGCTTACGAGAATGAAGTGGGTCATGGGACAGACTCAGCACCAGTGAGCTCTTGCTGAGTACCACAGAAGGAGGTGGCTTCCGTGAGCCCAGGTACACTGACTCCAGCTCCCCACCAGCCAACTGGGATGGGAGTGGCTAGAGGCAGAAGATATGCAATGTATAGGGAAAGATGCCTAGCACGATGGCGAGACGGCAAATCCTGAGAGAGGACCACGCCAACCTCTCTACATCCATCCCTACATGGCTACACAGGTATAAGCTGCAGGACAGGTATGATTACATGTCAATCCTTCCCAGGCTGCTGGGCCGGCTTCACTTTCTGGCTAAAGAACACTGGGCCCCTTTCAAGTTCAGTCCTGCCACCTGTAAGGGGAGCAGGTTTTCGTGTTTTATATACTCCAAGGCCATCTTTCCTCTCCTGCCTTTCACATCCAACCTGGACCCTGTCATCCCCTCCAAAGGATTAAGAACCCAGCCATCTCCCAACTGTCTCCCGACACTAGCCTGGGTCGCCCTAACAGGCTCACTCAGCTACCCCTTGCTGCCTCCCTGCCTTACCCCCACCCACTGCCTGTTTCCAGGCAGCAATTATATCACTCCTCATCCAAATTGTGTCTCTGCACATGAGTCACAGGGAAGAGTCAAAGCCCCGAGGTTCACCACACACCCACACCATGTCACCCTGGTTCTGATGGCATCCTGATGCCCCCCACCACATGACACTCCTCTTAAGACTCCTTCTTCTTGATCATTTCATTTGAAAACCATATCTTCAGGCAGAGGCAAGATGATTGCCACAAGTTCAAGGGCCAATCTGAGCTAAGTATGCAGGCCCTGTCTCAATTAATCAATCAGAATAAATAACTAAAAGCATTCTAAATTGAAACTGGGGGCTGGCAAGACGGCTCAGTGGTAAAGACACCCACAGCCAGGCCTGAGGACCTGAATTCTATCCCTAGGACTCACATGGTGGAAAGAGAGAACTGACTCTCACAAGCTGTCCTCTGACCTCCAGATGCACATGCATAAGCAATAAACAAAATGTTTAAAAGGAAACTGTGCAGAAGTGCAGAATATTCTTTAACTGGGAGCTGTGTGGTGGGACCTCAATGGCCCATGTCTTCTCCCTCCCATTCCAGGGTAGCACTGGCCACCTGTGATGCCTGTAACTGGTAACCAGATAGAAAAATCTGTGCGATGGTAAACATGGACTGGCACCAACACTTCAATGCTTCTACACTGTTCTGGGAGTAGTAGTAACTGCTGAACCCTATCCCTAGCTCCCAGTGAGGCCTAGCAGCACCGTGACTCAGTTCACCTTCCTTCTTCGCCCTCCACGACCTTAATGATAGCTGTGATTTTTGTCCCTCCTAACCCGTAGGGCTCTTAAGTTCCCAGTCCCGTGGGTGAGGGGTAGATGCTTTATTTCTGCATGTCCTACACCCCATGAAAACACCTGGTACAGAAGACACTGCATGCTTTCCTAACGGCTAGTGAGGAAGCAAGGTTCCAAGAAGTTACATAACTGAGCAACACTGTGCCAGGCCAGGCTAGGATGGACACCAGGTCTCCTTGGCTCACAGCCCAGCGCCCGCCTCAGATGATGGCTGGAAAGCCCTGCAGTTAGTCTTCGTCTACAGTAGTCCTTCCTGCCTTCCATCCCATTCCCTACCCGTGCTCTACGCTGCTTCCACGGTAAACTCAGGATCCTGGTCTGAGGCTTTCACAGGAAGCGCCACAGAGTTTTGTTTTTTCTGCAACATCCAAGGCCTCCTGGGATGGATGAAGCCGACTTCATTCTGCTCCAGTGGTGTGGCTGGTGTCAGACATTCGCAGTGAATGATTTTCAGCAGAGCTGAACCCTGCTAATGGGAAAAGCGGACCTGAAAAGCCTGGTGTGTGCTGATGTTTGCCAAAGCCCATGCCCACCTCTGTGGGCAACCTCTTCCCTGGGCCTTGCACCTCTGCAGTCACTCCCTACAACCTGCAAAAGGCTTCAAATTCCTCTGGCATGGATGGGAGTTAGTAAAGGTGACTTGTTAACTTACAGTCATTTTGTGTAATAAATAACTAATATAAATTCTCAAAATGTGCTCCAGCAAGACCAAGAGAATTGTTTGTTTTGGCTGGGTGTTTCGAGACAAGTCTCACTACGTACGTAGCCCAGTTGCTGCCTCCTATCTACCTCTTTCTCTCGATGCTGAGATTATACACATACACCACCAACAACGACTAAAGATGTAATTTTTTAAAAACTCCAGCTTAACCCCTGTAAAGCACAGATGAGCAGTGTTGTGCTGACAGCTATATATGGACCTCTGGAACTCTTTCATCTTGCAAAACTGAAACACTGTACAAATGCTAACTTCCTTTCCTCCTTCTCTCCCCTGCCCACTCCTTGGCAACCACCTTTCTATTTCCTGTGTCTGTGACTACTTCAGATAGTTTGTGTGCTGTGGCAAGTGTTTCCCTCAGCATAGCACATGCATGGTCCGTCCGTGTTGCCCGAGTCAGAAGTTCCGTCTGTCCCAAGGCCATGCATGCCTCCCTTTCCGGTTTGCTTGTCTGCTTCCATGTGGATGGACACACTGGATGTCTGCACCTCCTGGCCACTATGAACAATGCTGCCGTCTGCATGAGTGCACGCATCATCACTTTGAAGCCCGGCTTTCAGTTCTTTGGGTTCTGAACTCAATCAGAATAGTGCTGGTGTAGCTCATTCTGCTGCAAGATTTTTATGAGCTTCCATATTGTTTTCCAAAGTGGTTACATCAGTTTACATCCCCACTGCCAACTCACAAGGGCACAGCTATCTATATAATTTCTTTTGCTGGAAAATTAAGTATGGAACAAACACTTTTTCTCCACGAGACATTCTACTACTACTACTATCATTATTATTACATAGGGGAGCTGGCTCAGTAGTTAAGAGCACTGACTGCTCTTCCAGAGGAGCTGGGTTCAATCTGACAATACAACTGTCAAGATCTGATACCCTCACACAGACATACATGCAGGCAAAACATCAATGCAAATATAAGTAAATAAATTATTAAAAACAAAAGCAAAAAACAGCTACATCACTCCTCATTCTCTATATAGTCCTTTCCTATGCCCCAACTCCCTCTCAATTTCATGGCCTTATTCTTTAATTATCATCTCTGTCTCTCTCTCTCTCACACTCACACACACACACACACACACACACACACACACACACACACACACACAAAATATAACCACAACCTTGTGAGTCTCTTTCGTTTGTTCCTATGCACTGATTTGATTTCAGGGCTGACAGCCTGGAATTGTATAATTGGAATTTCAGAGCTCATCCCTGGAGAAAACTAATCCTCCCTCTCTCAGCAAAACAATCCTGTAAACATGGAGACAGGGCTGCCCAAACCGAAGTCACTTTAAGATCCCCAGACTGTCAGGTCTCACCCACCGCCAGGGCAGACAGTTCTGTTTCTGAGTACTAGCTAACTAAAGCTTCAGCCTAATTCAGGAAGAGCTCTAACTTCTTTTCTCAGTTTTTTGCACTACTAGGGATTGAACTGGGGGTCTTGAGCATGCTAACTGCAAGAGTCTCTACCTTCATCTTTTGACAGGTCTGTGTGCCAGAGATAATTCCAGAAGAAAAATTTTCAGGAGCCCACCCATTCCAGAGATGCAATACAGTGGCTTACAACACTCTAGTTGAACCACCATGACAGGAAGGTTGTTTCCCTGGGGTACCATTTGTATATCCAATTGCCTTACACAGAAGTTGGTTTCAGAAGACATCTTCTAATCTCCAGGTCTGTTACCTTCTCGGATGAAGGAACAACTCAGAAAGACGCAACCCCAGGAAGGCTGTGTGCTACCTACAGAGAGTGGGCCAACGCCTAGGTTCATAAGGCCACTGGTAACAGGGCTCTTTGAACATAATCAGAAAGGGTGTCAGTTTCTTAAAAGCCAACAAAGAACAGCACCTATGCTCCTTGCCAAATCAGCAGGCCATTACACTTTACACTTCTGATGGGGCAGCTGATTCTAAAGGGAAGTTTGGACAAGAAATGACATCACACAGCATCAGCACTGGAGCCATGTTTTGTGCCCCCTTCCTGGCCTTACTCGGGAGAACAAACCCATCCACAGAGCCTGACATGGCTTTCCTCTCGGGGCAAGCAAGTCTCTTCCTCGCTGGCTTACTGTTGCACAAAGCTGCACAGGGTTTAAAAGCACTGGACTACCTGGTCCCAGGAGCATAGTCTGGGTCCCAGGGAGGCCTGGAGCCTTTGCTTTCTCTTGTGTAACTGAGAAAAACACCCCTGATGGCACGGTCTGAGGTGGGTGGAGGTGAGAAGTACCCAGCCTTTCACAGTCTTCAAGGCTGAGCCTGGGAGGTGGCACAGCTGGGAAGGGACAGCCTGTCACCCACAAACTTGCTAATGCACTGTGCCCTTTCCCAGGCAGCCAGCTCCTGCTGGGGATTTCCCCAAAGCTTTGTTTGGGGAAATTCCCGCACTTAGAATAGTCTGTTAAAAACACACATTTCAGAACCCCTCCTGCTGCTCACTCCACTTCCTCCAGGCTGAGATAAGCTATTCCAGCTTCCCCCCTCAAAAGCGGAAATGGCCTCACAGGCAGGCAGCTGTGGTTACAGCTGAAATGATGGGCCCAGCCTCTCCTCCCAGACAGTCACTCCCAGGCCACCTCTGTACCCACAGAGGGAACCAGCAATGTCCACAGGGCTGTAGGCAGGGGTACCTGGTCTGCTCTTCTTCAGGAGTCCTCCAAAACCCAAGGACATGGTTCCCTGCTACACTGGAGAATTCTTCAAAAACTGAAGATCCCACCTTTATTCTCTGGCCATTTGAGCCAGAACTGAGGTGGGAGCTGAGGACTGTGTTTCCCGAAGCCCATCAAATGGCTTTGATGCCTGACAGAATGGAGAGGCAGCGGGTGCATTCAGGTTACCCTCACACCACAGCACACCTGGGGACCTGCTCTACAATGTGTGCCTGTGGCCTGACCCCACCACTCCATACCACAGGTTGCAGAGCCACGGAAAGGGCTGCTGCTGTGGAATGTTCCAGTGTTCCTGCTCTGATGGGAGAAACTGTTTTGCTCCTTCCCACCCAGGAGCAAGCTTCCCTCCCCAAACAGCCCAGAGCTCTGAATCATTCTTTAAAGTCCAATGGTCTCTTCTTAGCGGAGGGTTCCCCGATTTTCTAGCTGTCTTTCATCTCTGCTTTGAGCCCCTACAACGGCCACCTCTTATCTGTTCTAGAACCACATCTGGCTCACTTCTTTACAAATACCTCCCCCATGCACACAACTGTCCTACCTATCATCCTGTACCATTATTACTGTTCTTCTATTTCAGTTAGTTATGTCCACGACCATGCCTCGCAGACCTTAAGGACAGGAACTCATTTGTGAGCCGTTGCTGCAGGCTGAACCAAATAAAGCACGAGGTACCTTTCACACTCAAATTTAAACTATCGCTATTATTCTGCCACCTTGAAATCCATTCTTCAAAAACAGTTATCTTGGCATTGCTGGAGCAAACAGACCAACAACAAGATCCAAACAGACCCCAGCAATAGACACCGTCACCTTTGCTGGTAACCTTTCATACTGACTAAGGATCTTTCAGAAACAGTTGTCCCCATCCGTCTCTCACCAGCATGTTACATGTGTTGGGCTGTCAATTGAGAAGAGGGAGTCCCATCACAAGCGGGCATAGCCATTCCAAAGTTCTAGAAGTAGATTCATTTCTCTGCAGATGGCTTGGTCAGTCTTCAATTTCAACAAGTAAGCAACCAACAAACATCTCCCCCCAACTCCCACCCCCACCAGTCAGCTTGCCTGGAGCTCTGCCATCCACACCGTGCTCCTCTGTAAAGTGACTAGATGGGGTGGGATGGGATAGGATGGGATAGAATGGGAGGCCTGGGCAGCTGCCACTCCAGGGTACCTGTCTCTGGGCCAGTAGCCAAGAGGAGCTTAGCCTCTCTGTGCCCTGTAACAAGTCTCAGCTTTACCTATGACATGCCCTGGAATGTCTGATATCCCCTCAACCAACTGTCCCACCTCTGTGGGTCCCTGGTTTTGATGGTGGCTGCCCACATCCATCCTTGCTGGCTGACACCTGAGGGGCTATCCCTCCTGGATTTTCTCTACCACTGACTAGTTCCAACTGCCACCTTGCTGACTGGAGGAATCTATCAGGGAAGTCAGGTTGTACCCAGCATGGTATTCAACACCTAACAAATGTCCTGAATTATTATCAGCACCACTCATCTATCTAGGAGGAGGCTGCGGCTCAAGATCACCTAGCTGTGGTGGTATATCACACATATAATCCCAGCCCTCAGGATATAGGCAGGAACACCCTGAGTTCAGGAACAGACAGTAGATTAAGCGATTCCACCTTAACTAAGGGACCCCACCTTTAAAGACAAAAACAAAACAAACAAAAACTGGAAATAAAAAAAATGGGGGTCACACCAAATGACAGGAGCACCCACCAGCTGACCCTGGGGTTCACTCCCCTCTCTTGCCCTCTTGGAGTGCCCTAGGCAGCAACCCACCATCGGGGGCATCAGTTATTTCGGACAATTATTATTCCGAGGAAGCACTGCTTGCTAGGATTTCTTCCCTTGTGCTCACGCACAGCAAGACTTTGAGACAGTTCTTAGGAGCTCATCCATAGTGGCACAGCAGAGGAGTTGGTGGCTGACCTTCTACAGCTAGGCTGGTCACAGAGGCTGGGTACCCATCCATTTGTTCCCGCAAGGACAAGCCTCCATGAAAGATTCTGGAGTACTGTGCATCTCTGGTAACAGGGGGAAGGGCATTCTTCCTGACAGGCAACAAAAGGTGGAGGGAGCTGCAGGAAAGTAGGCTCCTCATCCCTCTATCCTGGCTTTACTCTGCCGTGCCGTGTCCGATGACAGCATGATTGAGACTGTCGCTCACACTCGTCTTGTGGGATAATCTGCCAGAGACAGATGCTGTAACCACATCCTTGTCCTATCTCAGCTGGTAAAGACAGTACCAGCTACAAACAGCCTCGCTGCTGGCCAGGCGTGCCTTCAAGCTGTCAACCACAGTTCTCATTCATCTCAGCACACGGTTCTAGCATCTATTTAAGGCAAGACCAAAGACAAGCTCTGTTTTTAGAGCATCCCACTTCAGTCGGGGAGAAGTCTTCCTGCAATGTGCCCCTCCCCCTTATGTCCTTAAGGAATGCACGGTTTACAATTTATAACTTCCTAGAATAACATTGCTTTCACATTTAAATACTCTAGCTGAGTTGCTGATACAAGAAATATTAGCAAGTAAGGCTTAGATGAGCGAGCATCAAACTGCACTAGGGCAGACTGCTTTCCAAACAGTAACTATCTAAAGCCAACTCTGGGCTTCAGGCCTTACCCCTCCCCCAGCTCAGCAGGGAGCACTACGCCTCCCCACACACAAGCACTCAGGTATTCCCCCCCACACACCCCTTAAAACAAAGAAAGTTCCTGCAACATAAACAAAACCCAGCAACAATCCCACAACAAACACCGGATCCCCCCCCCTCGTAAAAGGCAGTCCACACTTGACTTTTTATTCTTACTCTATCACACCCAGGATTAACTTCTCTCCCAGGAGCAATGAGATTTTCCCTTTCCTTCCAGGTACACTCTCACAGGATTAGAGAGGAGTGGGGAAGGAGAGGGAGAACGTGAGCTGCAGCTCAGAGAGTGGAGTCAACCACACTGCCCCCAGGAGAAGCACACACATACCCATGTGAAGGCTTTCCAGACTCCAAAATCTTGCTATTTCTCCTCTGGCTACCATCCTTTTGTTTAAACACACGCAGCAGGTTGAGGGTGTGACGCGGGAAGCAGTCCTCAGCGCATGCTGGAGGGTGGCCGGTCAGGCTGGCAGCGGCGGAACTCTGGAGCGCTGTGTGCTCTCCTGGCCAGTGCTGCCCAGAAACTAACAGCCTGCTGCCAGTGACTCAGGCTTAGTCGCTCCAGCGACATCACCACGCGCTGACTTTTGGGAGGAAATTCTAAACGGAGCGGAGCGAGCGAGCCAGTGGCTGCCTTGGCAATCGAAAAGTGTGGCTTTTAAGTCTAACCTCCAGAGCTGCTTTAGCCCAGCAGAGCACTTTCCCAAAACTGTTTGCTTCAGAGAGGCGAGCACAGAGGTCACCGAGTTTGAAAATGGAGTTAGGATTTCACAGCATGGAATGCCAAAAATTTGAGTTATGATGCCACATAATACTAACTGTAATTTATGGAATCACTGAAGAAGGGACTTTTGTTTAAAAGATTTATGGGTAAAAAATGCAAACAGACAAAAAGATAAGACACACAGTAAGTATGTGTGTGCCTTACTCTACGAAAGTAATGCTTGTGTCTGCTACATTGTAAAATATGGGCTTTGTTCTAAAGGAGGGGCCATTAAATAACAGTGTGAGTAATTTTTAATAACTTTCCACCATGCTTTTCTGTATTTTCCAAATAATGGGAAATTAGCAGGTTGGTCTTTTCCATTTCGACACAGCTGTCAACAACAGTGTGCTTCCTACATTTCTTCCGGATAGGAAGTCTACCTTTTAAGCTTTAGGAACAATGAGTTGACACATGACCACCCTCAACACATGGATTAAAAAAATGAAAAAAGCAACTGGTAAAATGCAGCCCTGAGCTTGTGTTCAAAAGCCGAGGGAGCGCAAGTCACTGCTGTTCTTTCTTCACTAGACCAGAGCACGTTCCCACCTGGCTACTGCTCGCTCACGCTCACCCGCAGCAGAGCATGGCTGGGCGCTCATGATCCTCCTCCTTGGCTGTTTGAAAGATTTCGCCAAGTGTCTGGAGCAGCTGGGCTGCCATCCTGGGAACTCATAAGGGTTAGCTGTCCTGAACCTGCAGCTTGTAGATAACTGGGGAACCCTGGGAAATCACAGCCTCGAGGTAGGTCAGGAGGTTCACGCCTATAAACCCTGCACCCTGAAGAACAGTAATACAGAGCTAGCCTGTCGCGTGTGGTAGTGAGATTTTGCCTCAAAACAAATCAATCCGACAATACCAAAGCATAGAGTGCAGCTCAGTACCCAGTGGGAATTACGAATGTAAGGCTGCGGGTTTAATCACTAGCAACACATACATACATACAGAGAGAGACAGAAAGAGAGAAAGAGAGAGGGAGGAAGGGAGGGAAGGAGGGAGGATGTGGTAGCTCATATCTACACTTGGTAGGCTGAGGCAAGACTAATGTGATTCTAGGCCAGCCTGTGCTATAGATCAAAACACTGTCTCTAAAGATAAAGAAAACATTAAAAATCATAGTACTTCAGAATGC
>JAQHUG010000124.1:2856480-2872897 GCA_028555095.1 Dicrostonyx torquatus
AAAGAAAGAAAGAAAAGCTAAGCACAGAGCCACAGGGCTGTAAGTTCAGGACTGAGAGAAGAGGAAGCACAGAGGCCCCTGGGGCTGGCTGGTGAGCAAGTTTACACTACACTTAGTGAACTATCTCAGAAAGAAAACAAAAATAAAAACAAGCAAAACCAAGGCAGGAGGTTCCTGAATAGTGACTCTTTCTTGTTTTGTTTGATTTTTTGAGATAGGGTTTCTTTGTGTAGCCCTAGCTGTCCTAGAATTCACTCTGTAGACCAGGCAAACTAACAGAGATCCACCTGTTTCTGCCATCAGGCAGTGCTGGGGATTGAACTCAAGTCCTCTGGCTCCAGTCCTTTTACATTGTGTCCTGGCTTCTGGAGACAGGTTTCACCGTGTAGCTCAGGCTGTCACTGAACTCACAATGCTCCTGCCCCTTTAGTACTGAGATTATAGGTGTCTGCTGTCACGTCTAGCCTCAAAACTACCTCTTAAATTAAATGGCTTGCTGCTGTCAGGACCCATGCAATGTCTACACACTCTATTAACGAATATAACTGATTAAACCAGTTGCATCTATTTGAGTAATACCCTGTATTCAATCCATAGGCTCATGAAGCTGGGGGTCATTTCAGAACTTTTCTGGTACGTAGGCCAAACACCTCTATGGTGGTTACAATGAGAAATGTCCCCCAACGGGCTCAAATATTTGAACACTTGGTCCCCAGAAGGTGACACCGTTTAGAGAGGTGGCGCAACCTTGATGGAAGAGACGCATCACTGTGGGATGGGCTTTGAGAGTTCACAGTCTGTCCACAGTTCCTGTTCACATTCTCTATGTCAGGCTTGGTACTGAAGGTGTGCTCCTGCTGCCATGATGGAATCCTAAGCCAGAAAAAAACTCTTCTACAGATTGCTTTTGGACATGGTATTTGATCACAGAAACAGAAGAGTAACTAAAAAAGAAGTTGGTACCAAGAGTGGGGTGGGTAAGAAGAACCTGAGAATGCTGATTTTGGGGAGAATATGGAAGACTTATGGGACTCTGGACTAGAAAAGCAGCTGAACACTGTAGGCAGAGCCTGGTGGTCCATCTTCGTGGCAGTGGTGAGAGCAATGAGAATGTAAAGGCTGGCTCAAGAGAACAGCAAAGACTAATAGCAACTGAGTTAGAGTCCATTCATGTGTTACTGTGGCAACAAATCTGGAAGCTTTCTGCCCTTGTCCTAAGAACTTGCCGGAGACTAAACTGAAAAATAATGGACTAATTTATTTGATGGAGAAAATTTCAAGCCAGTATAATGTAGAATCTATGATAAGCTTGGTATTAATAATGCATGTGCAGGTCTATAATACAAGAAAGCAAGTGAGCCAGGAAGAAATACAAGATGCACAGTTTGGAGAGGAAAACATCACTAGTAAGTTCAATGTTGTAGCCAAGGCTCATGCTGAAAGAGAGAATGTAATTGTTATAGAGATTAGTTCCACTAAGGAGAGTTCTCAGGCTCCTCCCTGGAATGAAGGAAAGGTGCCCACAGAGCAAGACTGCATCCAGTTTAACTTCCAACCTGTGCAAGGAAAAGACCTAAAGTGCTTTCCTGTTTCTAGAAAAGAAACAATAAACAAAAGCTTCTCCCGTGGCCTGAGGGGGCCAGGCTCCATCCCAAGCTGACACAGGAACTTGACAGTGTTGCCCGTGTGGCTTTTGAGACAGGAAGAATGGAAGAGGGAAGGGGGTCACAGACTCTTACTCCCCAGTTTCAGAGGGCCACTGAGGCCAGGCAGGGAGTCTCTGTATCTGAGGACAGGAGGCGGTGAGAGGCCATTGTGTGAGGCTGCGATGGTGTAGCCTAGGTGGAGACCTCAAGATGTTGGAGACACTAGACTGTGAGACATCACCCACAGAGAGCTGCATACAAGGGAATGGATTCTGCCCCCAATTAGTATGTTACAGCAGCGAAGTTGAGGGACAAAGCCATCTTAAGCCCTCTGACACTGGGCATGGAGCTTTTGGATTTGGGGTTTGTGATGCTGGGTTTTAGTCTTACTTTGGTCCAATATTTCCCTCCATGCCCCCATTCCTCCCTCCTGGAATGGGATTTGTCGTTGTTAGGTTTTCTATTGCTGTGATCAAGCACTACAACAAAACTTGGGAGGGAAAGGGTTTAATTTCATCTTTCAGCTTTTAGTCCATCATCCAGGTGAAGTCATGTAGGAGCCAACACAGAGGCCGTGAAGGAGCTGCTTGCTCCTCATAGTTTGCTCAGTCTGTCCTCTTATACCAGCCAGGACCAGCAGCTCAGGGATGACACTGCCTACAGGGGTGGGGCCTTTTATATTAATCATTAGTCAGGAAATACCCCACAGACATGCCTACAGGTGAATCTTACAGAGACATTTTCTCAACTCCCTCTTCCCAGCTATGTCTAGGTTTGTGTCAAGCTAACAAAATTAACTAGAATGTATCTATGTGCCATGTTGGAAGTATCTGCTTTTTAATTTGTAGGGTCATGGGGTCACAGTTAAGAAATCACCTTGACAGGGCTGGAGAAATGGCTCAGTGGTTAAGAGCTTTGCCTGCTCTTCCAAAGGTCCTGAGTTCAATTCCCGGCAACCACATATGTTCACAACCATCTGTAATGAGATTTAGTGCCCTCTTCTGACCTGAAGGGATACATGCAGGCACTGAATACATAATAAATAAAATCTTAAAAAAAAAAAAAAAAGAAAAGAAATCACCTCGACTCCCAAGAGACTTTGGACTTTTAAACAGTGTTGAGGCTAAGAAGGATCATGGGGCTTTTGAAGGTTTGGACTAAATGCAGTTTGCATCTGGGATAAACTTGAGTCTATAGGGCCAGGCAGTAGAATGCGGTGGTTAGAATGGGTGATGTCCTCTACAGCCTCATGCATCTAAATGCTTGGTTCTCAGTTGGTGGTACTATTTAGGAAGGTGGTGTGTCTCTGCTGAAGAAAGTGTACATCATGGAAAGGCTTTGAGAGCTAATTGCCTTGCCCCAGCTTTCTGTGCTTTGTGTTTGAAGGTGTGAGCTGTCAGCTTCCTGCTGCCAGGCATGTCGCTTGCTGCCATGCTTGTCCTCAACCCCTCCTCTCTCGCCTCTGTCAGGTTGGATGCTTATTCCTCCAGAACAACAAGCCCTAATAAACTTCTGTACATTGTTTATTTTATCATAGCATCAGAAAGGGAACTAATAAAACCTCTTAGCTTCTAGAAAGAAAGAATCCAACTCAGGAGACAGAAAGGTAGGAAATGGTCCAACAGGAACCCCAACAACAGGACCCATGTTGGGCGCCAATTTGTTGGGGGAGGCTACTCATTCATTCCCAGCTGCTTAGGCCTGAAATAATCACTCAGAAACTATGTTATTTGCAATACTGTTTGGCCAATAGCTTAAGCAGATAGCTACCTAGCTCTTATATCCTAAACTAACCCATCTCCATTAATCTGTGCATCACCATGAGGTTGTGGCCTACCGGCAAAGTTTCAACAGACTCTAGCGGAGGTGTCTGTCTCTGGCGGCTACATGGCTTCTCTTTGATTCCAAACCTTTTTTTCTCCTAGCATTTAGTTTAGTTTTTCCCACCTAGCTCTATTCTGCCCTATCATAGCCCAAAGCAGCTTCCAGATATATAGAAGGATTTCCCACATCATCCACAAGCCAGCAAGTGAGCATTACGACAGCATCTATAAGCTACAGACTGATTGGGCATCTAGGCCAGAGATGCCTTAGTTGCCAAGGAGACCTAAACTGCTATGCAAGTGAAGCAATCACCTGTTGTGGGATAGTGGGTAGCTAGTGCCCCAGGCGGTAGGGCCATGATCTGACTCCTGACATCTCTAACTGTGTCTCTCTGATCTTGGGGGTCCCTAGGAACAAAGCTGATGAGTACCTCCATTAAGGTGTCACATGATTAATAAAACACAAAATCTGTTGGTCTGCAAAGTGCGAAAGGGAAACCGAGGGCCCTGCATCTGGGGTCCCCACACAGCAGATCATCTTTGGGCAGGTATTCTACTAAGTAAGCTGTTTTCCTGTTGACAGCCTTCCATCCTTTACCAGGTTATTATGCACCCAGCACAGAGTAACCCTTAGTGGAAGAGGTGCATCTTAATTCTCCAGACAGAGTGAACTTGCACACATGTATGCTTGGGAGCTAATGGCTTGACAATAACACTGTGCCCTGACGTGGGGCCAGGGGTGTGACTGACAGAAGACCTTCAAAGCCTGAAAAGTGAAACACGAAAGATGCTGTTTAATAAGCACGTGGGCATGATGCTCATGATGCCGACGTTGGCTAACTTCTCTCTTCATCTTGATGGGGGGGGAGCTCAGTGGATTCAGTAAGAAACAAAGCACCCACCAGGCCATAGTTGCAGAAAGGGTGCCAGCCTGAGCTAGACCGCAGGGCCCTGCCCTCTCCAGGGCTAATGATATGGTTCTCTGTAGGAACCAGACAGCTACTTGTGGGAAGCTGATTACAATGGGCATTTTTATAACAGAGGGGACATGATTTGTCCTCACTGAAAAAGCTACTTGTGCTGGACACAGATTACTCCCATCTCTTTGCTGGTTAAAGTCTCCTAAACAGCCATGGCATCTCCCAGATGCCACCTAGAACTTCCCAGTGACTGGCTCACACTCAACACCACCTCAATGAAACCCAATTGTCTAGGAAGCTTGGAGACACACCCTGGTGCTGCCATGATACCCTGCAGGGGCACATGCTGTGAACCTGTGACTCATGTCACTGGGGGGTGCTAAGCCACAGCCAGAAACCAGGGGTAAACACAGAAGCAGCGACTCTTGCAAAATGTCCTTCTCCCATTTAGTACTGCTCTGTCAAACTGAATTTCATCTCCAAGGGGAAAAGCCCTTCCATGGGACATCCCAGCCCTAGCCCGCTGAGTCAGAGCCTGGGCTCATCAGTTCAGCCTCCTCTCGCTGCAGGGAAATGAACACCTACAGGAACTGTTAGCAGCTTTTGTGGTCACTGCCACTGTGGATGCTCAGTGGGCCTCATACAGCAGCCTCACGCCCATCTTTCTTCTCTTCATTCTCCTTACCCCAAACTACTATACTTGCTTTTCTCCTTCACTCGCTCTCTGGCTTTCAATCTCTAAGGTTTATTTATTGATTCATTGATTGAGATAGGATTTTGCTATACAGCTCAGGCCGGCCTGGAACTCACTGTAAAGCCCACAGTAACTTGGCTAACTTTCTGGGATTACAGACACACATGACCACATAGGCCTGGCCATGCTTTCCTTCCAAACAAAGCACAAACCAGGAGCCAGTAAGATGGCTCAGAGGGGAAAGGTACCTCCTGCCAAACCTGACAACTTCAGTTTGATCCCCAGGACTCACACGGTGGAAAGGAAGATCGGGCTCCTGCAAGTTGTTATCTCAACTACATACACACCCTATGGTGTGCCTGTGCCCCCCTCCCCTGCGTGTGCACGCACACACACGCACACATGCACACACGCATATACACGCATGCATGCACAGGTTTTACTGTTGCTTTTTGTTTTGTTTTTCAAGAAAGGATTTCTCTGTGCAGTCTTGCCTGTCCTGAAACTCACTCTGTAGACCAGGCTGGCCTCAAATTCAGAGTTCCATCTGCCTCCGCCTCCTAAGTGTTGGGATTAAAGGGTTGTGACACCACGCCCAGCTCTGCTGTTGTTTTTAATTGAAACACAAACCAGAATGCACTGTTTTCCTGTTGGCAATGACTCCATATTGTACTTAGAACCCCAAGACACGAGATGCTTCCTGTTTAGCCACTGTGGCCTCTGACCACAGTGCCCCCTTCTGGCCATGTTTCTGGAGCTCAGTCACTGGCCTCCTTTTTGAACCTCTGGGTATTATCTGCTGCTGCTTTAGGGGACCTCACTATCTCTTCATCGCCAAGGTTGCTACTCAGTGTCATTCCTGCCCTTTCCTAGTCTCCACAAACATCACTAGTGGCTTAGGGAATCCCATCAGGAATGTATTCAAAAGCTGGGATGTACAGTACCCCTCTGTATCCAAGTTCCTTTGGATGCCAAGCTCCTCCCTGGATACTCAAGCCCCCCTTTACCTTCGCACCCAACATACACACATCCTCCTATATACTTGAAATCATTTTTAGACGGCTCACAATACTAGTATAGTGTAAATACCACATGCACAATCATTCAGCTGTCTAGTGAGTAGGTCATGAAAAGGCCAGGGCCGGAGTGTGCAGCATGTGTGAGGGTCAAGGCACAGGAGCCTGGGCATGTGCAGTAACGGTATGTCTTCTCCGTATTTCCAGTCTGTGGTAGGTAAGCTCAGAGGACATGAAACCCAAGAATACAGAAGTCATCTGTGTAGTCTCTGAAATGCTGTATCCTAAATTACTGCAATAGCCCCTGGCCCATAGTTGAGGCACTATATGTTTTTGTAAGTAAACTGACTTTTGATAAAAAGAGAAGAGAGAAGAACATAACAGATAATGAAGTAGGACCACTTTGTCCAACACATCCCTATGAGGTAAGGTGCTGGGAGAGGCAGGCAGCAGACAGAAGAGGGGTTCCCCTATGGCCTGGCTCTAGAGGAAACAGAAGTCCTTTTATGACAGCATGGATGCACGTGCACCAGTTCACAATCCTACATCTTTCCCTTCCCCACTTTCTACTATGATTCTGTGTTGCTTGGGTTAGAAACACCAGAAAGGCACCTGAGCAGCCGGAGAGGAAGCAGGGAATTACCACACAGATGAAAGCCGTCGGCCTAGCGATGTCTGATGTAGTGATCAGCCTGTGAGTTATCTCCAAGGAAGGAGGGGCATTCCCATAGTATCTGGGGTAGGTACAGCACTGTGGGGTGGGGGGATTTGGACATGAGTATCCCCCACCTAGATGTCTTCTCCTGCAGTGTCCCTGTTCTGTTAAACACTTCCCTGCTGATTCATTGTCTCTCACGGGGCTTTAAGGGACCTAACACAGTCAGTGCTCACTGCAGAGGGAGAGAGGGAGTGTGAATGGACCCACACCAAGGAAGGACTCTGTCAGGACCAGTCTGCTCCTGACACCACCTGAGCGCACACTGACGGCAGGGAACCAAATACCTGCACAAATGCAGAGGCAGGAGGACACCACCCACATGGTGAACAGGCCATTGAGCTCAAACAGCTGGAGTCTCCATCCTGGGAGCCTGACTCTTGGAAAAATGACAGGAGGGCAGGACAGGCTGGCCTTCTCTCTTCCCCTGGTGGTACAATGCCCGGTGACACTGCTTCTTAAGGTTCTGTGACTACTGGGGGCAATCCTGACATCACACATGTCCTACCTAGTTCTCCAGCCATTCTTGGGGCACCTGACATCCTTCTAATCAATTCCTCTTTCCACCCTGCCCCCTACTAAGTTAGGGTCTCATGTAGACCAAGTTAGCCTCAAACTCACTATCTGATGAGGACCTTGAACTTGTGAGTCTCCTGCTTCCATCTCCTAAGCGCAGAGATGTTGGGCACGTACCACTACGCATGGTTTCATGTACTACTAGGGACTGAGCTCAGGGCTTTGTGAAGGCTGGGTAGGTACTCCACCAATTGAACAACATAGTCTGCACCCCCTTTTCTTAAACAAGTCAGTCGGTTTTGATGTTTTTAAAACCAAAGATCCCTAAGGTTTTTGTTTCTGTTTTTTTTTTAATTAAAAAAATTCATAAATCATGAAAAAGGGTGCTTGTGTGTAGGGGCTGAGGAGAAACCCTCTCCATTCCTAACAGCCTGACATCTTTCAAGTTTTTCTAGTCTTTGTTGGTAGCCGAGCACATGGAGGCATGAGAGACTTTGATACAACCACTGAAGCACTGAACCCTTCAAATGACGACGGCATCCTCACCCCAGGTCCCCAGTTGTGACCTAGATGGTAACAGACAGTCTTTGTAGATGAGGGCACTGGAGCCGGGGGGAGAGGGGGACCAGCTTAGTGAGACTGGTATATTTACAAGAGGGGGAAATGAGAGCACCTATGTTTGCAGCAGGGAGACTGCCACAGAGTATGCCAGTGGAGGTGGGGCTGCATAGGCCAGCCGAGGAGCACTGAGGCTGGCAGAAGCTGGAAGAGGTCTGGCATGGTGTTCCTGCAGCCTTCAACAAACCAACCAAAAACCATCCTCCACACTAGAACCGTAGATGTGGAGACCTAAGAAGAGCAGCTGGCGTCTAAAACTCAGAGTGACCCAGATAACTACTGAAGCACTGCCCTGACTGAAAGAAAGATGGATTAAGTGTAGAATCACCTGGGTGACTCGGACTCCCTGGCACCAGACCAAAGGTTCCAGGGCCCATAGGAAGCCCCAATACTCACCGGTGGATGCTTTCATCTGCCGCCGGCGCCCCACACGGTCCAGCCCGATGGGAGTGCTCTGGGAGAAGGTGAAGGGCCGGAGGCGGGCTGAGACAGCCTTGTAGGGTGGGACCTGGTGTGCAGGCACGGGAGGCCTGGCTGCTGGCTGCGAAAGGAAATGAAGAGCTGTGAGAAGGTGCCAGGAAGTCTCAACTCCTGCGAGCCACAGAACATTTCTGTGTTCTCACCCTGAAGCCACTGGCAGATGTGGAGTGGCTTCTGCAAACCCCACGACCAGCAGCAGGCTGCACCAAGCTCGGGGGCAACAAGCGGTTTCTAAGGTGTCCACAGCAGCCTCAGTGCTGGCTCAGTCTCATTTCACCCCGCTAAGAGCCACACCACGGTAGTGAACAGAGAGAGAGATGCATCTGAGGGATAGGAAGGCCAAGGCCGAGACAGCAGCAGAGCGGTGAGCTACAGTTAAGCAGGTAGGTTGCCCAGAGTGGGATCTGAAGAATCAAGGGCTGGGCCACAGCACACAGACATACATGGTCACAGATCTCCAGTCTTGCTTTGCTTTTTTGTTGTTGTTGTTGTTTGTTTGGTGACTGGAGAGATGGCTCAGTGGTTAAGAGCAGTGGCTACTATTTCAGAGGACCCAAGTTCAATTCCCAACACCTACATGGCAGCTCATAACTATAACTTTAGTTCCAGGGAATCCAACAACCTCACACAGATATACACACAGACAAAACACCAGTGCACATAGTATAAAAATAAATAAATCATTTTAAAAAAGATTTTATTTTACATGTACAGGTGTATGTGTCTGTGTGTTATGTATGCCACCTATAAGTGGATGCCTGCAGAGGCCTGAAGGTGTCTGATCCCCTGGTGCTGGGCGTTCTAGAAGGGAAATAAAATCATTAACCACTGAGCTGGCTCTTCTTCTGTCCCTTAGTTTGTGTATCTGTAGACCAGGCTAGCCTCAATCCCACAATTCCTCTGCCTCAGCCTCTTAAGTTCTAGAATGACAGGCAAAAACCACCATGTTTGCACACAATACTGTCCTGGTGTTCAGAAATAAAAGTATGTTCTAAGTATCTCAGATTATACCTCAACTGTGTCTTGCAGTCAAATATATTAATATATTACAATACATTCAAACATATTGCAATTTGCTTTTGTTTAGGAATATTTCCTAACAAATGGGGTACCCTAAAACGAAAGGATCTCAGAGACCTTCAACTTTGCTTTTCCTTGTGTTCTTTTGTTTTTGAGGCAGGGTCTCAGTCCACTCTGGCCTCAAGCTCTGCAGAGCTGAATGACCTGGAGGGATCACAGGGATGTGCCACCACACTGGGCTTTTCATTTTATTCGCAAAACTCCAATCAACTGAATTAAGCTAGAGTTTCTCAGTATTTGGTACAAGTAAGATATTGTGTTGGCCCTGGCAGGAAGTGCTGTAATGCACAATCCAAGCCTAAAATCAAATTTCTTTTTCAGAGAACTCTTACAGGAAATCTAAGAAAGTACCTCACAGGTTTTCAAAATGAAAATGAGCATATAAATTACCGCATAATCTATGCTGTGACTATATGAGCTTGATCATGGCACTAGCTGGGCCAAATATGCAAATTAGTACAAGTTTCTCCAAGACAGGGCCTTTACTTGAACGCTTTCTAACCCTAAAGTGCTCACTCACTACACACTTAAGAAATATTTGCCAAATGTGCTGAGGGACCAATGGTGTTTACGGTCAAACCTGCAGCAAAACTGCAATCGAGAAGCAGAATCAGGAATGGCGGTGCTGCTGCACGGTAGAGAGCCCGCCTAGCATGCTCCAAGCCTACCCAGGTTGCCCCTTCCAGGAGTGGTGGATGAAGGTGTAATGAATGCCTGGGGACGGAGAGGAAGAGAGCTGGGATAGTTCAGAAGACCAAATCTTCTCCGAGCACAGTCTTCTGCTTTGTTTCGGGGTGGGTGGGTGGGTGGAAGAAACACAGGGCTCCATCACGGAGCTACATCCACCCCCATCCCCTTCTACTTCATTTTTATTTTGCTCCTATGCCTGCATTCTAACAACGAACCACTTTGTCTCTCAACAACCACTCCCTCAGGAAGTACACTAGATAAAGGCAGGGTATGGTCCCCTGGCTCGGGTCGCAAGCTTTTCAGACAAGAGACAAGTCTGTGCTGTTAGCTGAGGCTCCAGGAAAGGAGATTGGAAAACAGACGATGAGAGAATGGACTGTTAGTGTGAATCCAAGCAAGTTTCAAAGTCAGGAGGAAAAGGTGTGAGGAGGTACACCCTCTCCAGAAGGAAAAGCAGTGTCCAGTTTAGTCTGCGGGAAGACAGAGGCAAGGAGCCAAGGGTCTCTGCTGGCCAGGGTTGGAGACACCAGCTCTTACTTGGACCAAGAGGTTTTCCACATCCTCTGACTGGGTGTTGCCATAGAAGCTGACCCCTCCAATCACAGATATAGGTCGCCTCCTCCAGCCCCCCCTGGAACAGCCTGAGGGGGCGCGTGGGTCCTGGCCGGTGGTGGGCACTGTTGACGGCTGCATCCTGTCCACATGGTCGTCACCTGGAGGGTCTGCAGCAATGGCATCTTCAGGGATGGACAAGCTTCTGCTAGCCAGCTGGCCATAGTCAGACAGCGGCCGTGGCCGGGTGTGCATTCCTGAGCCCCATCTCCTCCTGGAGACGCGGGCTGCTTCGGTCTGCTCCTTCTCCTGGGCTGAGCCCTGCTGCCAGTCGTCCTCATTCACCACCTTTGCAAATGAACAGGCTGAGTGAGCTCAGAGATGTAGGCAGGTGCGTGCGGATGGCTGCCGCCTCCCTCCCACTCTGCAGAATCCCAGGCTTCTTAAAGTAACTGTGCCAGACACAGCGAGAACACAACCAGCTGTGGATTAAATGAGCCAAACTTCATTCCAGGCTGAATTAACTCTATAGCTTGAGACATTTGGGGACCAGCGATGAGCTACAGTGAGACATTTAAGAATGCCAGCAGGTCTACAATAAAATGAACATAGAACTAAGGTGGGCATTTCCCAAATATGCTTAAACAGCAGGAGGCTAGCCACAGTAAGTGTGTAACAAGATCCACAGCTGCCCTGAAGTCTCTTCTTTTCAGTGTGGATGCTACTGACAAACAGAAATTGTTACGCGATTACATCCAGGGTCCCCGAGGGCTCAACACTTGAGGATTCCATCCCAGAGTCACGGTCTAATGGGAGTGGTCTAATGGCAGTGCTCCTAGAACTGCCAGACTGCAAACAAACTGTGTGGGTCTGGACCAGTCGGTTCTAACCTTGGCTCTCAGACAGGATAACTACCATAATCCCATATTCTATGACCGTCAGCTGAGTATGGTGGTTCATGCAGTAATTTCAGTGCTTGGGAAAGAGGACAGTGGACTCCAGCCAGTCTGGGCTACCTAAAGAAGACTAAAAGAGGCAGTGCTTTTTTGCTAGCAGTCCTTGGATCAAGCCTAGGGGCCTGAATGTGCCGAGTAAGCTCTCCACCAAGTGCTGATTTCAAGTTAGATACCCGCCACTTTAATTCTTCGAATACGTTTTCCATCTTTGGGGGGAAGGAGGGCAGGGTTCTGCCATGTATCCTAGGCTAGCCTTCTAGCTACCATTCCAGAATAAGCAGTTATGCACCACCAGGCCCACACAGCTTTATATACTTTTTCAAAAGCAATCAGGAAAATATGCATAGTTTGGAATTGGGCAGACTTCCATATCCGTCCCTGTCAAGGCCAGGGGCTGGTAGGGTAACCCAGTTAAGTGGCTAAAATGCAATCGTGGCAGGATAGGCCTTATCAGGTAGAGTCAGTTGTCACTTCACAAGAATGGTCACAGAGTAATCATCCCCGGGACTTGCCCTGCCTGGAAATAGGTATCCCCTGTTTCCAAATCCCTCAAAGTCTGGATGCAGGAAGGAGTGGGGCTGGTCTAGAGACTGGCGGTGGTTGTCAGCAGCAGACACAAGAAACCCGGACACCTTCCAGTACCCAGCCAAACACACGCACGCACGCACACACACACACACACACACACACACACACACACACACACTCACATGCATACTCACAGGTACACTCACATGTACACACACACTCACATGCATACTCACAGGTACACTCACATGCACACACACTCACATGCACACCACACATTCTCTCTCTCTTTCATTGTGTGTGTCTGTGTCTGTCTGAGCAACTTTCCTGCCCCAGGCTCCCTAAGTGTTATCCATCTAGCTTGTCCCTGTTCACTTTGTAAAAACACAAACCACACAGGCTATGAAGCCACGGGTTGAAGGAGGATCCTGGAATATACAGAGTAGGCAGAGTAGTCTACACTGGAAGGCAGGGAGGGCAGCAGAGCAGGCAGGTGGCCAAGGGATGAGACAGCAATCCCAGGCGCCTGGCCCTGCCCTGACCGTGACACAGTCTGGGCCAGAAGAAAGTTAAATGGTAGAGGCTTAGGAAGAAAAACCCCGCACCAGTGACAAGAGCCCTAAAAGGAAGCTTGTTTAGTTTCCACTCTGACATGTGTCAGTGTTCACTAAGATTATACATGAGTTCAGGGCCAGCCTGGATAACATAATGAGACTCCCAACTTAAAAAGATACAGTATACATGAATTAAATTAAAATGCTGGACCCCATAAGTAAGTACAGTTCATTAACCTAAAAACCTATGCTAGCCGGGCGGTGGTGGCACACGCCTTTAATCCCAGCACTTCGGAGGCAGAGGCAGGTGGATCTCTGTGAGTTCGGGGCGAGCCTGGTCTACAGAGCGAGTTCCAAAACAGGCTCCAAACCCTGTCTCGAACAAGCAAACACCCGTGCTAAAGCAGAGCCTGGACTGTACAGACACTCCATCAACCTCTTCGGTCTTCACACTGGAAACACTGGAAGAGAAAGGAGTGGAGGTTTGCCCAGGGCCACACACCCACTCAGGTGTCCAGTGTCTATGCCACTGTCCCGTACCTTCAAGACATCTGTGAAGGGGCAGATTATACTCTAGTTCTGTGAGCCCAAGACATTTGAGAAAAGTCACCCCCATACCTGCCTATAAAGTTACCTGCCTGTAACAGTCTCCCCAAAGAATTCAATGGCCCTAAGGTCCCTCCCCTACGCTCATTTCTTACACTGCCGGAGAGGGGGAGAACCACAACCCAAGGGTTTTCTACAGACCTATTTCTCCTAAGACACTCATTCCCACTCAACTTCCTTCCCCTCCTTCTTTCCCTATGGAAATGGTAGAGAAACTGCTAATCCTCACCACCCACTGGAAGTATTTTTCTGTGAATTCACTCACACACATGCCCAGGAGAAGATACGCATGTTTTCATCCTCCCTGACGTCACCACGGGAAAAGGAGAAATCGTAACGTTAACACCGTTTCCTGAATTCTGTATGAAAATCGGGTTATGATGGGGGACTGAAAAAAAATCACTAACTCATCTGACATAGACAAATTAAGTACACAGTAAGAATAAATCCATTTATATGATGTCATTTGAAAAAGGTCAGAGGCACCTTGCTAGAAAAACAAGTGCATGGCCGGGCAGTGGTGGCGCACGCCTTTAATCCCAGCACTCGGGAGGCAGAGGCAGGCGGATCTCTGTGAGTTCGAGACCAGCCTGGTCTACAAGAGCTAGTTCCAGCGCAGGCTCCAAAGCCACAGAGAAACCCTGTCTCAAACACCAAAAAAAAAAAAAAAAAAAAGAAAAAGAAAAACAAGTGCACAGAACAAAATGAGAGGCATGGAGTAGCCTAGCTACTCACAGAGTTTTGGGGCTTTGTTGTTGTTAATGGCTAGGAGCTTTGTCTCGTGCTTATGCAACAAGCGACTTGTATTTTCTTACCGATGCCAAAAATAAATATACCAGGAAGTTACTGCGGCTGGGCAAGGTAGGCACAGTCAAAGCAGCCTAGCAGGTATTCCTGCCACACTTCTGTGCCAGCTACTGTCTGAATGCAGACGGCACAAAAGAACGCCAACTGTAAGGACTCACACTGCCATACGGATCCACTGAAGGTACAAGAGAAGCCACCCTCTAAACAGCACGCAAATGTCCCGCTGATCCCAAAATCTAGTTCCAAAGTATCGCATCAAGCTGAAACCTCCATTTCAAGAGAAACCTCCGGTGAGCACTCAAATGCAGTTCCTCAGCCAAAAGGAGGCAGATCCCTTCCCATGCCAATGTGGAACTGGCTATTCATGGATGAGCCTGACCCCTTACGGACGCTAGGCGTGCCAGGCAAGGACTCTGCTAAAGCTGCACTGATTCTAAACTATCATTTTATTTTAAGCAGAACCTTTGTGTTTCCGGAATACTGTCCAGGTTCACTTTGAAGAGTGGAGAATACCGGGCTCATTCTTAGGATTTTAAACACACCCTACAGCAAACGTCCTTCTCTCCAGGTTGAGAACCTACCTGAGATTTAGCCATGGGCAGGGGCTGCCTACACACACACTGGAGGAACAGGCAGTTGACCACATCCATGTTTTCCAGAGTTGCTCAGGTCTTTTAAAAACCATGATTAGGGCCCTACATGGCCTCGCAGAGCTCTGCCTGGTCCAATCCAGCAAGCTCAACTCAAGTCTCTCAGAAGCTCTGAAGCTTAAATGACCAAGTCACACCCAAGTCATAAACCTCTGTAAACAGACCTTGCACTGTGGGACTGCCCTTTTTAACTCTTGCCTTTCTCAGCTCTTCTGAAGTAGCTTTCCTAGTCAGTGAGCAATATTTTCTTCCTATACAGGACATTTTTTTTTAAGTTACAGAAATAAAAGACTATATAAACTGTTTCCTTGAAACATTTCTGTGAAAAGAAATTATTAACAGGAGATTAAAAAGAAAAATGCTTAAAAGAATGTCTACTCAAAAGCCAGACACACAGGGTTAGCTGGTAAATGCCCCAAGACAGATAGACTCCTACCCAATCCACGTATCTGTGAGTGTGCTTTGGGCTCCCCCTGGATTAGGTGGGCTCTAAACCAATAGCTGTTGACTTTATGCGCAGAGAAAAATTTGGATACAAACAGAAAGGAAGCAAGCTCTCAAAGATGCGATAGCGCCTCAGGGGATTTATCTACCTGGAAGCTCGGTTTCAGTAGCCCAAGTTAGAGTCAACCTTGACACCTAGCTGAGGATGACCTTGAATGTCTGCCATTTCTGCCTCTTGGGATTAAAGTGTGCTAGGCAGAAATTCTACCAGCTGAGCTCTGTCCCCAGTTAAGCAATGACACATTTACAAGCCAGAGATTGTCACTGCCAAACTCTTGACTCTGACCTTGTGGTTTCCGTATGTGTGAGGTGGGAACTGTCTGTTGTTTTAGCCATCTGCTGCATATTCCTTGTTAGGCAAGTCTAGCCAGCCAAGACAGCAGGGGAATTCAGAAGAAAATGTAATAGGTAATGAAATTAAAGATACTCTGTGAAGATTAAAAAAGAAACTGATGGGAATTCTGAAATTGTGTATCATATCAAACTTACTTCACAGAATGCTCCTGGAGAACCACAGGCCTGGACAAAGTTAGCACTTCAGCTACACCCAAGGAGATGGCAGACAAAGGGAAGCCCTCTACAGCAGTGGTTCCCAACCTTCCCAACGCTGTGACCCTTTAACACAGTTCCTCACGTTGTGGTGACTCCCAACCATAAAATTATTTTCATTGCTACTTCATAACCATAACTTTGCTGCTGGCATGAATCATAATGTAAATATCTGATATGCAGCATGTCTGATATGGGACCCCCCCCCAAAGGGGTTGAGACCCACAGCCCGTTTTACCGTGTTTTACAGGGATTCAGAGCACAGTCTCCCTGCCTGAAGGCCGGAACACATGCTTCCATACTTAAACTTCCTGACCACTCCGGAGGAAAGCACTAGGGGGATCTACTCAAAACCCAAGGCGCTAACGGCACCTGTCCCACGCTCCACGTCAGCGGAGTGAAGTTGGAGGTGAAGCCCTACTCCTGACAAAAGCCCAAACCCTTATTAAAAATTATGACCTGAGTATCTTTTTTAAAAAAGGCTATTATAGTGTTCTGCCTGCAGGTATATCT